>SJYQ01003982.1:56140-125371 GCA_006410935.1 Redunca redunca
TGGGAGGGAGGGGACACATGTATACCTATGGCTGACTTATATTGTTGTATGGCAGAGGCCAATACAATATTGTGAAACAATTTTCTTCAATTAAAAATAAATCATATAGTCCACTTTTGGACTCTGTGGGAGAAGGTGAGGGTGGGATGATGTGAGAAAATAGCATTGAAATAGGTATATTACCATATGTGAAATAGGTCACCAGTCCAAGTTCAGTGCATGAAACAGGGCACTCAAAGCCGGTGCACTGGGACAACCCTGAGGGATGGGATGGGAAGGGAGATGGGAGGGGGGTTCAAGATGGGGGACACATGTACACCCATGGCTGATTCATGTCAATGTATGGCAAAAACCACTACAATATTGTAAAGCAATTAGCCTCCAATTAAAGTAAATTAATTTTTTTAAAAAAGCAGTGAAAGTCCCCCTAAAATAAATAAACAAATCAGATTGTAAATCTTTAAGGAAGAAAAAATTTAAGATCCTTCCTAATATGTAACGTAGTAAGTATGATCTGTGATATTCCAAGGGATGGGGATCAACTGTTTTAAGTCATTAATATGTTAGCAGTAGTTAGTTTATTCATTCATTTCTATCAAGGGGAGGGAAAGAGCAACAATGAGAATTAAGTATTGAGGAGAGTTACTGAAAGGAAGAAAGAGAAGGGAAAGTGGTATTTTAGAAAAATATTTGCCAGCAGTGCAAATTTGCTTAAATCTATCTTTGAGACAGGGAATGTTTTATATTTTACCCAAAATGTCTGTGGAGGTCTGCCTTTTTTTTTTTTTTTTTTTTTGGCTGCTTTGCGGCTTGAGAGATCTTAGTTCCCCAACCAGGAATCAAACTTGTGCCCACTGCAGAGGAAGCATGGAGTCCTAACCATTGGACTGCCAGGGAGTCCCAATGATGCCTTAAATGTCCCGAATAACTTTTCAGATGAAAACAACAATGTATCAGATAAAATGTTTTTAAAATTATACTACTGAGATGGCAAGAAAGTAAGGAATCAGAGAGATTGAAACTGAATGAAGAGTGTGGACATAGGCATGGGGCACAGTGCTGGCTTTTGTTTCAGGATCTTAAGGCTCCCTGTTGATGCTGAGTGGGGAATGGGAAAATATAGGTAAATCCTAGGGCCTGCCCAAGTGCTCAGTTTAAAGAATCTCCATGTAAAGCGAGGCCCCAAAGGCTACACCATCAGTATAAGAGTAACTAGGAAATGAACTCTACTCCATAGAAGTGAGAGCAAGGACAACCTGGCCCTGTGCAAGTAGGAGAAAATACCCCTTCTGGTAATTAAAAGCTGACTCTCACAACACCTTCATGTGTAATCTGAAATTAGTCCTATGTTGATGCTTCCCACAAGTGACCAGCAAAAGCAAAGACAGGTTCTCTCTGCAAGAGGCCAAATTCAGCCCAGGTTCAAAAATTTCTTGGTAGATTATAGTTCCAAGGAACATTTTAGTTCAAGTCAAAAAGTCCCAGAATCATACCAGGAAACAGGCACCGTGAATAAGAATCAGCAGGTCCAACAGACTGCAAAAGCAGACCTATGAGGACTAAAGATATTAAAATGAGCAGACGTGAGAAATAACTATGCCTAATGTGTTTTAAGCTATAAAACAAAGGTTTGGAATATTAGCAGTTTTTTTTTTGTTTGTTTTTTTATTTATTTTTCCAACCACACTGTGAAGCACATGGGTCTTAGTCCCCCAACCATAGATTGAACCCAGGCCCTTGGTAGTGACAGTACAGTCAATCCCTGAACCATCAGGGAATTCCAAGGATGTTATTTTTAGTGCGGATTTATAAAATATCAGAAAGAATTTCTAGGAAAAAATACGATAATTGAAGTGGAAAATTCAGTGGATGAATTTACAATAGACACAGAAGTAGACACAATAAAATTAGATACAGCTGAAGAGAAAATGAATGCACTGATAAGATAATTCTTCAGAAACAATCTAGTATGCAATCCAGACAAAGAAATGGACAAGAGGAAAGCAAAGTTAAGAGACATAAAGAATAGGTGTGAAGAGCTAATGTATTTCCATGGAGTTTCAAAAGGAGATAATTGTAGAAATAATAGGGCAATGGCAGTCTTCAAAGAAATAATGGCTGAGATGTTCCAATTGCTAAAAGACACCAAAACTCAGATCTAAGAAACACAAGAAATTTCAAACAAGTAGAAATTCACAACCACATAAATTTTGGTAAAACTGCAGAACTTCAAAGACATTACTTTTAAGTATATATACATTTGTTATTGTTCCTGTTGTTATATACTTTTGTTAATGCACTCTTTTGCATAGATATTTCACAATGAAGAATTACCAGTGCCTTTGAGCTTCTGAAAACAAAGGATGTGACTAAACTGAGGTGGCCAAAAGGTGTCTCTGAATTCAGTTTTGGAGCATTGAGGGCAGTGCGGTGTATGGCAGCTGCTGCTGCTAAGTCGCTTCAGTCGTACCCGACTCTTCACGACCCCATAGACGGCAGCCCACCAGGCTTCTCCATCCATGGGATTTTCCAGGCAAGAGTACTGGAATAGGTTCCCATTGCCTTCTCTGGCACATCACCCTAAATATTGGCTAAAACATAAGAAACTACTGGGTATTTTACAAGGTTTGCCTGACAAAAATGTCCATCTCTTACATTCCTGTTAGTGAACGCTCACCTTCTTGCTGGCACATTACTGACTGGCATTTCAGTGGGAAAATTACATACCTAAAGGCCAGTGTGCCCGTGGACTCCAGTTCCCCCACCCCTACTTGTATTGTGACAGACAATCACTGGAGGTCTCTGAGCTTCTGATTTTTCATCTGATTACAGGGCTCACAAGCTCTACCTACCCCCAGAGTGGATGATATTAGAGCAGGGGTGACTGGCAAGTGTGAACTGGTGAGGAAGTTCTTTCCACCTTGTAATGCCCACTTCTGGGTCTCTGCTTCCCAAGTTTGAGAGCTCCAGTGGGTTTGGGTGAGAATGTAATTCTTTATTTCCTCCTGTTTGGGGCCAGGTCCTGGCTTAGGTGATTTCAGGCTCTCAGAGATGGCTAAGCTGTGCACCCACTGTGGGTAGCAGCCTGGGGGGCATAGATCCCACTGGAGCCTGCCTGGCACCCCCTTTTGCCACCCTGGAGGCCCATGGCCTCTGGTCCTGAGCTCTCAGGAGGCTGCTTCTAACAAGTGTTTGTGTGCCCCCAGGGCACATCCCGCCTTGGTGGCCTGGGAACCAGGTGCTTCTAGACTCCTGTCTCCCTTCTGTCCCTTGCAAAGACAAATCCCTGGCCTAAAGTAGCCTATTTCATCTGGAAGACAATGGCATTTTTTACAGAAAAATGGATGGAGAGCCTAGTTGGAGGGAGTGTGAGAGGCCATATTCTCTTGGGAATGAGTCCATCTGGCTTGGCTCTGTCAGTGGGACAAGCACAGCAGTAGTAGTGACCTGTTTGTCCTCTGCTGAGCCCTCTACAGGGCAAGGTGCAGTGCTGAGTGCAGTTAGCTCTCCCAGCAGTCCTAGGAGGGGGCATGGTTATTATTCCCAATTAGAGCTGCTACACTGAAGCTGAAGAGGGGTAAGAATCCACCCAGGTCAACATAAGGAGCCAAGTGGGGATTTGAATTGAAATTCCACACTTTTTTTTTTGCTGGTGGTGGGGAGGGCGTTTATTTTACAATGAATGAAAGGAAAATGACAGTGTAGTATTTTACCAATTTGAGGATACCCATGGAGGACCCTGGTAGGCTGCAGTCCATGGGGTCGCTGAGGGTCGGACACGACTGAGCGACTTCAATTTTACTTTTCACTTTCATGCACTGGAGAAGGAAATGGCAACCCACTCCAGTGTTCTTGCCTGGAGAATCCCAGGGACGGGGGAGCCTGGTGGGCTGCCATCTATGGGGTCGCACAGCGTCGGACACGACTGAAGTGATTTAGCATAGCATAGCATGTCATTTTAACATCTCTGAAATCATGATGTGTCCTGTAATCTATGGTTCATTATGGTTTAATTGGGAGCATTTTTTGGTTTGTATCTTCATGGTGAATAAAAATGGTGCATTTAATCATCAATGATACCTTAGATTCAATGTAACTAATATATACATTTTTTTTCTTTTCATAAAAGTGGGATTGTTGAGTAACCTGTTTATTTCCCCCCAATCTTGAGATGTAATTGACATGCAACATTGTATTAGTTTAAGGTATATAGCGTAAACATTAGATGTATATATGACAAAATGATCACCATAATAAGTTTAGTTAGTATCCAGTACCTCACATAGTTTAGACTGTTTTCTTATAAGGAGAACTTTTCCTATATACTCTCAACAATCTTCAACTATAAATATAGCATTGTTAACCATAGTCACCATGCTGTTCATTACATCCCTAGAATTTAATCTCATTATTGGAAGTTTGTACCTTTGGGCATATTTACCCATTTCCCTCCAACCCCTGCCTCTGTTTTCTTTTTCTATGAGTTGAAATTTTTATTTTTATTTTTTTTAGATTATACATATAAATGAAATCATATAGTATTTGCTTTTCTCTGATTTATTTCGCTTACTTATTTCTCTCCAGGTCCGTCTGTATAGGATTTCTTCCTTTGTATGGCTGAGTAATACTCCATCGTGTGTGTACTGCATTCTCTTTATCCAGTCATCTGTTGATGGACACTTAGGTTTTGCTTCAATGTCTTGCCTATTATAAATAATGCTATAGAGAACACTGAAGAAATCTCTTTGGGATAGTGATTTTGTTTTCTTTGATATATACCTAGAAGAAGAGTTGCTGGATCATATGGTAGTTCTATTTTAACTTTTTGAGGAAACTTCACACTTCTCCATTGGGACTGCATTTGTATATCTTCTTTGGAAAAATGCCTTTTCACCTCCTTTGATCATTTTTAATTACAATTGACTGTTTTGTTTTTGTGTTTTTTTATTTAAAATTTTTTCATCTATTTTTTTGCTCTTTTATTGTATAAGGTTTTATATTAACCTCTTATAGATGGTTTCTTTTGCTCTGCAGAAGCTTTTTAGCTTGATGTAGTTCCACTTGTTTAATTTTGCTTTTATATCATTTCTTTTGGTGTCAGATCCAAAAAATCATTACCAAGATCAATATCCAGGACCTTATGCCTCTTTTCTTTTGTGAGTTTTGTGGTTTTAGACCTTACATTCAAGTCTTTAAACCATTTGGAGTTGATTTTTGCATGTCATATAAGATGGTGTCCAGTTTTATTCTTTTGCATGTGGCTATCCTGTGTTCCCCGAACCATTTATTGCAGAGGCTGTCCTTTCCCCAGTCTACATTTCCTGGCTCCTTTGTTGTAAATAAACTGACAATATATGGATGGTTTTATTTCTCAGTTCATTATTCTGTTTCATTGATCTATTTGTCTGTTTTTATGCCAATGCCATACTATTTTGATTCCTGTAGCTTTGTAATGTAGTTTGAAATCAGGAAAGGTCATTCCTCCAACTTTGGTCATCTTTCTCCAGATTTCTTTGGCTGTTTGGGGTCTTTGAGTTTCCATAAAAATTTTAGGATTGTTCTGTTTCTGTGAAAAATGCCATTGGAAATTTGATAAGGATTACATTTAATCTGTAGATTGTTTGGAGTAGTATGGAAATTCTAACTCTTAATTCTTCCACTCCATGAGCATGCAATATTTTTGCATTTATTTGTATCTTCTTTAGTTTACTTCATCACTGCCTTATAATTTTCATAGTACATACCTTTTACTTCCTTGGTTAAATTTATTCCTAGGTATTTGATTATTTTAAGCAATTCTAAATGAGTTTGTTTGCTTAATTGATAGTTCATTGTTAATGTGTCAAAGTACACGTGATTTTTGCATATTGATTTTGTATCCTGCCATGTTAATGAATTCATGTATTCTTAATATTTCTAACAGATTGCATCTTTATAGAGTTTTCTATATATAATATGTCATCTGCAAATAGAGACAGTTTTACTTCTTCCTTTCCAATTTGGATGTCTTTTATTTATTTACTTTTCTTGCCTGATTACTCTTGCTAGAAATATCTGAGTATAGTGAATAAATCTGGTGAGAGTGGGCATCTATGTCTGGTTCCTGATATTAAAGGAAAAGCTCTTGGCTTTAATATGATGTTAGCTGTGGGCTTGTCATACCTGGCACTTATTAAGTTGTGGTATTTTCCCTCTGTACTTAGTTTGGTGAGAGTGTTTTTTAATCATGCATCAGTTCAGTTCAGTTCAGTTGCTCAGTCATGTCAGATTCTTTGCGACCCCATGAATCACAGCATGCCAGGCCTCCCTGTCCATCACCATCTCCTGGAGTTCACTCAGACTCACGTCCATCGAGTCCGTGATGCCATCCAGCCATTTCATCCTCAGTCGTCCCCTTCTCCTCCTGCCCCCAATCCCTCCCAGCATCAGAGTCTTTTTCAATTAGTCAACTCTTCGCATGAGGTGGCCAAAGTACTGGAGTTTCAGCTTCAGCATCATTCCTTCCAAAGAAATCCCAGGGCTGATCTCCTTCAGAATGGACTGGTGGATCTCTTTGCAGTCCAAAGGACTCCCAAGAGTCTTCTCCAACAAAGCATCAATTCTTCAGCGCTCAGCCTTCTTCACAGTCCAACTCTCACATCCATACATGAACACTGGAAAAACCATAGCCTTGACTAGACAGACCTTAGTCGGCAGAGTAATGTCTCTGCTTTTGAATATGCTCATGCATAGATGCTGAATTTTGTCAGGTGTTTTCTCCACATCTGTTGAGAGGACTGTGTGATTTTCAGCCTTCACTTTTTTCTATGCGGTGTATCACATTGATCGATTTGCAGATGTGGCCTATCCTTGCCTTGGAATGCATCCCATTTGATAGTGGTGTATGATCCTTTTAGTGTGTTGTTAAATTCCATTTGCTAGTGTTTTTATTGAGGATTTTTGCATCTATCTTTATCAGGGACATTGGCCTGTAATTCTCTTTTCTTGTAGTGTCCTTGTCTGGTTTTGGTATCAGGGAAATGTTGGCCTCGTAAAATAAGTTTGGAAATATTCCCTCCTCCTCTATTTTTTTGGAAGAGTTTGAGAAGGATTGGTATTAATTGTTCTTTAAATGTTTGGTAGAATTCAACAGTGAAGCCATCTGGTCCTAGACTTTTGTTTGCTGGACGGTTTTTGATTACTGATTTAATCTTATACTAGTAATTGGTCTGTCCAGATTTTCTATTTCTTCATGATTCTGTCTTGGTAGTTTGTATGTTTCTAGGAATTTATCAGTTTCTTCTGCATTGTTCAATTTGTTGGCTTATAATTGTTTATAGTAGTCTCTTATGATCCTTTGTTTTGTGTGTGTGTCAGTTGCAATGTTTCTTCTTAAAGTTTGATTTTATTTGAGTCCTCTCTTATTTTTTCCTTGGTGAGTCAAGTTAAAGGTCTGTTTTGTATTTTTTCACAAAACTAGCTCTCAGTTTCATTGATCTTTTGTGTTGCTTTTTGCATTTCTGTTTTATTTATTTCTGCTCTTATCTTTGTTATGTCCTTCCTTCTCCTAAGTTTAATCAAATCCTCTACTTAATTTTAACCACTGCTCAGTCCTACCTTTCTGGCCAGGGAGTGAAGGGATACCTATTTGTCAAAGACATATTTATCTTTAAGAAAAATCAGAAAGGCTTTTGTTAAAATTGAGTTATCTGTGTTGATTTATAAATTTTAGAGAATACCAAAGAGTATGAAGGAGGTCATAGAAACACTCCCTTTGCTTCACCATAGGGGGCACAGCTGGGGGCCCAGTCCTAGAAGGTTGGAAGACAGGACAGGGTCCACCAGTGTGAGACATGAGAGGATGCCCACAGACGCCCAGAGTCCTGTGCGTGATGGGTTGTCCGAGCGGGGTCTGCTGCCGGGCTGCTGCAGAGGAGGATGCGGTTTGGAGTAGACTGGCAGCCAGGGCAGCCTGCCAGGAACAAGCATGGCTATGAGGGGTGAGGGTTAGCAGGGTGATGAGGGGTAAGGGGAGAGAGGTGGGGCAGGGGACACCGAAAGACACCAGAGGTGGTACGAGGGAGCATCTGTGAATTTGCTGGGCCCCACGTGGGTGAGAGCAGGGCGGGCAGATCTGGAGATATCCTGAGTCAGAACAAGAAGGACATTGAGTGACCACATGTACTTGGTGAGCTGAGACCAGTGGCACCAGCAGTCACAGCATGGCTGGAGGCCAATGAACAAGGACTAGATAAGGAACCTCCAGGGCCAGTGGCAGCCTTCAGGAGAGGCAGCTGGTGGGTGGGGCTTTCACACACACCCCCTCCCCTGCCCCCAGGACAGAGAAGGAAGAGAGAGGGGAGGACTGCTGCACTGACGGGGAATGGAGCTAGAAAGTCCCACAGAGACTGAGTCTCCTGTGAAATGGCTGGATGACTGCTCACCAGCAATGAACTCAGGGGTCAAGAGCCAAATTAGATTGTGAGATCAAGAAAGGCACCACTTTGTCCCCTAGGGTCAGGGTGTGTAAATTCACACTGTCCTCTGCAGTATGTTTAGTTTAGCTCTACTCTGCAGCAGGTGTCCTCCCTTGTTACTGGTGGAAAGTGAAGTATAGGGGGTGACGTTGCCTCTCCAAGGCCACAACTGAGCTGGGACTTCAGCTCCCATCTGTCTGACTCCCCAAGTCCCTGTCTGATCCCTGGGTCTCACTGTCTGTGGCCTGCTCTCTGGGGATGCTGGGATGATATATCAGCTGCATCCCCAACATACAGATCCCAACATACAAACCCAGATAAGCACCCCTAGCCACGAAGGAGGCCTGATTGCCCAGCTGCTCAGCACCACACCCTGTGGACAGAGCTGGAATTCATGTCTACAAAGGAAGCCGGTCTGCCCAGGTCCTGTCCTCTGCTCTTAGCACAGCACTGAGCAGTGATCGGAGGATATTTCTAGAGTCTGCCCCAGGGCCAGGCCCCCTGCACAGAACACCAGAATGACCTGTCATCTGAAGGCCTGAAAACATGGTGGAGAAATCGTGATGAGTCCATCACGGAAGATGATGCAAATCCCCCAGCCTTTGGTGCAGACGCCTCCAGCCAAAAGATACCACCTCCAGATGTGGTACCCTCTAAAAATAGCAGGTGGAGTCATCTCCCCTAGCTAATTGTTCTAAGTGGGCCCTCAGCACCATCTGGAAGTGGGTCTCGTCAGTGTACCAGGACGTCACCCCAATTATCTGCACGCCGGCTCTTCACCGCCAGCCCCACAACAGAGGGGCGGCAGCTGTCTCCACTCACCCCACCCCTCACCCCATGGCAGCCTCCGACATGCCCCATGGGCCCTGCCAGAGGAAGCCATTCACCCTGGAGGAAGATCCTGGGAGCCTCCTGGAGGCAAGATCCTGGCAGAAATGGCAGTTTCCCTCTCTGGGCCTGCAGGAAGACAGCCAGAGTAGGTGAGGATAGGGGCTGTCTCTCTTTTCTTCACTGGGGGCGATTCAGGCCAGGTCACGCCGCTGGCAGATGCTGGCATGCTGACTGTGCGGCATCCGCTCTGGATGGCTTTCCTGCCAGGAGCTCTGGCAGCCAGGACGGGAGATGTGCCTGTGGGCCCGTCTCTCCCCTGGGTTGTGGGCCTCTTAAGGGAAGTGCCTGGTACAGGCAGGTGTGGGACAGGCTCTCGGCTTGGCTCCTCGACCCAGTTGATCCAGGACTTTGGATGGGGCCTCTGAGCCAATTTACTGGTCTCCCTCCTCTGTCCACTGGTCAGTTCTGAGAAGTGAGAGATGGCAGAGTCCTCGGAAGGTGCCTCATTCGTGATGAAGTGCCAGCCAGGCTCCTCTGTCCATGGGATTTCCCAGGCAA
The DNA here is from genome assembly GCA_006410935.1 of Redunca redunca. Classification (NCBI taxonomy): domain Eukaryota; kingdom Metazoa; phylum Chordata; class Mammalia; order Artiodactyla; family Bovidae; genus Redunca; species Redunca redunca. The sequence continues at coordinate 65,986 of SJYQ01003982.1, forward strand.
GAATACTGGAGTGGGTTGCCATTTCCTACTCCAGGGGGTCTTCCNTGATCCCCCACCCTACCAGCTGTGCCCTGCTCTGATGTAGGATGGAACTTACAGGCCTTCACCCTACTCACATGCTCCTGAGGGGCACCCCTGTAATAGAAGAACATAGATGGGGGCCTGGGCTACGGACACAGCCACAGCAGCTCAGGGCATTGTGGCACACTGGGGAAGGACAGATGCCTGAAACCCAGGAGGGCAGTGGGTGGCGCAGGCAGCTCCATGCCGTCTAAAGGGCAGTGCCTGCCCTGGACACCTGGGTCAACCTGGACTCTGTTCTACTCCCACCTGGCTGTGTTTCCCCCACCAAGTTTCTCCTGGGTCCAGGCAAGCATCGGTCCAGCTCTGAGCACATGTTTCTGTCGAGTGGGGATGCAAGAGATCAGGCCAGAACAAATGCAGTTCAGACTCAGATGGGGGTTGGGTGGGAATGGGATCTGCTGGGTCCAGGCTCCCCTTCAGGTTGCCTTGCAGAATAGTGTCCAGCGTGGCCGGGACTGCTGAAAGCGCTCCTGCAGGAAGGGCTGCGGAATAAGCCCAGCACCCCCGCCCCACCTCACCTCCCCCGGAGCTCTGAGCAGCTTCCCCCAACACACATTTTCTGGCCGATTTGTTCCTTGGTTTATCTTTGACCTCCACTGCAAACCAGGCTCCCTCTGACAAGGCTTTGAAGTCAAGTGCCTGAGTCTCCCCCTCCAGGGCTGGGCCAGGCCCAGCTGGACACAGGCTGAGTGTGGGGCAGAGGTTGGGGTGCACGTGGCTGGAGGCAGGAGCAGGCAAGGCCCCAGCATATGGGCAGTGGAGGTGGTGGGGGGTGGCGCAAGGCTGGTGCCCACAGGATGGGAGCAGGTGGGGTGACCGCAGTGCTGGGATCAAGTACAGGGCCCAGTGGTGAGTGGGAAAAGCCATAAACAGGTGACATAAGGCAGGTGTTGGACCTGCTGCCCAAGTGGCATGTACATCTTCGCCAGGGTTGAGCAGGCATCAGATCACCTGGAGGGCTTATTAACATATCACTGGGCCACATCCTAGAGCATCTAAATTACTGGTCTGTGGTGGTACCCATAATTTGCATTTCTGACTAGTTCCCAGGTGATGACATTGGTCTGGGGCTTACACTTTAAAACCACTGCCTGAAGTCCTTTTGCTCTCCACCCTCCGGGGAACTGGAAGAGCTGGGCTATGTACACTAAAAGAAGTGAAGGGGGCTCACATTGATCGAATCAGGGTTGAATCTGTGAGTACTATAGTGACATCTGAGCTTTTATTGGGTCTCAGTCACTTTACCTACATTAATTTACTGAATTTTTTTTTTTTTTTTTTTTTTAAATTTTGGGCCACACCATGGCTTGCAGGATCACTTCCCCGACCAGGGACTGAACCCTGGCCGGGGTTTGAACCTTGGCCCCTTGCAGTGAAAACCCTGAGTCCTAACCTCTATGCTACCAGGGAACTCTCTCTTATTGAATTCTTACAAGGACTTTGCCGAATGGGATTATCACTCCCATTTTAAAGAAGGATACACTGAGACAGCGTGGTGGTCACACCCTGGCCAGTAGCAGAACTAGGACTTGAATGCAGGCAGTCTGGCCCCGGAGGCTGTGTGCTGGGCTACTGTACTCCTGGATGCCTCACGACACTCAGGTAAGTGGCCACCAGCCATGGGATTAGTTCAGAGCCTGTTCATGGAAGGGTCAAGATAGACCTGGGCATGCCCGGGGCAGGGCCACCTCTGCCCCCTGATGCTGCTGATCCAGGCCAGGGCCTCCCGAAGGCCAGCTGAATTATAGGAGGAGAGGGTGAGAGGTGAGGGGTGAGGAGGTCCTGGTTACCATTCTAACTGCTGCAGACCTGCTGGGCTATGCTGACGGCCTCTGCCGCTCTCTCGGCAGCCTTTGCCTTTGTGAAGTGAGGAGCTGGAGAGGTTTCGTCCTGCTCTGGGACCTAAAGGGGCTGCACTAGCCACCTTGGGCTGGGCAGGCCTCTTGACACCTGGGCCTCTTCCTGAAGCCCACGTCCACTCCACCCATGCTCAGAAGCACAGGCCTTAGAAGGAAATAGTGATGGCTGATTCATGTGGCTGTATGGTAGAAACCAATACAATATTGTAGTTATCCTTCAAATAAAATAAATGAATTTTTTTAAAAAATGAAGGAACTGGAGGCTGAGGCTTGGTCTTGACTTTCATAGAATGCACGGCTGGGCCCTGTAGGGTGGAGGGGTGGTGTGCCCCTGAGGAAACACCCCTCTGAGGAGCAGGACTGAGCCCCTGGGTTGGCTCAGTTCAATCCGATAGCATCAAGAGCACTAAGATGTTGGCTTAGCTCCTTCCAGTTTTTTTTTTTTTTCCTTTCAAAGCTGTTTCTGAACCTCCTTAGCCTATATTTTATTTTTCAGTTGAAAGAGTTCCTCCTGCCTCCTCCAGTCTCCTTGGCTGTATAATTCCTGGACTGAACACGTTCTCAATGATATGAGCATGTATATGTGTTTCTGTGACGGTGGACACACGTGGGTGACTGTGTGGTGTCACGTGTGTACCCGGGTGTACCCAGGGCCGGGAACACACGCAAGGGGGTCTGAGTCTGTGCTGCTGGGCCCCGCTTCCTGGATGGGCGCTGACCCTTAACTGTGAACAGATGGGCCTTGTGGGGTCAGGCGGGGATCGCAGCTGTTTGCCAGAAGGCGGCCAGCTCTGGGGGCCCAGAATGGAGCCTGGAGCACCTTGACCCAGCAGAGGAACACCTTACCCTGGGTGCTGCCTCTCCCAGCCGTGCTCCTGAGCAGCCTGTGGGGGAGACAAGGCCGCCAAGCTGTTTATCAGGCCCTTTGAAACGGTTGACGGCTGGCGGCCAGGCCAGCGGGGGGAGCAGCGCCTTCTGGGCCTGACTCGGCGGTGACCCGGCCCCTTGCTCCTCGTGTTCCTCTCTGGCTAGTCAGCATCCTAGCCCAAAGAAGCAGTTGCCTGAGAAAGGAGGTCTCCTCTTCCCCATTCACTCCCAGCCTTATCGGGACAGGAACAACCCCTGGAAGGTGGTAAGGGGGAGGAGGAGAAGGGCAGACAGGGGCCTCTGCATCCCTGCGCAGACGTGGGAGAGAGGAAAAGCTGGTCTCCCAGAGGCCTGGCTTTGTCTGCTCCCCTCTGTGGTTATAGAGTAGCCCAAGGAAGTCTCCTAAGACAAGTCAGTAAATGACAGAGGACAGGAGAACACCTACTAGAACATCCCCTGTGCGAGCCCACCCTTCCATGCCCAGCGCCTAGCAGAGTCCATGACACATAGCAGGCCCTTAAAAAAAATGTATGTTGACTATTTAATGAGTATTGTTGAATGAAGAGGGAAAAGAGCTAGAAGCTTGGGAGGTATGGGTTGGTGGAGAAAAAGAAGATGAAGAAGCAGCAGCCAGAGAAATGCCAAAGAAAGAAGAGGAGAGCCCAGCTGGCTGTGAGGTTCTACTGGGAGGTCAGTGATGGAGAGGGGGAGAGAGAAGAGAGCAAGGAGGCAGCCAGCCCTTGAGCAAAGAGGACAGACCAGGCTGGTGGAGGGATGGAGGATTTGCCTCAAATTCCGCAGCTACAAATGGGCACCTCGGAAACCCAGGCCACCCCCACTGCCACCCCAGTGGGAGCGCCATCAAGGTCATTGCCTGGCCAGCAGGCTTTATCTCCACTTTCCTCTCCTGTGGGTATTGTGGGAACCACAAGGCTGGTCTGGAAGTCTGGATTCTTTGTTGAGGCGGGGCGGGGCAGGGTGGGGATGGGGGAGGTGGGGGGGTGATGAGGGAAGGTACAGGTTCCTCCTCTGTGGTTTCAGAGAAATAAGTCAAACTTGGCAGGGCAGTGGGGAGTGGGGTGGAGGGGCCATCTGGATGTGAAGGCCAAGACTGCTCTTAGAAAGGCAGGGCTGTCCTGAGCAAAGTGTCCCTTCATTATGTCACCCTGTCATTGTCACCCCACGTCTGCCTTGCAGAGTCCTCTCCTGCTACAGAAACTGCGTCTGAGAGAGGCTGAGAGGTTCGTGGTTGGGGGAGGGACGTAGACAAAGAAGGAAGGGACCCAGATGTGTCTGATGGCAGAGCCCTAGGGTCAGGGCAGGACAGGAAGGCTTCTTGGAGGAGGTGAAATGTAATCAGACGTCAGGGACAGTAAATTGCATTATCTGTAAGAACTGGCTGGAGAGAAGAAACTCTGTGTGTTTAGTGAAGAGGGATGTACTGTCTTGGGCTACCACGCCTGCCACCCTGCATTAGGCTGCTCTCGGGGCCTCCTGCATGGAGCAGGGGAAATTAGAGCTTAATCAGTGCAATTTCAAGGCAGCAGCCCCTTCCAGCAGCCAGCGGCCATGCCTGTTAACCAGCCCGCAGCCCCACTGGCCTGATACCACAAGCAAATGGCTCCTAATGGGGACCAGACCTCCTCCCACCTGCCTGCCTGTGTGTCTGCATGCCTGTGTGTGGGGCTCAGAGCCTTGCCACTGGACTGCTGTCCTGCTTGCAGTCCTGGGCCCCTGGCTCCTGCTGGGTAGGCTGTGGGGGTTGGTGTGGGTGCTGGCACGGGGGAGAGGGTGGGAGCCCTACAGGGGGCCTTTACTCCACAGGAAGCAGGGCAGCGCCCCATGTGGTGTGGGCATAACAGGGGCCTGGTGCAGCCCTAGGCAGCTATAGCCAGGTCATCAGGCTGCTCCAAGCCCCACATCTTGCTCTCCCTACCAGAGGGCCTGGGAATTCTTTGTCTGCTCTTTTGTCCAGGGGAGCCAGGGAAGCTGGGTGCTAGGACTGCTGGAGAGTCTGCAAGATGTGTTGCTCCCCTTCAGGTCCTCTTTCAAACCCCGTTCCCCTAGCCTTGCCCTTCCCCTTGCCCTTATCACCACTCACCTAGGATTCTAGGACTCACTCCTCACCATCTTCTTGCTTCCAATCACCCCATCTCCTTGCCCCCCTCCACCTTGCTGCTGCTGCAAGGAGATTTTCTTTTCTTTTTAAAAATATTTATTTCTTTGGCTGTGCCTGATCTTAGTTGCAGCACATGGAGTCTTCCATCTGCATTGTGGTATGCAGGATCTTTTAGTTCATGGCACATGGGGTCTTTAGTTGTCCCATGTGGGATCTAGTTTCCTGACCAAAGATTGAACTCGGGCCCGCTGCATTGGGAGCACAGAGTCTTAGCCACTGCGTCACCAGGGAAGTTCCATGGAAGATTTTCTACATCACATCCAGTGGTACTTCTTCCCTGCTTTACAATCTTCAGTGACTCCCTGCTGCCTTCAGGGTGAAAGACAAAATTCTGAACTGAGAGGGCCCCCTCTGGGTCGCAGTCCTGCCCACTTCACAAGCCCCTTCTCTTGAATGAACTAGGGGGAGGAGAGAAAGATGTTCACCTCTGGAACAAACTTTAAGAAAGCACCCGTAAGCCCAATAATCAAGATAGATAATGTTTTAGTGCCATCTTTTTTAGAATCAAAACTGATGCAAAAAAATCCATGATAAATAAAATTTTGAACAAAGACGTGGACAGGGCCAGGATTAGAGGGGAGTGAGGGAAATTGTACAAGAGCAGGGTCTGCTGCTACTAAGTCGCTTCAGTCGTGTCCGACTCTGTGCAACCCCATAGACGGCAGCCCACCAGGCTCCCCCATCCCTGGGATTCTCCAGGCAAGCACACTGGAGTGGGTTGCCATTTCCTTCTCCAATGCATGAAAGTGAAAAGTGAAAATGAAGTCTCTTAGCGACCCCATGGACTGCAGCCTACCAGGCTCCTCTGCCCATGGGATTTTCCAGGCAAGAGTACTGGAGTGGGGGATCCTATCTATTTAGTCTTCACTTGCCTCACCTGAGTGTTGGCCACGTGTCTGGATGTGCCCACCTCATCCTGCATCAGCCAACTGAGCCCAGGGGGCAGCTTAGAATCCTCCAAGCGCCCCAGGCTCTTGCAGTGCTGCTCCTCTTCCCAGAAGCCTCTTCTTCTCTGTCTCTGCTCTCACCTGGACCCTAGCACTCCGCTGTGGCAGCCTGTCTCTCATCCCCAGGCCAGGTCAGGAGGCTCTTGTGGCCTCCAGAGCTCTCCCCTCCCCATCTCCACTTCCAGTCTCTGTCCCCTCGGTTCCTTCACAGTAGAATCCTGACTCAGTTCATCTCTGTTTCTTTAAAGCCCATCATGAGGCCTGACACAGATGGACTTTGACCATCTTTGGCTGGCTGACTGATAAACTAAATGGACAAATTAAAGAGTAACAGGGCTATGGGTCCTATTCTCTTTCAACTAATATTTTAGTGACCAAACCAGACAAACCCCTTGAGGTTCCTCAGACCCAGATGAGTCCACATGCTATCAGCATCAGAGAATAAATATTGTAACACTGTGGTCCAGTGAAGAGATTCCAGCAATCTCTGAAACTCTTGCCAATGGATTTGATCTATACTTTTAAAGACACTGTATGTGTGTGTGCACGTGTGCGTGCGTGTGTATGTGCATGAATAAAGCTCTTCAACTTTCTCTAAAAGATAACATAGGAAGAGAGAGGCTGTGCAGGCCAGGCCTCTCCAAATAAGGAGAAACCCAAACTCTCCTTTATTTTTAGCAGTGCTTTTCCCAACTGCAAGAAGGCATAATTCTGTGAACCAGCCTTGCAGAAATCCACCAACTTCCAGAAAAGTTTCAACAACCCATGAAGATTCCCATGTGTGTGAAAACCCAATGACCCTTTTAGGGAAGGGCCCCCAGACAAAGCCTGAAACCTGAGCTGGGGCCCAGTTGCCTCTTCTCCAGGACAAGTCCCCAGCCAGGCTGGACAGCTCAGCCCCAGAGCAAGGCCAACCTGCACAGCCCATTGGTCCTCAGCCTCCTGGAGAAACTCAGCTCAAAATGTCCCTGATACTCAGAGCAGTGGCCCTCAGCGCATCCTCAAAGAGTCACATCCCCTGGAAAATCTGACCAAACAGTAAGAAAAATAGCAACTGTCAGCTAACTCCATAGAGACTCACTGAGAGCCGAGCCCAAAGCAGATGAACTGGGAGAAGAGATGTTTAAAGTCCCTCACCATCACTGTCTTCCTCTCTCTAAGCTGAGACAGGTTTCTTTTAACCAATGCAGCAGCCACCATAGACCGAATGGCAGGAGGCAGATGCCTGGGCCCTCTGCTCGTCAAGTCAGGAGCTCTCAGTGTCCGTCAACTCATCTGGAAAATGGGGATAACTTCAGGATGAGCTAATCAAGGCGTAAGCCAGAAAGCCCACTGCCTGGCCATTTCTGTTTCCAATAGGATTTTTATGGCCTCCAAGATGGTGTCTCCTTGTAATCTTTCTCAGCAACAGGCTCGTTTTTCTCCTCAAATTCCTCTGCGTTTGGCTCAGGACAATCTGTTTTTCCTACATTTGTCAAGTTGCTCGAAATTCCTAATGCTCATTCATGTTCTTTCCAAGGATTAGCAGAACACCCCTTGCTCATCTTTCATCACACTCCCTCCGCACGCAGGGTAGAAATTATATGTGAGTAGAGGCCTGGCTATTGATGCCCATAAAATGGAGATTTTGGCGAGACTTGCTTGCATGGGTCAGAGCGGGAATGAAGCCGAAAAGCGGGCTTGAACATCTTTAATGATGTGCAGAAAGAGAGGGGCCTTGGCCCGCGCGGGCAGATGTGCACAGCTGTTGGCGGAGAAGCCCCTAATACCGCGACCAGCATGGAGTAACAGATACCCTCAAATGCTTCCTAGTGGAGTTAAGAATTTTTTGTTGATCGTGCCTTTGAACTAAGGTCATTTAAGTATACAACAGATGTTCCTCTGAGGGAAACAGACTTATAAAGTCAGGAACACAGAAGGGACCTAATAGTTTACAGGGGGTGGCGCATTAAGTTCATAGCAGTTTAACTCCTTTCAATGTTAAACAAAACAATGATGCAATTTTATGCACAATAAAAAACTGTCAAAACAATCATCTTGGGCAGTGGAGGTCCTTTCAGTCATTCTTCTTCTAAAGATAAACTGAGGGCACAAGTGACGGGTGGTTCTGACTTGTCCGTGTGGTTGAAGCAGTGGTGTGGCCTAGGCAGTTCAAGGCTGAATCACCAGGATGGTGGAAGACTGAAGCTTGGGAGCAGAAGGAGGGAGCAGATAGAAAGAAGGAAATGCATGGTCTGGGTGGCTTACCAGCCAGGTTAGGCTTTCAACAGGTGAAATTGGCAGACACCTGGAAGTGAAATGGGTAGAGAGCTGGGGAAATCCCACCACCCAATAAGCCCCTCCACCATCTGCCTCCTCATGTCCCACTCATCCATGAGACCTGTATCAGACCATAACCTTTTTTTGAGTGTCAGGCACTTCCATTGGGGGTCAGCACTGCCCCATTCAGAGTCCTCTCTGGAAATGTGGTTTTTGGTGGGAGGAATCCTGGAACAGGGGAAAAGAGGTCTGGATTTGAAATCAGGGGATTCAGAGTCTGAATCCATGCTCCTGGCATTTGTTAGCTATGTGATCTTGGATAAGTCATATAACCTTTATTTCACCATTTGTAAAATGAAGGTGGTCATACATCACGAGATTATTAGCAGACTTGAGTGGAAGGATGGGTGAAAATCCCCAGGAATGTTCTTGGCACAGAGTTCAGTGTTTTGCCTCCTTTCTTCAGGGAAGTACAAAGCAGCATTCCTGTCGTCAGGGAGCTTATGGTCTAGATGATCAAACTTCACGTGCACAAAAGACAAGTGATTCTCCAGGCATTAACCAAGCAGTGGCTTAGAAAAGCCACAAATGGTTAGGTGCTACAGAAGCCGATCAGAGGTGGGTTGCTTGGGCCTTCTGATCACAGATGGGTCCCTGGCCTTGAGCTGGGGCTAGTGAACTTTGGAAAGGGAAAGAGAATGTGTTCCCATCAGGCAGACCCTAGAGACCAGGGCTACACTGGGTCTATTGAAGGCATGTTGGAGGCCCACCAAGGGGCAGCCAGGCCAGCAGGTGACTGGTGGGAATCAAGGTTGCCAGGGAGGTGGGGTACGGATTGCACAGGGCCTTCAGTACCAAGCTTAGCTTTTTTGGAGCTGCAGGGACTACTGTAACTCTTTGAACTAATGAACACTGATAACTTTCTTTTCCAAGATTTGTCCTGTCTGTGAATGAGTAAAGCCTGGCACACTCCCACCTCCTGTCCCCTAGCAGACATTGCTAGTCAATCTCAGCTGGGAGGCAACCTGGAAGCTGTTATAATATTCTGTGTATGTGGGGATGAAGGTGTGTCCAGGGTGGGTTCGTCCAGTCATTTGAGAGCGTGTATCTCTCTGCTTTTTGTTGTAAGGCAGATGGGGAGAAAGGGCTCACTGTGAGTGTACGGTGATCATCTTTGCTGCTCCTGGGATCAGATCCCTGGTCTGGAACCTTCTAGCCAGTTTCCTGGCTGGTCTGTGTTCACTGTCCCAAGCAGTCTCTGGCGCCCCCTGTTGGATCCCAGATAAGAGTGCCACTATGGCTGGAGAATCCCAGGGACGGGGGAGCCTGGTGGCTGCCGTCTATGGGGTTGCAGAGTCGGACACGACTGAAGCGACTTAGCAGCAGCAGCAGCAGCATGGCTGGAGTGCAGCCGTGACCCACAGGGAGCAGGGAGGGGCTGCACTGGCAGGCCGTCCAGGGTCTCTGGGCCTGAGGCTCTGCAGTGAGCTGTGAGCTGTGGTTTCCCATCTGCACCCTCTTTGGCAGCCATGCACATCTCAAATGCATGAGTGTCTGGGCAGGAGCTCGGCAGGCGTGGCTCACTCTGAAAGGCGGATGGAATTCTCCTTAACTGACAAACCATGTAAATCTTTCAGGACTTTCTAAAGTTACCAAGGTGCCAGAAATAGAAGGCAAGTCTGCTTCACATTGTTGTAATTTCCTGCTTGATTTGCATGTAGAGTGCCTTTTGATCCATGGAGATAGACGCTCCCAGAGCCAACTCCTGCCTCTATAGGAAGGGAGAAATGTGAAGGCCACTGGAGGGTAGAGGCCACTCTCTGGCTGGCCAGGGCTCCTGGCGTCTGTGAGGGACCCCCTTCGCCCTAATGGCCATTGGAAGGGCAGGACGGCTTTGTTCTGCCTACCTGGAGCAGCCAGGGCAGTCGGGGGAAGAGGGAACGCCTGGTTTCATGCCTCCCTGATATGCATGTGGAGCCTTGTTCCGCCACGCCTCCACCTTACGGTCAGTGTCATTCTCCCAGGACAGCCTCCTCTGTGGTCTCCCTGCGTCGTTTCTGGTCTCCTCCCTCTTGCTGCAATGTTCCCTACAGAGCCAGGGTGATCTTTTAGAGACAGTGCCAGTGAGAGCTGACAGGTTTGGCAACTCTTCTAACGGGTGTGCACGTCAACCCGGTGGGGAGGGGGAGTAGCATCACGCCCATTTTACAGATAAGGAAATAGACTACTTGATAGCTCAGTGGAGACTATGAAGCTTCCAGTGGCAGAGCCAGACCAGAACCAGCTTTTCTGGATCTCGGTTCCTGCAGTAACCCACATTGCCACATTGGCTCTACTGATGCCACAACTCGGCTTAAAACTGATCGTCATCCAGCCTGGTATTTTGCCTGATGTACTCTGCATATAAGTTAAATATGCAGGATGACAACATACAGCCTTGACGTACTCCTTTCCTGATTTAGAACCAGTCTGTTGTTCCATGCCAGTTTTAACTGTTGCTTCTTGACCTGCATACAGATTTCTCGGGGCAGGTAAGGTGGTCTGGTATTCCCATCTCTTTAAGAATTTTCCAGTTTTTTGTGTCACTGACCACACAGTAAAAGGCTTTAGTGTAGTCAATGAGGCAGAAGTAAGTGTTTTTCTGGAATTCTCTTGCTCTTTTATGATCCAATGGATGTTAGAAATTTGATCTCTGGTTTCTCTGCTTTTTCTAAATCCAGCTTGTCTGGAAGTTCTCAGTTAACATACTGTTGAAGCCTGGCTTAGAGAATTTTGAGTGTTACTTTGCTAGCATGTGGAATTAGTACATAGTGTGGTAGTTTGATCATTCTTTAGTGCAGACTTTCTTTGGGGTTGGAGTGGAAACTGACCTTTTCCAGTCCTGTGGCCACAAATGTGCTGGCATATTGAGTGCAGCACTTTCACAGCATCATCTTTTAGAATTTGAAATAGCTCAGCTAGAATTCTGTCACCTCCATTAGCTTTATTTGTTGTGATGCTTCCTAAAGCCCACTTGACCGCATTCCAGGATGTCTGGCTCTAGGTGAGTGATCACACCATCATGGTTATCTGGGTCATTAAGAACTTGGTTTGTATAGTTCTGCATATTCTTGCCACCTCTTCTTAATATTTTCTGCTTCTATTATGTCCATACCATTTCTGGGACATATTGGGTCAGCCAAAAAGTTCATTCAGGTTTTTATGATACATTGTATACAGAAACCTGAGCAAACTTTTTGACCAACCCATACTTAAAATTGGGAAGTGTTTGCTCCCTCATTTGGCTTGTGACTTGAAATTCACATTTGACTTGGGTGCCACTAAGTCTGGCAGCTCTGGCTTGTTCTCTTCTTTCTTCCACTTGCTGAGTGTCTGCACTTTGGGGCCTCTGCTGCCCTTTCCCCTCTCTCTGAAGTGTACTTCCCCACTCCACCTGGCTGGCTCCTCCTCATGCTTTCACTCTGAAGCTTGGGTGTCAGCTCCTCAGGAGGCCTTCCCTTACCCCCAGTCTAAAACAGGCTCCCTGTTACTCTCCCTTGGAGCATCCTCTGCCCTGCGTTTGGAATTAGACATACAGCCTCCATCAAGCCTTTGTTGGCACTAAGCTGTGAGCTGCCCCAGGGAAGGGACTGATGGTCAGCATCAGCAGCGGCCAGGCCCTTACTATGTCAATAAACATCCACGCATTTACCTATGCTGGCCTCTCCTCCTGGAGGCCCTCTCTCTTCCCTCACCCCATTCTTCATTTAATTCCTACAGTCCTTTCTGTTTGCTTAATGCACTGTTGTAGAGCAGCTTACTGGCTGAGGTTGCACTATGTGAGTTCTCAGTTCTTCCCCTCAAGGAGCTCCAGTAAATGAAGGAAACACGTGGGAACAGGGAGCTCAGTGCAGAGTGGCACGTGCATGGTTGGTGCCAGGAGACAGTGCCCCCCCGAAGACTCCTGCACCTGCTGCCCTCACTCTTTCCCTGAGAAGAGCAGTCCTCGGGCCCCATCCCAGGAGAGCTTTGTATAGACCTTGACCACAGGGAGTCTTCCGGCAACTCCCCTGCCCGGTGACTACTCGAGGGCAGGGCCCTGCTGCCCCTCTCCACATCCCCAGGTCCTCTCGACACGGCCCGAATCACTGTGACTGTGTTTATACCTTGGAATGCTATGGGCTGCAAGCAGCACAGTCTGACTCACATACTTTAGTCAGTAGGAAATGTCTTGTTTCCCACGACAGGAAGGCTAGAGGCAGGGGGGACAGGTCCCGAAGCTCAGGGATGGCATCAGGGACTCAGGTCTCCTGTCCCTCTGCTCTGCCGTCCTCCGTACAGGTGCCAGGCTGAGGGCAGCTCCCTGAATTCACAAGGTGCTCCCCGGTAGCACTTGTGTGTGTGATCCAGTCTGTTTTCACCCTGAAGGAGAGTGAGAGAGTCAGTTCCCCAACCATACCACGTGTGTCCTTATCTTCAGTCTGGTGGGGACAGTGGCCCCCATGGACAGGTGCCAGGCAAAAGTGGCCAATTCTTAGCTTAGGGCAGAGGTTTCCAGGGCTTCTCTGGTGGTTCAGACAGTAAAGAATCTGTCTACAATGCAGGAGACCTGGGTTCGATCCCTGGGTTGGGAAGATCCCCTGGAGGAGGGCATGGCAACCCACTCCAGTATTCTTGCCTGGAAAATCCCCATGGACAGAGGAGCCTGGCAGCCTACAGTCCATGGGGTTGCAGAGTCGGACACGACTGAGTGACTAAGCACAGTGCAGCACAGAGGTTTCCAGACTTTGTCAATTACAGCGCCTTTAGTGCCTCAGTAGTTTTCCATGGCATCTTCAACCAACCAACCAAACAAACAAACAAAACAACAAATAGGGACTTGCCTGGTGGTCCAGTGGTTAACACTCCGAGCTTCCATTTGCAGGGGTCATGGGTGTGAACCCTGGTTGGAGAGCTAAGATCCCACATGCCACGTGTTTGGCCAAAAAAAATTTTTTTTAAATAAAGAAATACCAGTTTTCCTTACTAATTAGGTATGAACAATTTAATAAGTATTTATGGCCTAACAACTCAGTAGCCATTTGAAAAGTAAACTGAAAAAAGTCTTTTTATGTCATTTCTAATTAACTGCAACTATTTTTGTTTTTGTCTTTTTCAAACTTTAAACTTTTTGTTTTGTATTCGGCCAATTAACAGTGTTATGGTAGTTTTCAGGTGAACAGTGAAGGGATTCATCCGTACATATACGTGTATCCATTCTCCCCTGAACCCCTTTCCCATCCAGGCTGCCACATAATATTGAATAGAATTCCATGTGCCATACAGTAGGTCCTTTTTGGCTAATTAACCACAACTGTTTACTAGTAGGTTGTGTGTGCCTGATGGGCACTGCATACCTTCTCAAACTAGGCATTAGATTGGACACCACATCCTGTTTTCCTATTTATATAGATTTTGTGTGGTACCTTTTATGATGGCAATCACTGAGAACCTGGCTTTACAAGGTATGGTGTTATTGATGTGAAAACTGTAAAGTGCCTTGAGCTGGAAGTTCTCATTATTCTCTCAGACATCACTGCATTTCCCTCACAAATGTCAGTTATCACTTGGTGCTGGAGTGAACTCACTGCTCCTTTAGGGCCCTTGGTGCACGGTTTGGGAACCATTGGCTTAGACTAATGATCGTGCCTTGATGGAGCCAAGAGGGAGATGGAGACTTGAGCAAAACCAGGGTTCTCTTGGGAAAGAGAAAGAGAGAGAGAGAGAGAGTGGCACCTCCCTAGGTAACAGGGCCCATTGAAGTGGACATTCATGGCTGTTGCCTGAATGTTGAGTTTCCAGCCAGCGAGAAAGAAAATACCTCCCAGCAGCTACTTTCTGATGTTCCCCACTAAGAAGCAGAGTTTGCCACAGAAACTTAATTCCTGTGACATAGAATCATTTCACTTGATTTATGCTGCCAACTTTAACACATCCACTGCTTCCAGGGTTCTTGTTCCCTTTTGTGACAGCCTGGTGAAGCCATGAGCCGTGCTCAGGGAAAGGAGGCGTGGGAGACTTGTCTTCACATGTTGTTTGACCCCTGATTCACTTTGTCAGGTCAGGCACCTTTTCTGACTGCTCTCAACCTCGGTTTCCCATTGGAATCTGTAAAATGTGGAGGGTCACTCCCACCCAGGCTCCCCCATGAGGACATCCTGTCCTGGAAGCAGCGTTCCTGTTACTGCTGAGCAAACTCACTAGGATGCTTAGGACACCCATTGGCTCAGACCATGATGCCTTCCCCTGAGAGCACGAGCCACCCTGATCCAGCCACCCAGTCACCCGGAAGGCCCTGGCTGCGCCCTGTGGCTGGATGCTGGGCTTGTGGCTGGACCCTGGCGATAAGGCACGTTTCTGATCCTGGCTCTTTCTCTCCATCCCCAGCCCACAGAGAGGATTCTGTGCCCATCTCCCTGCCACCTTCCACCCCCTAGGTTTGAGGATCCAGCTTCTAACTCGCTGAAGCCGCAGGGAGACGCCTGCGGGCCTCGTCAGCCAGGCCCTCCCAAGCCCCAGGTACAGTTCCTCTCATCGGCTCAGGCTTAGCAGAGCTTGGTGTCCTTGTTCCCCAGAGAGTGAGCTCAGGCTCTTTCCGGAGATTATGTTTGTTCCCAGGCCTCCTGGCAGCCTAGGCCTTGATAACCACCTGGTGTAGCGGCCTTCAACTCCCCTCCCAGGGAAGCATCGTGTTTCAGAGCCCGAGGGGCGCAGTGCAGCCAGACCTCTGGTCAGACCGAGCTGGGGAGGGCAGCTGCCAGGTTACCATGCTGCTGTGGGCTGGGAGCACTGACCCTCTCCTGACTGCTCATCTCAACCGTAGAGGACCCCTCTGGTTGTGTTCATGTCTGCAAATGCAATAGTATCAAACCTTTTGTGTGGTATTTCCTCTCTGCCAGACACTGTTCTTATTTTCCCAATATGAAATTTTTCATATAATTACGTTCAACCATCATAATACCTTGAGAGGTAATTTAATTTCCTTCCTTCCCATTTTATAGAATATAGGATTGAGGCTTTTACTAAATAATTTACCTAAGAGCATACCACTGGCAAATGGTGAAAGCTGGGACATGAGCCAAGGCCATTGGACAACCCAGTCAGGACCGCTGACTCCTGTACTTCCAGCCTGTGCCACTGGTGAGGTGGGGGGGGGTTGGGGACGATCCAGTTCAGGTGCCCTTTGTGACCTGTGAAAACCTGAGGCCTGAGTCCCCAGCTCACTGGTGACAGAGGGGTTCTGGAATGGCTATTCTAATCTCCTGGGCCCAGAACGCTTTCCAAACATGTTTCAGTTCAGTTCAGTTGCTCAGTCATGTCCAACTCTTTGCGACCCCATGAATCGCAGAATGCCAGGCCTCCCTGTCCATCACTAGCTCCCGGAGTTTACCCAAACTCATGTCCATCGAGTCAGTGATGCCATCCAGCCATCTCATCCTCTGTTGTCCCCTTCTCTTCTTGCCCCCAATCCCTCCCAGCATCAGGGTCTTTTCCAGTGAGTCAACTCTTCGCATGTGGTGGCCAAAGTATTGGAGTTTCAGCTTCAACATCAGTCCCTCCAGTGAACACCCAGGGCTGATCTCCTTTAGGATGGACTGGTTGGATCTCCTTGCAGGCCAAGGGACTCTCAAGAGTCCTCTCCAACACCACAGTTCAAAAGCATCAGTTCTTTGGTGCTCAGCTTTCTTTATAGTCCAACTCTCACATCCATACATGACCACTGGAAAAAACATAGCCTTGACTAGACGGACCTTTGTTGACAAAGTAATATCTCTGCTTTTTAATATGTTGTCTAGGTTGGTCATAACTTTCCTTCCAAGGAGTAAGCGTCTTTTAATTTTGTGGCTGCAATCACCATCTGCAGTGATTTTTCAGCCCCCCAAAATAAAGTCTGACACTGTTTCCATTGTTTCCCCATCTATTTCCCATGAAGTGATGGGACTGGATGCCATGATCTTAGTTTTCTGAATGTTGAGCTTTAAGCTAACTTTTTCACTCTCCTCTTTCACTTTCATCAAGAGGCTTTTTAGTTCTTCATCACCTTCTGCCATAAGGGTGGTGTCATCTGCATATCTGAGGTTATTGATATTTCTCCTGGCAATCTTGATTCCAGCTTGTGCTTCTTCCAGCCCAGCATTTCTCATCTTGTACTCTGCATATATGTTAAATAAGCAGGGTAACGATATATCGCCTTGATGTACTCCTTTTCCTATTTGGAACTAGTCTGTTGTTCCATGTCCAGTTCTAACTGTTGCTTCCTGACCTACATATAGATTTCTCAGGAGTCAGGTCAGGTGGTCTGGTATTCCCATCTCTTTCAGAATTTTCCACAGTTTATTGTGATCCACACAGTCAAAGGCTTTGGCATAGTCATAAAGCACAGTTTTTTTTGTGTGTGTGGGGAAGGTGGCCTTTGGAGGTATGGGAGAAGGGAGGCTATTTGGGGTTTAGACATCACAGAATTGATAGTGGTGGCAAGATGACGGGTTCAGAGCAGCAAGGTCTGTGGTCGGGGGTCCTGGGTCACTGACACCAAGCGCGGCGTGTTGAAGGCTCTGCTTATCAAGTGGAAACTGGGAGGTGATTGGGCAACTGAGACCAAGAGCCCTAAAAATATCCTCACACCTTACCCAACAGTGCCACTTCTAGGAATCTATCCCAGGGAAACATTTTGGAATGCAGGCAGAGCTTTCCGTGTCATTGCTTTTGCAATACCACAAACCGAATGAACAAAGCTTACATGAGGGGGATGTCCATACACACCCTGGTCAGTCAGTGAGGGAAGACCATGCAGCCTCTAAAAATGGTCTTTACAAAGAGAGTTTGGTGAGATGAGGGAAATCTTGCTGATATTAGGTGAAGCCCAAGGGTGCGGGTAGGGGGAGCTAGGTATAGAAGAGCAGAATGAGAAATACTTAGGATTTCAATTGTGTTTTTAAAAAAGAACAGGGGGGTTAAAGACTGGAAGGGAAAATCCCATAATGGTGTTTGCTCTCTCTGCACTTTTCTGATTACATAATTTTCTACAGATTTAGCTCTAATTGTATAGTTGATTTAAAAAGAAAAAGAAAGCAACCAACCAACCAGCCACAACAGTGAACAGAAGTGAACATTCTGGGGTTGGTGCCTGTCCAGGCTGGGAGGATGGGGCAGCCCCAAGCCCTCTCTACTCTCACAGGCCCAGGGAGGGGAGGAGTAAGAGGCAGTCATGGGTGCCCAGGCGCTGAACTGACCTGGAAGACTCTGTGCCCTGGTGTGGTGGCATGGGGCTGCGCTTCAGCCCACCCTCACTGGAGAGAGCTATGTGTGTAGAGGGGTGGGGGCGTAGGGTGCTGCTTGTCTGGTGGGTACTTTTGCACACAGCCAGCTAAGCCAACTTTGCCAGTTACTCAAGGAGGGCCTAGATCCTCCAGGCCTCCGAGTTGACTCCCAAGGAAGAAGCAGGCCCACCAAAAGGGTGACTCTGCTGGCCAAGAGTTATCCTTCTCCTTGTCACTTCTGCAAAGCCAGATAAAGTCCGTGTCGCGGGCCACTGGCTTAGGGAGTGAGTGGACTGAAGTTGCACACAGGAGACTGTGATCCCCAGCTGGGTGGGCTCCAGAAGGCTTGACTGCATCAGCAATGATGGTAGCACCTTTCTGTTGAGTGCTTGTCTTGTCATCGTGGGTCCTTTCCCAAGAACCACTCAGATGTACACACAGATGTTGGTAGGGTGGGCAATTGGAGCCCACCTGGGACCTACCCCAGCCCTTGGCCTGCCCCCTGGGGAAATTGACCATGAGGAGTGGGGAAGGGCAGGGAGGAGAGCCCCAGGTGCAGAGCAAGACCCCCAAGTGTCAGTGGAGAAGCAACAGCCACCATGTGGCAGGGGGCGGGGGTTGATGGTGGGCTCCATGGGTTGGAAACCTGCCTCTGCATGGTCCTCTTCTGGTGCAGTGATTCCCTGTTCAGCTCACTCCTGAGCCCCCTCCCTGCTTACACACAGACACGTGGGGCAGAGTTGTATCCCTGGCACTAGCTGGGCAGATGTGCACGCAGGTCTCTCTGGCACCCCGCTCACCCTGGCTGCCTTGGTGCCCACACTGGAGTCTGCCTCACCCCCCAGGAGCAGTCTCAGGTTTCCTTGGCTGGGTCTCATCACCACTTCTCCCTGTCCACGGTGGCTGGACCGGCCTCGCTAAGCTATGCTTGGCATGTGTGTGGTCACAGGGGACAGTTATGGAGTTACTTGGTGCTGGTTGTTTTGGTTTTGTGTTTTGTTTGTTTGTTACTGTTTCTTCATAATGCTGAGATCACAGGGAGATGTGGTTATGCAGAAACAGCAAGGAATGTTGGCTGTGAAAGGCATGAAGACTCTTGGGGCAACACAGACTCTCACTGCAGTGTATTCAGTCCTTCCATGTCTTTTATAATAGTGCAACTGCTACTTATTGAGTGCTCCCTGTGTGCACTGCCCCTTCAATGGCCCTACAAAGCAGATATTCATATTTTTCATTCATTCCACAACTCTTGAATGAGTTACTACCATGTGCCAGGCCTTCATTTTTTTAGATTTATTTTTGACTGCGCTGCGTCTTTGTTGCTTTGCTCAGGTTTTCTCTGGTTGCAAAAGGCTGCGTCTCCTCTTCGTTGTGGTATGGGGGCTTCTCATATTGGTGGCCTCTCTTGTTGCACGGGCTCAGTAGTTGTGGAGCACGGGCTTAGTTGCTTCGACGCATGTGAAATCTTCCTGGGCCAGGGATTGAACCCACGTCTCCTGCATTGCCAGGGTTCTTATCCACTGCACCGCCAGGGAAGTTTGTAAAATATTTATTTATTTATTTAGACTGTGCTGGGTCTCAGTTGCCACACCCAGGATCTTCCACCTTTGGGATTTTCGACATGTGGGACTTTTCTTTTTCAGTTGTGGCATGTAATCTCTTAGTTTTGGCATGTGTACATAGTTCTCTGACTAGGGATCGAACCCAGGCCCCCTGGTTTGGGAGCGCAGAGTATCAGCCACAGGACCACCAGGGAAGTCCCATGCCAGGCATTCTTATTACCCCTGTTGTAAGTTGCAGCAATGGAGGCTCAGAGAGGTTAAGCAACTTACCTTAGGACTCAAAGCAAGGAGTAATGAGAGGGGATGGAGGATAGAGAAGTGGATCCAGATCCCACTTCTCAGGGAAGACTGTTGTGTGTGTCAGGCCAACAAGTTTGGGGGTTGCTACTGAGAGTGGGGCTCTCAGAAACATGACTTAGAACGTGTGTGTGTGTGTGTGTGTGTGTGTGTGTGTGTGATGATTAGTTGAGAGGAGGCCTGGGTCTGGAAGGGGCAGGAACCCTGGCTCTATCATATGATCCTAGTTCATTTTACAGATGTCCCAGACTTTCATTCAACAAAGCAAATGCAAAAGGAAGAGCTGAGAACATTAGAGCAGCTGAGGCTAAATTTGGGATGTTGGAATTTGTCTTACCAGATTTGACTTTCTTAAAAGCTCCCTCTAAAGCTCAGATTAATCCCTGCCCCTCCCCGCAGTTCAGTCCAGAGTTCTAGTGGACCCTTTCCACGTGCTTGGGGCTGGGCTGCTGAGGGGGAGAGAGGGGGGCAGGTGTGGTCCCTGCACACAGGGAGATAAGGTCCAGGCAGAAGTGACAAGATCAGCACCTTTTCTATATGTTGTGAGCTGGGGTACTCACAGGTAACTCCCAGAGAAGGTGGCACCTGAGTAGGGTAGGGACTGGAAGCCCCTCCTCTCCCACGGGGGAAATAACCCCTGGCCCGGCTTTCTTGTGGAATGTTTGTGCTCCTCCAGTTCCTACCTGGGGCGATTAAGAGGTGGTCTCACACAGTGGTCATATCACTAAGAGGTCAGCCTCCAGATCAGAGAGCTTGGGTTTGCAGCCCTGGCTTGGCCACTCCTCGGTGCTGTGACCTTAGGCATGTTGTTTAAGGTCGGCCTCTGACTCTTCTCAGCTGTTGAACGGAAGGGATGAGCGTTTCTGTTTCTTTCCCTGTTGTGAGGTCCAAGTAAGATGCAACCCTTACAAGTTCCAGTGTCCCTGTGGCTCACATTCTGTGCAGTCACATGCAAGGAAGCTCGGTCCAGGAGCCAAAAATCACTGTGAAAAGCATCTCAGTCTCCATTGTAACTCTTCAAGAATGTCACAGGAGATCTGTTCCGTCACCAGAAAGGTTCTCAAAGTTGCTTTCCTCTTCCCCTCAACCCTCCCAGTAGCCTGCTCCTCCCTCACCAAAGGCTTTTCTCACTGGTTACCGTTCCATGGCCGGTGGAGGGAGTCTCTGATGACCATGCATGAATCACATTTGCCCTATTACAGAAACAGTGCTTGTAAAGCACTAGAGCCTGGCCTTATTTTAAATATCAAATATTTTATTTGTTCCAGGTTTCTGATGGGTTAATAATATGTATAAGAATATGTATATATATATATGTATGTATATTTTTTTAATATTTATTTATTTGGCTGTGCTGCGTCTTAATTGCCCCATATGAACTCTTAGTTGTGGCATGTGGGATCTAGTTCCCTGACCAGGGACCAGACCTGGGCCCTCTGCACTGGCAGTGCGGAGTCTTAGCCACTGGACCATCAGGGAAGTCCCACAAGAAAATATTTTTTAACCAGCTCACAAGACAGAATTGCTGGGTGATTGTTGAGAGGGATCTTGTGTACATTCCCTGGTCACCTAGAGCCCGAAAAACAAAGATCTGGCCAAATCTTTCCCCAAAGGCATTACACCAGGGAACCTTGATCCCATGTTTGTTTCAATATGCCTCTTAAGGAAAATAGCAGCAGAAATATCATTGATGAGAGCAGTGGTGTGGTATCAACCTGCTAGCAGAGAGCGAGACAGCAGGCTTAGTTATGATACAGTGATTGTAATTATAGAGTTAGGATTTCAAAGAAAACAAGGTGTTGTTGTTGAGGTGCTAAGTCATGTCTGAGTCTTTGTGACTCCAATAACTGTAGCCCTCCAGGCTCCTCTGTCCTTAGGATTTTCCAGGCAAGTGTACTGGAGTCGGTTGCCATTTCCCTCTCCAGAGCCTGACCTTTTAAGATCTCAGCGTGTTCTGTTATTAGTAAGAAAAGCTGTGGAAGCACACAGTAATAAAAATTCAAGCTCAATAATATTGCCCTTCTGTTTGAAATTCTTCTGTGCTTCTGATCACACTTAGAGTAAAATCCAAAGTTCACTGTGGCCTGTACTATAGAACTTTGTATGATTGTCTAACCCCCCTCCTTTAACACATGCTGTGTCCTATACCACTTATTCTATTATTATACCAATTTTTTTCTTCAACGTAGCAAACTTAATCCTGCTTCAGGACCTGTGTACTTTATTTACACTTTTCCTTTGCCTCTTTGAATAGCTTCATCTTGTTCCTTTAGATATTACTATGAATGTTACTTTCTAAAGTAGTCAACCCCAGTGCACTTCCTCTGTCACCATCAGAATAGTGGTTACCTCTAGGAAGATGAGAACAGAGAGTCCCTAGAAAGGTGAATAGAGAGAAAAACAAAAAATTCAAGCTCAGAAAATATAATCAACTTGTACAAGTAACACTTTTTCTCCTAAGAATATGAAGTAACTAGAGATAGTTATTAAAACCTTGAAGATCTTTCAAAGGAAACTTTCTCCTAGTATTTTAGTTTTATAGACCTGCTTCCTGAAACCTTGTCTGTGGATTAGCAAGGAAATTACATCCCCCTCACCCCCGGCAGCCTCGCCAATCCTCTTCTCCATGGCCCTGTTCCCTGAAGCCACAGTGACTGAGACTCCAGGACAATTCTGAGAACTCAGAACCGCGAAGGGGTTTCATGGCCTCTTAGCTTCCAGAATGAAAGAAGGGGCTGTGACTTGCCCTGAGGCTTGTCAGAGTTGGTTGGCATCTTAACTGAGCATTGTGTGAGGACAGAGAAGAGATGTGAAGTGCAGAACAAGAGTCATTCATTCATTCCTTTCACTCATTCATTCATTCACTAGCCCTTCATTTAGCACCTGCTGGTCACTGATTGCTGCAAATTGTATTTTCCAAACATGGCCACACCTCAGTGTTTATCCTACCCCACGAGCTTTTCCTACAGTGTGACTATTTCTCCTTCCACCAAGAAGTGTTTATTCCCCTTGACTCTGGATACATATGTGAGGCCATATTAATCAACAGAATGCTATATGGCTTCCAATTTTAGGTCATAGAAATGATATAGTTTCTTCCTGTCTGTCTCTGTTTCTCTCTCTACTGGGATGCTGGTCCTTGGCACTCCGACATCATATTGAGAGAAAGCCCGCCACATGGAAGCGCCCAAGCTGGTCCTCACCAGCCATGGTGATGATCTTTTGTCAGTTCCAGACCCAAGCTGAGGCCCCAAATGCTGTGGACAAGATGTCCCTGTTGTGCTAAATTTCTCACTTCTGGAAACCTGCAAGCTGATCCATAACCGTTGTTTTGAGTCACTAAGTTTGGGCATAGTTTGTTATGTAGCACTAGATAGCTAATACATAGTTCCGCTGACCCCAGAGAGGAAGAGCTCTCAGGGTCTCTGGAGAGACCTCCAAGTAACCAGACAATGAGTCTGCCGTTTGATAAGGCTGGACAGAGGGAAGCATGGAGGAACTACCTTGGGGACAGCGAGGATGGGAGTTCAGAGGAGCATTTTGGAAGAGATGATACTTCAGGTTGGTCTGGAAGGGCAAGTAAGAGTTCTCTAGGGGAAGGATGGAAGGTAGGGAAGAGTGTGGGGAGTGGGCCCTCCAGGGAGAGCCTGGACTAGGGCCCGAGTCCCTGGGACATGGATGTCGGGGAGTTCACTTGGTACGTGAGTGACAGATCCCTCTAAGAACTGGCCATCATGTAGGGCCTCACACCTGCGGAGCCCCTTGCATGTGCCCTGGACAAATGAAATCAAGACTGCAGGTTCTGAAACCCTGTTGGCAGCCTGGTTCTGGGCACAGGTAGGGTGTGAGGCCATGGCCCCACAGACAGCAGTGAGTGTTTCCAGAAAGCACCCTCCCTCTGGGGGCTGATCCAGCCTCTGAAGGGACTGGAAACCAGCAATGGTGAGGAAGGTTGGCAGCCACAGCCAGTGCAATTGGCCAGTCCTGGGAAGCCCCTGGTTGGCCCCCTACTCAGAGGGAAAGGGTGTTTTTAATGTGAATTACAGCAGCGTCGGTGCCTGTAGGTTGAGGCTGACTTGGTGGGGCAGTGGGACCAGCATATCTCCCTTCACACGCTCCTGGCCCCTCTTTGTGGGCAGGTCATACTGTGTGAACCACCCTTCTCTGAACATAGCTTCTCCCTGTTGTACTTGGGTCTTGACCTGGGTTCCTCCTTACACTGGGAATGGCCTTCCTGCCATTTTCACCTAATCCCTGGCTTTCCAGGGTAAAGAACCTGCCTGCCAATGCGGGAGACATAAGAGACATGGGTTTGACTCCTGGGTTGGGAAGTTCCCTTGGAGAAGGGCATGGCAACCCACTCTAGTATCCTTGCCTAGGGAATTCCATGGACAGAGAAGCCTGGCAGACTACAGTCCATGGAATCGTGAAGAGTCAGACACGATTGAAGTGATTTAGCATGCATTCTCTAGGAAGAACTCAGAGATACCCTGGTCTCCTCCAGACTCCACAGCCCCCTCCATCACAGCCCTGACACGAGATGATGTTCTGGCCTGTTTACCCATGTGCCTCCCCGACTAGGCTTAGAACAGGGGGATATCGATGGGCATGGTGCGTCTCTGTGTATGGGTGTCCTGCCTTGTGGTTTAAGTCTGTGTCTGTAGGTCTATATGCCTGTGTCTGTCCGTGACTGAGCATCTGTGTGTGTCTCATCCTGGCTGTGTCCATCTGTCTTTTGTGAAGGCATGCCTGTGTATTGCCTGTCTGTGTGGGATGCTCCTTCTGGGCTGAGAACAGGGGGTGGAGAGGGTCACCCCCCAGTCACGAACCATGCAGCTATATCTGTCACCTGCCAGCCTCCAGGACAGCTAGCCCAGCCCAGCAGGGTGCTCTGGGCCGTCCCTCCCAAGTTCCACGATGTGGCACAGTCACAGCTGGTGGCACTGCCCTCCCTCCAGCTGTGGCCCCCCTGCCTGGGGGGTCTGCGTGTGGATGTGGCCAGCATCTTGGGTCTCCTCACTGCTCAGTAAGGAATGGATTATAATTGCCAGGCAGGCTGCATCTGCAACTAACTTGAGGGAATAATTGTTGAGCAAGTTGAAAGAAAAAAAAAAACTATAGCAAGAACTTCAATCCAGCCAGTCATCCGTGTCATTAAATTAGGCTAATCTAAATCCTCAGAGCCTAATTTAGCAGCCTCCAAAGTCGACCGAAGTCTTACCCTACAAGGCTCTCTGCGGCTGCCATCGCAGTCTCTGTGGAGGTGAGCTTTGGGGGAATGGTGGCCAGTGACCTCGCGGCTGAGGCCACGCGGAGCCTGTGATGGACACCAGCCACTCTTCGGGGACCGGGCTGTGCAGGAGGCAGGCCCGGTCTTGTGCCACCTCCCATCATCTGTCCTCACCCAGCCCCCAGAGGCTGTTAGATACACTGACCAGGGGGGAGCCTGAATTTCTCCCAAGTTGCCTTCCTGTTGCTCCTCCAAGCCATGTCTTGTTGACACCAGCCAGTGGGTAAATGGAAGAAAAAATGAGAGATGACTCTGTGTTATAAAACCAACTTTTGTGAGGACTGTAAATTCTTGCACCCATTCAGATGCTTAGTGACTCATTAATTCAACCCTTGCTCCCCTCCTGCATTTTTTCTTTTCTTAGATCCCTCATTCCCACATTCTCTCTTTGATTTATTCATTCATCCTCTGGCCCCTTCTTTTTTCCTCCCTCCCTCTCATCCCTTGCTTTGGGGAATCACCTGGGAGATGCTCATCCCAGTGGCTGCCCGGAAACGAGGAAGATCTTGGGACCCACTGCCTTGGTCAATACCCAAGCCACCCTAGACTGGTTCCTCTCCCTCTCTCCTTGCTTGCCTCTGGCTCCCCCACTGGAGCGCTGTTTCCTGTCTGCATCCCTCTCTGCTCCAGAGAGGGCGTGGGAGCTGATGGTGGCCTGGTGGGCAGGCCTTTGCCAGGGGCACTCAGGAGGAAAGGTGCTGAACTGACCTGATAAATGAACCAACAGGGATGTGTGGCCCGGCCCCCCTCCCTCTTTGATCAAAACCCTCTGAACCCCTGATGACATCCCATGGCGTATTCCTCTATTAATCAGAAAAGCCTTGACAGATGTAAGCAATTTGTCTTTGGAGAGAACCAGAGTGGGGCAAGGGGAGGGAGCCTGCTCCAACCCCATCCGCATGGAGAAGATGCTGAGGGGGCGTCTCGAAATGGGGGCTGAATTCATGCATACTAAGGAGGCTGGAGAAAGGAGAGCCAGGCAGATCAGAAAGAGAAGCGTTTTCATTTCAAAGCATATTTCTTCCTTGATTGAATAGGACCCCCCTACTACCACCCCCAAACCACGGATGCTGGAATGAGGCTGGGATCCAGGGGTTAATCCCACCCAGACCCCTTCAGGGCTCAGATGCTTGAAGCCACAGGGGCTTGGCGGGTGGGGTTCAGGTGTAGATTCTCTGACAAAACAGCAGTCAGCGCTCTTAGAATGCCCTGTGGCCTCATCAGTTCTTGCCTCCTGACAGTGGTGAAGCTCAGCTTAAAAACACCACCAAACATCTCATGAACTGGCCCTGTGACAGGTCTGGAGTGGCCATCAGATGCAGAGAGGAAATAATGTCTACTAGCCAACCCGCCAGTCTAGACCACCAGGCAGATAAACAACTCAGGAAGGAGTGGGCAAGGGAGGGTGTGTGTGCCAGGTCAGTGTGGATACAGAGAGGGGTCACCAACTCAGCAAGAGGAGACACTTCCCAAAGGAGGAGACAGAATCCAGGTCTTTGAGGATGAGTTGATGTGCTCACATGAGAAGGGTCTTCCCTTCTTTGTTGATTTGGAGAACTTCTACTCATCCATCAAAGCCCAAACTGGGCCTCCTCCTCCATTAGCTTCTTTTCCTCACTAATTCCTCATTAGCCCAGGGCCTGACACAGAGTAGCAGCAAATGGAGTAAAAACACTCCCGACTGAGTGACTGAACTGAACTGGTGTTTGTGGAAAGGAGTTACAGACGCTGGGAACAGCATCAGCAAAGGCATGGGGGTATGCAGAGAACTACAGCCTGTGTTTGTATCACCAGGCTTCTGTCTAAATGGGGAAACTGAAACCAGAACTGCATTTCTTGGTATTTCACTCAGATATCTGGCACTATACAAAGGCAGCCTAAAGATCTGATTGTAACTAAAGAATAGATACAGTCTTATTCTCATTGTGGTTAAAAAAAAAAAAAAAAGTGCTCCATGAGTCGGTTTAGATGCTTCCAACACAGATTTTAAAACTTGGTCTTGCAAATTTCAGAGATGAGAGCCACAGCCAATGTTTTGATCATTTTCCTCCTTCCCCTTCCAATAAACACCTAACATACTTTGCCAAGCTTTCTGTGGTCGGGATTTACAGATCTGTGACTCACCCGAGTGAGCCAGGGAACATGAAAAGATGTCGCTGGGGAGAAATATGCAGGGAAGGATGGGAGAGGTCAGCGCCTCCACCAAGCAGGACAGACTCCCACAGCTTTTCCTAATAAACAAGTTTCCAGGGCCCTTTGAATTCTTCCGGAGAGGAGTAGAACGTTAGCGTTCACATGGAGGGGAGGCACACCACGGACAGTGACCACGTGGGGCCCGATCCTCAGAGTGGGGGTTAAATCCCGGGCGGGAAACAGAACCGGGAGCTGGGCTGGTACTGGAGTGGTGGCTACTGAAAACCATCATTGAGCACCTGCTGTTTGCCTGTCCCATCAAGGAGGTGAATTGCTTTGTCTGAGGTCAGGTGGCCAGTAAGTGGGGAGCTGGGATCCTGACCAGGTTTGTGGGTCCCAGAGTCCGTTGTTCCGGATTCCCCTGTGATGTGGGTAGTGTTGGCCTTTCAGTAGGACTGTGCCCTGTGGCCTGGGACCTTGTCACACTCCCAGGTATGCTCACTGAAACCAAGGCCTCAGACCAGTTTCAGAGGAGTTTGGGAGAGGATTTTAAACAGGATTCCCTCCAGGCTTAGAACATCCTCTGAAAGCCCTTCAACCCGCAGGACAAACCCTTTGCCAAACAGGACTGCCTGTGTAAATTCCATTTCCCATACCTGCATGGTACTAGCTCCTGACCTCTTTGCAAGGGGGTCAGTGTTTAGGCCCTCCACGCAGCCCTTGTTGGCTCCTCTGGACTTCATTTATTTCCTGTTCTCAGAGGGCCTGATTCTGATAGTAAAAAGCTGTTCTGCTCGTTGATTGCTCGCCATATGCCTGCTGTGTGCTCGCTGTTTTATACACATTATCTGGATTGAGTCTCGCAGCCCTGCTCAGAGGTGGGTCCTTGTGTCTTCAGAGCTCAGAGGCGGCGGTGGTGGAAACTCAGGGAGGGTGAATAACTTGCTGGAGGCCACATGACTAGGAAGTGAAGGGGACATGATCTGAACCCTCCTGTGTATGGCAGGGAGCCAGTATCCCTCACCTCTGTGCTGTTCTGAGCTGAGCCACCCACACGGCCAGCTCTCTCTGGTGCGAGGGGACTGGCCTCTTCATCTCTGGATGCCATTCAAACCCATTTCCCCCTGTGTGTTTGAGACATCTTAGTGTGGGCAGTCCTCAGCACATGGTTCCAGAAGGTCACTCCGTGCACGAGAGAACCAGTGGTCACGTGCATCTGGGTACATGTACCAGAGCGTGTGTGCATGTGGCTGTGTGTCCATGCTGGTGGGGAGAGATGGGAGACGAGAGCAGGGAGGCAAGTCAGAGGAGCTGAGGGTTCTGGGCACAACAGAACTCTGGGTGATGAGACAGGCCGAGTGTTCCCAGAGTGCCCTGCTGCTCCCCACAGGGACAAAGAGCAAGCAGGGGCATCCCAGCAGGGTGCAGAGGGCCTGGAGGTCTGGGGACAGCAATGCCTTCATGAGAGAGATATGCGTGAGTGCTCTGTTGCCAAGCCGTGCCCATGGGATTCTCCATGGACACAAATACTGGAGTGGGTTGCCATTTCCTCCTCCAGGTGATCTTTCCAACCTAGGGATCAAACCCATGTCTCCTGCATTGGCAGGCAGATTCTTTACCATTGAGCCACCTGGGAAGCCGAGAGAGAGACTCTCCTCTGTGATATACCTGTCACGACTGCTTGCAGCCTGGCATAGGCTTGCTCACAGGGAGAAAAGGATGAGGACCTGCCTCAGTGATGTGGTGTGAAGAGATCCAGTAATAACTGCCATTAGCTGAGCTCGTACTCAGTGCTGTATGTGTGATGTGCGTGAATATTTATAATCCCCAGACCTTTGGGAGAGATACAGCAGAAGTGAGGAAACCAGCCTAGAAGGTGAAGAAGCTTGCCAAGGCCACACAACAGAGAGATGAATATGGAAGCATGAATCAGGACAAGGCTGGGTCTGCCTCCCAAGGACTGGAAGTGCAGACCTCCTGAGGGCCACAAGGTCAACTGATCGAAAGACTGGAGGAGACTTCCCTGGCGGTCCAGTGGCTAGAATTCCACCCTCCCAATACAAGGGGCCTAGGTTTGATCCCTGGTTAAGAAACTAGATTCCTCATGCTGCAGCTAAAGGAAAAAAAAAGCCCAGGGGATGGATTTTAAAGGGCCATGAGGAGGTCTTTTTTACTCAAAACCAAAGGATCAGGCCTTAGCTACAAGGCATTAGGGCCACTGCAGCGCAAACCTGTGGCTGCCAGGTCTAAGCTGGTAGGGATATCCAGAGTCTCTGATGGAGGAAGGCTTGTGTTTTCCCATGATTGGCACAGAGTCCATGTCAGCGATGTTGACAGAATGTCAGAGACCTTTGGATCTGAGTCTTGGAGGTTTAGGTAGAGGCTCATCAGGGAGACTCCAGGGCAAGGGCATGTTCTCAGCAAACTCAATCCTGCCTCTGAGTCACTGAGCATGCCAACCAAGGATTACCACCCTTCAGGGCTAAGCTTCAGGCCCTCCTCCTCCAGGAAGCTTTTCTTGTCTAGTTAGCATGTTGATCACACCCTCAGGGCAAATACGCAAATGGTGGACGGTCTCCTTCACCTCCTCTAGAGGAATCCGGAGTTGTTCACAAGCTCCCACTGAGAGATGTGGGAGGTTGGCAGTGGGGCAGGGAGTGGGGGGGCGCAGCCAGAGGATTGCCATGGTGAGGGTCAAGGTGACCCCAGAGGAGAGACCAGGATGGGAAGGTTGAGCTGGGGCCACATGGTGCACGTGGCTGAGACACAGGCTCACAGCATCACTGAGAATTGGACCGGGGGCTGAGGTAGGGAATCCCAGCAGGCACTGATGATGCTGAAGGAAAAACCATGAGTTCTGAGCCCGAAGCACCATCAGAGAAGGTAGTAGTAAGTGGAGGGATCAATTCTGGGCCTTATCTCTCTCTTTCCTGAGGACTCTCCCTCCACTAAAGGAGGACTCAAGCTTTCTTCTACTCTTAGAAGCTGATTTAGGAAGAAAAAGATAAAGACTATATACTGAGAGACTGTGATTCCTCATTGTTAAACTCAGTCACCTCTGTTTCCCTCCTCTCTCCTGCTAGAGGAAATCTATTACAGAAAATATAAAAGTCTTACTTTGGGGTTATAGGCAGTGTGTAACATGTAAATGTGAAACCAGATTAATCTCATGTTTGGTCATAAATGTATGCTTCAGGCATAGTATCTCACATACGAAGTTGCTTTTCTTCTCTCAGAGAACTTACTGTTTATTATTTTAAATCATTTTATCATTTTAAATGCCCAGAAGTAGGCCTCTGAGGACAGGTATACCCCACATCCTTCTCCCTTCAAGTGGGAGGAGGGTGTGCTATGCTCCCTGTTCTCCCATTCTGATTACTGTATATTCTCCAGCGTGCTTCCTGTCTTCAGTGGCAGAGAGCGGAGGGAGGGGGAGGATGGGTTCTCCAGCAGGCCCAGGGTAGTTGGTGGCTCATAGAGAAGGTGTGTGGCCACTGGAGTACACACTGCTGCAAGGACTGCCAAAGACTAGAGCTCTGTAGATGGCCTAAAACTACCTGTGCTATCTTATCTTTTGGCTGAAGTAACAACTTAACTGAAGGGTGACATAGAAAATGTTGATACTTAACAGGAAGACTGAAGAAACATGTATTCAAAGTCATTTCAGTAGCTTTAAGATGTCATCAAGCAAGAAGTCTCTGTCTAGCTCTCTATTTTCTTGTCCTCAGCACATTATTAACATTTTTGTCCCCATATGCATGTTGCCTCACAGTCATAAGATAGTTGCTACAACTCCAGATATCACATTCTCATTCAACTTTATTTAAGTCTAGCTCATGTACCTCTCTTTTCTGGTAAGGAAACTTCTTCCAGAAGCTTGACCAGAGATGGCTTTATGTGCCCACTCCTCAGACCGATTTCTGCATCCACTTTTCTTAAGATCAGGACATCTATTGTCAGCTAATCAGGGTTCTATTAGCCGGGAGAAAGGTTGGGCCAGGAAATCAGCAGTATTTGCTAGTGGTCCAAGTGAGATGAAGCAAGAAGAGGGAGCCAGAAAAGGAAGCTTCACATAGCAAATACTCAGTGACAACAAAGAGGGTTTAGAGTGGGTCCATGCTGAACTGCAGGTAGATGGTGGTGGTGATGGCGATGATGGGGTGGAGATGAAGCTCCAAGTCGTGGAACACTTACTATGTGTCACACTTGATCCTTACCAAGTGGTCCATGCTTAATCAGTCCCATTTATTTACAACGAATTGAGGCTCATTCCCATGTGCTGTCAGATGGAGGAACTGAGGTCACCTTTACAGCACTTGGGTGCTGATGTGGGTGGTTGGGAGCATTTCAAAACAGCTACTGTATATAGATTTCCTTATTCCATTTTCCATCACATATTCATGGGATATTTAATGAGTCTCCCCTGTTAGACTCATCAAACATCCTTGCATTCTAGGATATGGTAGAGAACAAGATAGACAGGGTCCCTGCTCTCGTGGAGCTACATTCTAGTGGGAAGTCTGTCAGATAATTCAGAAAGCAATCAGTAGGAATGATATCATGGCCTTTACACTCAGTTGGAGCTACCAGGAGTGCCTGGGGAGAGAGCCTTGTGTATAGGGGTTGGTCTTTTGTTCACTCGTTAAGTCATGTTTGACTCTTTGCAACCCCATGGACTGCTGCACACCAGGCTTCCCTGTCCTTCACTATCTCCTGGAGTTTGGTCAAATTCATGTACATTGAGTCAGTGATGCCATCCAACCATCTCATCCTCTGTTGCCCCCTTCTCCTCCTCCCTTCAGTCTTTCCCAGCATCATTGTCTTTTCTAATGTGTCAGCTCTCTGCATTAGGTGGCTAAAGTATTGGAGCTTCAGCTTCAGCATCAGTATTCATCATAATGAATATTCAGGACTGATTTCGTTTAGGATTGACTGGTTTGATCTCCTTGCAGACCAAGGGACTCTCAAGAGTTCTCCAGCACCATAGTTCAAACTCTTGAGTTCTTTAGTGCTCAGCCTTCTTTATGGTCCAACTTTCACATTTATACATGACTATTGGAAAAACCATAGCTTTGACTATCTGGACCTTTGTTGATAAAGTGATGTCTCTGCCTTTTTAATATGCTGTCTAGATTTGTCACAGCTTTCTTCCAAGGATCAAGCATCTTTTAATTTTGTGGCTGCAGTCAAGTCACTGTCTGCAGTGATTTTGGAGCCCAAGAAAATAAAATCTGACACTGTTTCCACTTTTTCCCATCTATTTGCCATGAAGTGATGGGACCATGATCTTAGTTTTTGAATGTTGTGTTTTAGGCCAGCCTTTCACTCTCCTCTTTCACCTTCATCAAGAGGCTTTAAGAGCATTTCCTGCCATTAAAGTGATATCATCTGCGTATCTGAGGTTCTTGATATTTCTTCTGGCAATCTTGATTCCAACTTGTGGTTCATCTGGCCCAGCATTTCACATGATGTACTCTGCATATAAGTTAAATGAGCAGGGTGACAGTATACCTGGAGGAGATGGCATTTTGGGCTGAAACTTTAATGATGAGATGGCATAGCCTTATGATGATCTGGAGAAAGGGAATTCCAGACAATAGAGCCGACCCCAGCTGTTGCAGTTTGCATTTGAAAAAATTAAAGAAAATCACCCTGGCCGGAACCCACCTGGGCAGGGACTGGAGTGTCTTGGAGAAGAGTCTGGATTTTTTTCTCAGGTGAAATGAGATGCAGGAGAGCATCTTTGGGAGGAAGATGCATGGTCTTACGTATGCTTTTATCTGGGCACCACTGTGCATGCACAGAACTCCCCTTTTCTGTGGTGACACGGGCCCTCCTGGTTCTGTGGGCATTGATCATGACTCTCCAGGGGGACTGCAGGTTCTTGGAGGTGAGAACTGAAACTGCCTCCTCCTGCAGCTGCCCAAAGTCATTGGGAGTGAACCAGCAACAGAGATGCCAAGTGTCAGGAACAGTAGGCCTTGAGAGTTCTGTCTTCACCTGGAGGGACCCAAGGAGCAGTGATCCTAGGTAGAAAGGGGAACACAAGGTGACTGCCCCTGGGGTGCTGGGTCCATTTCACACAAGAAACAGGCTTATGGGAGGACATCTTGCCGCCCTTGGGGATGTTTCTCCAGGTCGGTGGGAGTTCCTCTCCACCCAGCTTCCCGAATCTAGCCTGGGAGCAGCCCTGGGTCTCATTAGGAGGAAGCTGTCAGATGATCTCAGCGTCCGGAGGGTCGTTGCTCCGCTGAGCTCTGATAGGTAGCAGACGTGTGTGCCGGGGGTGACCTGGCGAGCAGCTACCCCCCAGGCCCCCACCCGCCAGCCAGGGGGCTTCCCCCGCCCCCGCAAGGTGCTCTCAGAACTCGGCTCTGACTGCACGAAACATGAGGCCGTCCCCCTTAATCAGAGCTGACTTTTGGGAAAATTAAACACAGAAGGACACACCAGCTCCAGGGAAGGTTCCTTCCTTGCCTTCCTGGAGGCCCTGCCTGGCTCCGAGCGCCGTCAGGGGAGCGGCTGACCCTGCTGTCAGCCGGAGAGCCATGACCCCAAGGTGGCATTGCCTCTCAATGATGTGTTCCTATCGACAGGAACAGGGGGACTAATAACAGAAGAAGGGGGTGAAATCTCTTTGTCTGCAGTATTCTGCCTGCTGTCCAAGTCCTTGTGGCTGGATATCATTGATTTTTCAGAAGTACAGGGAAATCTCATTAAGTTTTTCCAGGTGTGTCAGTAACAAATTATCTAACTCCTTCCAAAGCCATTAGAAGAAATGCAAGTTCTGCTTAAGGCAGATGATGAAGGAGAATCAGAGGACAAGCTCAAAGGAACTGGGCATGGGGACAGTTTCAGGAGGTTGAACCCTGGGGTGGGGAGACTAAGAAAGGCTGTGATCTGATTCCAGTCTTGCCGTTTGGACTGGAAGACAGGCCCAGAATCTTCTCTCTTGAGCCACCTTGATCTTGCACACAGGCAACAGGGTGACACAAGGCCAGGGGTCTTGTTCACGCATCCTGATTTGTCCAGAGAGCCCTTTGAAGACTGTATGCAGTGGGCTTCCTCTCCACTTAAAAAGACCCCTTCTCTTGAGGATTTAAAGCATATGCTTGGCCAAGGCTGTCAGAATGCATCATAGAGATGGTCCCAAACCAACTGCTGAGCACCCCCCAGTCCTGATCAAAGTGGAGGCGGCAGACGTCTGCTGCCCATGGGTGCTGGAGCAGAAGGGGGGAGGAGCCAGCCGGGGCTGCAGGCTGACAGCCCCTAGTCATGGTGGGGAGAGGGATGGCCAGGAGCTGCTGACTAGCTAGGCACCTGGATAGGCCCTGTGCCCAGGGTGTCTGTGATGGGTCAGTGACTCTTGTCCAGAACTGGACCGCAGCAGCTTAGTCTGGGCCAGGGAATTCATCTGGTCTGTGACTGGCAGGGCTGAATGGTGTGGAACAGTGGACAAGGGGGAAACTGCAGGGCTAGGTGAGAAATTGGAAAGCATTTGTACCTGGTGTTTAGACCCAGGAGGTGGGTAGAGGACCAACGGAGGCCCTGGAAGTCCTAAATCTGAAGGTAGCTCTAATTACCACAGTGCCCTTGCATGAGCTTCAGCCATACACCTGGCGCTGCACCAGAGCTGTGACACCTGGCCTCCCACCAGGCCACACATACCAGTGTCCCGTAGTGTGACACAAACCGTAAGGAAGAGCAGAGAGGCTGAGTGCCGTGCCCACCTTCATGCGGCTAGCTTGCAGCAGAGTTAGGATCTGAGCCCAAGGCTGTTGAGCCCAAAGTTGGGGCCGCTCACTTGAGTCTTCACAGATCAGACCACATGTGGGTTCATTAGAGAGATGTGGTGGTGTCAGAGGGCCTGAGAGCCTGGGGTTCAGGGCTCACAGTGGAGGCTGGCTCAGAGGCCACCATATGTGCAGCTCAGCCCATGCATGGCTGTGTGGATCAGAAGGGAAGGAGTGGAGCAAGTGGGTGGCAGAGGAGGGGAGGTGTCCTGCCAGTGACCACCGAGGCTGGATCTGCCTGCAGATGACCGGTAGAGCAGCCCATACTCCCCATCTTACAGCTCTTCCGTCCACCTTGGATTCTAGGGTGTGACCCCACCCTCTGGAAACTTCTGAGAATAAAGGACTCATAGAGGTGGAGGGAGTGGTGGCTGGCTTGCAGCCATTACAACAGAGAGGCTAGTCTCAGGAGAAAACTGCAAATAAAGATTTCATCAGGGCCGCTAACAGCCTTGCCTCAGGAAGACTTCAGCTGAAGAGGGTACCGTGTCTTGGGGAGCTAGGTTGCCCAGCTCTGTGCTCTCTGCTTTTCTGGTTCCCCGGTGGAGGCCCCGGCTCAGGCAATCAGGACATCTCAGGCAGGGCCATCCACGACCCTCGGGTGTAGAGCCCGGAGCCAGGACATGAATCACCATCATCCAGGCTGGAATGGGGGCTTAGCTCACAAGCATTTACTGCGCCCCCCGCATACCGCACCCAACCCCATAACTGAACTCCAGCTTGGCTTCCCAGCAGCCCTGGCTCTGTGCTTCAGGACTCAGGCCAGGTCCCAGGTACCTACTGGGAGCTCTGTGGGGCTACCTGCCCAGCCCTCTGCCTTGGCCCCCTTGCCCAACATATCAGATTTTTCAGAGTCTCCTCTGACCTCCAGGACTGGCACCTGGCACCTACAGTTGGTCACTGGCCTGAGTCAGATGCTCTTGGGTCAAAACTCCATCACTTACTAGCTGTATTCCCTGGACAAGGGGCTTTATCTATGCTACTGCTTATTGAGCTCTTGTCTCTCAGCTCCAGACCTGCCCTGTGGGGTGCTATAAGTCAAGTTTATGCCCTTCCAGGGGCTCTTGGTTAGGCTCTGCCAAGAACAGACACCAAAGTGAGCCTGCCCGTCTGGAGGAGGAAGAGACTTGCTCCCCACTCCCATCAGTAGTGGCCTTGCACTCCAGCACCGACCGCTAGTTCCAGTTGTCTCTGTCCTCCACAGGCCCAGACACAGGCCTTGTGTCCCTTAAGGTCTGGGTCCCAACCCCAGAGGCCTCTCCTCCAAGTATCTCAGTCTTTATAACCCCAAAGTCTCATCTTTGTTTCCCCAGCTCTGGGGTTTATTACCAATATTGAGCATTTTTTTCATGTGCTCCTTTGTCATTCCTATATTTTCCTTGCAGTGTCTGTTAAAATCCTCTGCCTATTTTTAGAAATTGGATTGCTTTTTTGTTATTGAGTTGCAGGAGTTCTTTACACATCCCTGCTGTTACTACTTCTGTGATATCTCAGTATTTCCTTTTGCCTTTTCAGTTCTGCAGTTCCTGGTTAACAATGCTTATGTGAAATTGGCTCTGTCAAAAAGATGTTTTTCATCTCTCTACTTTTTGCCACTTTATTTTTTTAATTGAAGGATAATTACTTTACAGAGTTTTGTTTTTTTCTGTAAAACATCAATAAAAATCAGCCATAGGTACACCCATGTCCCTCCCTCCCATCTCCCTCCCCATCCCACCCTTCTAGATTGTCACAGAGCCCCTGTTTGAGTTCCCTGAGTCATACAGGCACAGTCCCATTGGCTGTCTATTTGACATATGGTAATATAAGTTTCCATGTCACTCTCTCCATACATCTAACCCTCTCCCTTGTCCCCTCCCCTGTGTCCTTAAGTTTGTTCTCCTTGTCTGTTTCTCCATTGCTGTCCTGAAAATAATTTTATCAGTACCATCTTTCTAGATTCCATAAATATGAGTCAGTATACAATATTTATATTTCTCTTTCTGACATACTTCACTCTGTATAATAGGCTCTAGGTTCGTCCACTTCATTAGAACTGACTCAAACGCCTTCCTTTTTTATGACTGAGTAGTATTCCATTGTATATGTGTACCACAGGTTCTATATTCATTCATCTGTTGATGGACATCTAGGTTGCTTCCATGTTCTAGCTATTGTAAATAGTGCTGCAATGAACACTGGGATACACATATCTTTTTCAATTTTGGTTTCCTTAGGGTATATGCCAAGTAGTGGGATTGCTGGCTGGACATGCCCATTCATACTTCAGTGTCTGCATCTGTCCACTGGGGACAGTGACCCCACACACAGGTGGTCATGAGGGTTTAGGAAGGAGGTGCCTGTGAAGGGTGTCGTGAACCGGAGCCTAGTGCCCAAGGAGGACTTTGTCTGGGTGCTGCAGCCTCGGCACCTGAGGGCCCCCAGTGTAGCACTTTGTGTCTGTTTAAGCCGAAGGAAGAAGCGGAGTTCTCTCTTGGGTTCCTCTCATCTGACAGGAAGCCATTTTTCCAGCCAGGCAGTCCTGTGAGAACTGATGGAATGAAACACCTGGATGTGTGTGTCTCTCCACCTTGGACTAGAGCACGGCTGAGGGAAACCCACCTTCTTATCCAGGCCAAAGTCATGTTTAAGAAGAGTCTCAGTGAAAAATCAAAAACTTCTGACCTTAAAATGCATTGATAAAAGGCCAGAAAGCAAACTAGATGGGGAGCAACAAATTCACTAATAAGTATACCAAAAAAGAAATGAGCAAGAGATTTGAATAGATACCTCACAAAAGAAGATATCTAAATAGCCAGCAGGCACATGGAAAGATGCTGTATATCATTAGTTATAGAGAAATTAAAATTCAATCACAGTGAGATATCATTGCACCCCCTCCCCGCCGCCTGGTTAGGAAGCCTCAAGTTAAAAAGACTGATGATACCAAGTGTTGGTGAGGCTGTGGAACAACTGGAATGCTCCTGCTTTGCTGGTGGTCTTCAGAAAGATACAGCCACTTTAGCAGACTGTTTGACAGTTTCTATAAAGTTTAACAACACTTACAAAATGATCCAGCAATCCTACTCACAGGTATTTACCTGAGAGAAATGAAAATATCTGTCTCTCAGGTATGCAAATGTTCATAGAAGCTTTATTCACAATAGTAAAAACCTAAAAACAACCTCCTCTGAAGAAGGGCATGGCAATCCACTCCATATTCTTGCCTGGAGAATCCCATGGACAGAGGAGCCTGCAGGCTACAGTCCATAGGTTGCACAGAATTGGACACGACTGAAGCAACTTAGCATACACACAATAACAGCCTCAGTTCAGTTCAGTTCAGTTGCTCAGTCATGCCCCACTCTTTGCGACCCCATGAATCGCAGCATGCCAGCCTCCCTGTCCATCACCAGCTCCTGGAGTTCACCCAAACTCATGTACATCGAGTTGGTGATGCCATCCAGCCATCTCATCCTCTGTTGTCCCCTTCTCTTCCTGCCCCCAATACCTCCCAGCATCAGAGTCTTTTCCAATGAGTCAACTCTTCGCATGAGGTGGCCAAAGTATTGGAGTTTCGGCTTCAGCATCAGTCCTTCCAATGAACACCCAGGACTGATCTCCTTTAGGATGGACTGGTTGGATCTCCTTGCAGTCCAAGGGACTATCAAGAGTCTTCTCCAACACCACAGTTAAAAAGCATCAATTCTTCAACGCTCAACTTTCTTCATAATCCAACTCTCACATCCATACATGACCACTGGAAAAACCAGAGCCTTGACTAGACAGACCTTTGTTGGCAAAGTAATATCTCTGCTTTTTAATATGCTGTCTAAGTTGATCATAACTTTCCTTCCAAGGAGTAAGTGTCTTTTAATTTCATGGCTGTAATCACCATCTGCAGTGATTTTGGAGCCTCCCCAAATAAAGTCTGACACTGTTTCCACTGTTTCCCCATCTATTTGCCATGAAGTGATGGGCCCAGATGCCATGATCTTCGTTTTCTGAATGTTGAGCTTTAAGCCAACTTTTTCGCTCTCCTCTTTCACTTTCATCAAGAGGCTTTTTAGCTCCTCTTCACTTTCTGCCATAAGGGTGGTGTCATCTGCATATCTAAGGTTATTGATATTTCTCCTGGCAATCTTGATTGCAGCTTGTGCTTCTTCCAGCCCAGCATTTCTCATGATGTACCCTACATATAAGTTAAATAAGCAAAGTGACAATATACAGCCTTGACGTACTCCTTTTCCTATTTGGAACCAGTCTGTTGTTCCATGTCCAGTTCTAACTGTTGCTTCCTGACCTGCATTCAGGTTTCTCAAAAGGCAGGTCAGGTGGTCTAGTATTCCCATCTCTTTCAGAATTTTCCAGTTTATTTTGATCCACACCGTCAAAGGCTTTGGCATAGTCAATAAAGCAGAAATATATGTTTTTCTGGAACTCTCTTGTTTTTTCCTCAGTGGCCATCAACAGGTGAAGGAATAAATTGTGACATAGTACACAGAATACCAATTCAGGAATGACACTGACGAACAGCTGGTATACACAGTGACATGGATGAATCTCAAAATAACACAGAGGGAAAGAAATCAGACACAGGAAATCACACGGTGTATTCTTCCATTTATGAATCTCTAAAAACGATGAATCTAATTTTGTAATGATAGAAAGCAGATCATCAGTTGCTTAGAGCCAAAGTGGAAGTGAGCATTCCCTGGGAACAGGCACAGAGTACTTTAAAGTGATGACAATGTTCTGTGTTCTGTATGTTGATCATGGCAATGGTTACATGGGTATATAAATGGATATACATTATTTTCACAATGTATTACTTAACATGGATGAGATCATTTTATTGTGTCTCTATTATACCTCTAGAAAGTTGATTTTAAAGATATCATTCAGACGCAAAACAAAGTCTTCCCAAGATCTACATATGAGGCAGAGACCCATCACTAGAGTCCCCGGTAGAGCCCCTCACACCCCTGTGCCGGATATCTCTGGGTACTGTCTTCCCCATCCAGGAGGCTGCCTAGAATGAGCTGCATGGACATACCCTTGCCAGTTGTCTTCCTATTAGATTTGGCCAATGCCAGGCACCAGCAGACGATTGAAAGGAGGAGGAAGGTTAGTGGGAGTATTTCTTCCTTTGGCAGATGCTGTGGGGTTGCTGCACACTACGGGCGCCTTTGGACTTAGGTCACCGGTTCCTCAGGGCAGGCCTGTCTGGACCTCCCTCCCAGGTTCTGTGAGCATTCCATACTCCCACTTTCAGAGTCTGCAGTGTCTCTGTGGTGGCCCTACACGTGTGCATGACGTTTGATGTTCGAATGGTCTATTGCAATGGTCCATTCAAATCATCTTAATTTGAATGTTTCATATCTTGCCTTCTGGGATCTTAACTAATAGAACACAAGATCTTTTTAGTAAAAACAAAACAGAGGCTCTGACACTGGCTAGAGTTGGGGGAGCAGGTGAAGGTGGTGGAAGCAGAACCAGGGGGCCCTAAATTTCCCATTAATGTGTGATCTCATGCCACCACCCATTGAAGTTGGCTCCCAGTCTTCTTCCAAAGCCTTGGCTCAGGCTTGGAGCCAAATTCCTTCCTTGGTTCCTTAATGGGGCTAGTGGTTTTTAAATTAGTCAATACAAAGGGACGTTAACAGGAAAACAGGCAGACACAAGAGGCCTGACTATGCAGCTGGTGGAGCCCAAAACAGCTACACCTGTGTGCTACTCAATACGGTGGCAGTGGTTCCCAGCTGCCAAAGTGATGGCTACCACTTAACAGCTGCTACTTGGGCCCTTGAAGTTAGTCTGGCCATCTTTGTTGTTGTTGTTCAGTTGCTAAGTTGTGTCCAACTCTTTGTGACCCCACGGGCTGCAGCACACCAGGCTTCTCTGTCTTTCACTATCTCCCAGAGTTTGCTCACATTCATGTCCATTGAGTTGGTGATGCTATCTAACCATCTCATCCTCTGCCGCCTTCTTCTCCTTTTACCTTCCATCTTTCCCAGTATCAGGATCTTTTCCAATGACCTGGCCTTCTTACCTATGTTATTTCATCTTTTTTCTCTGCCAACACTATGACTAAATCACCTCTTTTTCCATATTTTATACAAGATAAAACTGAATTTCAACAAAATCAAGTAGCTTGCCCAAGGTCATCACACTTATAACTGGAAAGCACAGATTCAAACCCAGGTCTGAGTCTGAATTCCAGTACACTTTACTGCTGCCTTCCTCACTAATCTTGGGTTTTAAACATTCAGACCTTGTCTGGGGGAATCCAAGGGCCACAAAGATCTACTTCCTGACAGCCCCCCAAATGCCTTGATTCGAAGCCCAGGAAACCCAGACCCTCCTGAGCAGAGAGAAGGCAGCTGGCTAGGCCATCTGTCCACCTGGACCCCCGTTGCCCCTGCTGTACCCCACAGTGCAGTGGAGCCCAGAGAACCCACCTCACTGGGCAGGGTGCTTATCCTCAGCATGGGGAGCCCCTCTGTGTACTGGTTTTTTGGAGGAGTGTTAAGGACACATGTCAGACTGCCTTGGTCTTTGAAGACTTCTGAAGGGTGTCCCAGCAATAGTACTGGTCCCTGGCCTCCTGTTTCACCTGGAGAACAAGGCTGACCTCATCTCATGGGCCTCCCCACTCATCCTGCAAGTGCCCAACTGCATGCTCTGGAAGTATTCTTGGCTTGTATAAACCATTGTTGTTGTGTTAGTCACTCAGTCGTGTCTGACTCTTTGCAACCCCATGGACTGTAGCCTGCCAGGCTCCTCTGTCCATGAAATTGTCCAGTCTAGCCTACTGGAGTAGATTGCCATTTCCTACTCCAGGGTATCTCCCTGACCTGGGAATTGGACCCAGGTCTTCTGTGGCTTCCCTTGTGGCTCAGACGGTAGAGTCTGCCTGCAGTGTGGGAGATCCGGGTTCTATCCCTTGGTCGGGAAGATCCCCTGGAGAAGGAAATGGCAACTCACTCCAGTACTCTTGCCTGGAAAATCCCATGGATGGAGGAGCCTTGCAATCTACAGTCCATGGGGTTGCAAAGAGTCGGACACAGCTGAGCAACTTCACTTCACTTCACTTCTGCATTGCAGGCAGATTGTTTACAGGAAGTGCTTCTTTTATTTTTTTTTTAATTTTTATTTTTTTCCCTTTACTGTTATTTTTTTTTAATTTTTATTTTAACTTTAGTTTACTTTACAATACTGTATTGGTTTTGCCAAACATTGACATGAATTCACCACGAGTGTACGGGCGTTCCCAAACATGAATCCCCTCCCACCTNGAAAAAGTTGGCACTCAACATTCAGAAAACTAA
Organism: Redunca redunca; assembly: GCA_006410935.1. Taxonomy (NCBI): domain Eukaryota; kingdom Metazoa; phylum Chordata; class Mammalia; order Artiodactyla; family Bovidae; genus Redunca; species Redunca redunca. The sequence goes on from SJYQ01003982.1 coordinate 107,844, forward strand.
GATCATGGCATCTGGTCCCATCACTTCATGGCAAATAGATGGGGAAACAATGGAAACAGGGACAGACTATTTTGGGGGGCTCCAAAATCACTGCAGATGGTGACTGCAGCCATGAAACTAAAAGACACTTGCTCCTTGAAAGAAAAGCTATGACCAACCTAGACAGCATATTAAATAGCAGTGACATTACTTTGCCAACAAAGGTCCATCTAGTCAAAGCTATGGTTTTTCCAATAGTCATATATGGGCGTGAGAGTTGGACTATAAAGAAAGCTGAGTGCCAAAGAATTGATGCTTTTGAACTGTGGTGTTGGAGAAGACTTTTGAGACTCACTTGGATTACAAGGAGATCCAACCAGTCAATCCTAAAGGAAATCAGTCCTAAATATTCATTGGAAGGACTAATGCTAAAGCTGAAATTCTAATACTTTGGCCAGCTGATGTGAAAAACCGATTCATTGGAAAAGACCCTGATGCTGGGAAAGATAGAAGGCAGGAGGAGAAGGGGATGACAGATGATAAGATGGTTCGATGGCATCACTGAGTCCATGGACATGAGTTTGAGTAAGCTCCAGGAGTTGGTGATGAACAGGGAAGCTGCGGTCCATGGGGTTACATAGAGTTGGACATGACTGAGTGACTGAACTGAACTGAGTGTCTGACTCTTTGTGAGCCCATGGGCTATAGCCCATCAGGCTCCTTTGTTCATGGCATTTCCCAGGCAAGAATACTGGGGTGGGTTGCCGTGTCCTTCTCCAGGGGATCTTCCCGATCCAGGGATCGAACTCACATCTCTTAAGTCTCCTGTCTCGGCAGACATGTTCTTTGCCACTAGCGCCACCTGGGTTATATATAAAATAACCACCCTTGTACATTGGCAGGATTTTAGAATCCTGGGTGAGCCCCTTCTTCCCCCACCACCACCCTGGTCCCCTAGATCAGAGTGTCTCCAGAGCAGAAAGGTGAGATTTGGGCAGGAGAATTCTACGGGGATGTGTGTATGGGGGGACGGGCTTTCTTGTGCATCCTATGTTTAGCAGCATCCCTGACCAGTAGCACACTCCCCCATCCCGCATGAAATTCAAATACTTCTGTGGGCAGGTGAAGGCAAACTCACCCCAGTGCAAAAACTCTGTCCTGGAGGAAGCTACCATTCTGACTACTGATAGTCACAGCTTCGATGTGTAGGGTTGTAACACCCATGTGTGCATCCTTGAAACAACGTGGTTTTGTTTGGCTTGTGCTAAAATCTGGCTGAAATGGAATCATGCGTGTCCCGTTTTGTGTCTGTGTTTGTGAGGTTCGTCCCTGCCACTGCTTGTGGTGGTTATCTCCTGTGCATTTTCATAGCTGTGCGGCCTTCCGTCATGTGACCCTGCCACACGTGACTAGTGCTGATGGCGCTGGTGGCTGTTGGGATCTCAGGCTACGGTGCACTGTGCGGCCAGGAGAGGCCTGATGCAGCCGTCTTGGTGCACAGACCTGGGTGGAATTTCTCCTGCAGTCCTGGGAATGGGCATCTCCTGTGGGTTTTGTGTAGTTCTATTAAACTAGCCTCTCACTGGCAAGGTGTGAGCATTCCTATTGCTCCACATCTTTACTAGCATTTGTGATGGCCACTTAAACAGTTTTGTCAACTGATCGATGCATATGTAGCTTCTCTATTATCCTGCACACCCGTTGGTCTGTACACCACTGGGAGCCTCACCACCCTCCCGACACTATCCTGAGGGACCCGAGCCTCCCTCCATCCTGGTTCTTCCCCCACGCATCGCATCTGCCTCATTTCCATCCCTCTGTCTCACTGGGGCCTGGAGGTCCCACCACAGCAGTGACGTGTCCTTCCCCTCCGTGTGCCCCAGTCCCACCAGAAGTTTGTGTATTGGGTGAATGAGTGAACAGTTCTGGAGGATAGTCCATGTGTGTGGAGATGCTGCAGCCCAGTGGGGGTAAAGGACGGGCCAGGGCTCCTAACCCTTCACCCTGCCCTTTCTAGTGGATACTTGGCCCCAATGTCAGGAGACTTAAGAGACTCGGGTTGGATCGCTGGGTCAGGAAGATCCCCTGGAGGAGGAAATGGTAACCCATTCCAGTAGTCTTGCCTGGAGAATCCCATGGACAGAGATAGAGGAGCCTGGCGGGCTACCATCCACAGGGTTGCAGAGTCAGACATGACTGAAGCGACTTAGCATAGCACAGCACTTGGGGCTGGGAGAACAGAAGCAGGAGACCTTCTTGTCTGAATCCTCCATCTTGTCATCATCCTTTACCCACCCCCATTCCAGATGCACTTCGTCCTGAAAGCCACTTGGGGTCCCCCAGGGAAGTGGCAGAGAGCCCCATCTCCACGTCGGGCCCCTGCCCTGCTTCCCTGAGGTGACTGAATTGCTGAAAGGTCTTGGGGTGGGGAGGGAAGGGAATAGTCTTGGTGGTGTGGCTGAAGCAGTGTCAGCCGAGCTTGTCTGTTTCTCTGCTGCATGTTTGGGACCACAACAGTGACCAGATTCCCATCATAAGTGAAGGTGTCCGGTGCAGTGTGGGGAAGGCAGACAGATGGGCACCGGGGATACAGAAGCTGGCAGAGCTGATGGCTTGGACCCCTTGAGAGTGTGAAAACTTATAAGGGGAGGTGAGTGAGAGCCTTGCCTCAAATGGAACACTTCGGGGACTGCCAGTAGGCCAGCCTGGCATGGTGGAGGGCAGAGTGAACAGGCAGAAGTGGTAATTAGCCGGCTGTGTGCCCACTGGGGCCTGGCTCCATCCTAGGTGCTCTGCTGTCGTGGTCTTCTTTTCCTGCCTTAAAGACGAGCTCGGGCTAGCACCTTCCCATTGTATCGATGAGGACTCTGAAGCTGAGACAGAAGCACCTTGTCCACAGTCTCTGCTTCCACAGCAGAGCACACGCTCCAGCCAGGGCTGTAGAATGGACCCAGGAGCCTCTCACTGCATCACACACTCCATGAAAGTCAAAGTCACAGCAAACCCAAGGTGGATTGAGCCCCGTGGGCAGGACTCAGAGCAGAAAATGACTTCAGCCTCCACGAACCCAAGGAGCCTCTCCAGTGGGTGGGGACGAAGGAGACATGAGAGCGGAGGACAGCAGGGGTTAGAAGGGCGGGAGAGCCCTTTAGAGAGCAAGAGATTCCATTGCAGTGGGGCTGGCTATGGTTGCAGGAAGGAGGCCCTAAGAATTTCAAGAGAAAAGCCCATTTTGGTTACCAAAGTTAACTGTCCACCCTCTTTTCAGAATACCTCCCAGCATGTACTTTCAAAGCATTTACAGTTTGAAGCACTTTCACCCAGGTGACCCCAGTAAAGTCTCCCAAGGATCAGAGTTGCCAAATAAAATACAGGAATGTTTGAATTTCAGGTACACATCAAATAATTTTTTTAGTGTTAGTATGTCTCAAGTATTGCATGGGACATGCTTATACTGAAAGATTATATGTTCATTATCTGAAATTCACATTGATCTGGGTATCCTTGATTTGCATTTGCTAAACCTGGCAGCCCTATTGAGGTGGCCTGAGAAGGTATCACACCCATTTTATTCACAAAAGAAGGTGGCACAGAGAAGTTGCGTGGGGCACGGCTGGCACTGGCACCATGCACCCTGATTCCAAACCCAGGCCTTTCCCCTCCACACAGCTGCCACCTCGGGGAGCTAACTGCCAAGTGGAGTTGCAACCTGACATCTGGGGCATGTGTCAAACCACAACAGAGCCCGTCTCCCCTTTCATCAAGCGTGGAAGGGGGAGCTGCCAGAGCCCTTGGAGGGAGGGACAGCTCTCACTTCAAAGGCCTCCTCACGGAGAACTCCAGCCACCGCCTTCCAGGTTTGCTTTTGGCTTCATTTCTTGGACTCACTTGGCTCCGGGGACTGAGGTTTTACTTCTCTGCAGTGAGAAGATACTGCTGCTATTTTCCACTGGAAAACATAAATACTACCTTCACTAAATGGTGCATTGCACTTTTCCAAACTATTTTACATCTACTGATTAATCCCCACGATGACCCCATGAAGTGCCTTTGTGTGCTGTTGTCCCCATATTACAGATGGGAAAATTGAGCACAGGGCTTGTAGGTGGCTGTCCCATGCACACAGAGGCTTCTCTGCCTCTTTTCTGGTCTTGCCTGCCTCCCTTGGGGAGGCAAAGTCACATGACACCGGGAGTTGCTCCCAGAGCTCAGAACCTAAATCTCACTAAGCCAGAACCCAACTAACCAAGCCTTCCATCATCCTGAGTCTGCCACCTTCCTCTGTCTTCGCCATGAAGGAGACAGGCCCAGGATGCACAGAAAGAAACTGAGATTTGAGGTTTCCTCCAGGGAGGTAGCTCTCAAATATATCCTGAGGCCAGCCCAGCCCCTCCTCCTGTGGTCAGAGTTTGTTGGGGTTCAGAGTTAACATTCAAGGGACATTTTATCACCAACAGTGATGGGAATGCTGGTCTTTCAGAAAAATTATCAGCCACGGGCTGGGAAAGGCAAGCGATTTCAGGTGCCTCCTTTGCCTCCCCAGGGGAAGAGCCCACTGCCCCAGACCTCTGGCCAGCCAAGGTCTCGTGGCCAGCAGTTCCAAGGCTCAGCGATAAGGCTGCTGCGGAGGAGATACCAAGGAAGGCTGTCCCGCCACACTGCGCAGGAGGGGCCAGTGGCTGCAGTGCCTTCTGGTAGGTGGCAGAAGAGGCGAAACCCAGGGGTGTTGGCACATCATGTGGCCCTGTGGTTTGTATGGCTTTCCCTCAGGGCAGAAATAGCCCAATTTCATCAAGTGTGTGTGTGTGTATGTGTGTGTGGTGTGTGTGTGTGTGTTGGGGTGCACTGTCATGGGTTCCATAACCAGCCTGTCTCCTGAGACAACCCAGACAGGCCTCAGCTGGGCTCCCTGCCTCGCTGGGACACAGGGCTGAAGCCTTAGAGATACTGTCCGTGAGTCAGTGCAGATGGGAACATGTGCGTGAACAGCCCTGGGTCATCTGTCAAGCGCTGCCTGGCGCATCCTGGCCAGTCCTGTCCCCCAGAGACAGAGAAGCCCAGCAAGCCTCGACTCTCAAGCCTGTTTCTGTAGTCAGGGAAGGTTAGAGGAGGGACAGTGTTTCCAAAATCACAATTAAGAAAAGAGTAAAAGCACACCGATCACCATAGCCTCCAGGCCGCCTTCCCATCCCTCACTCCACTGCTGTCAGATGGCTCTTTCCAAGGGCTGCCCTTCATGGGTGCAAGTTCTCTGATGGTTCAGATTCAGCAGCTAGGCACTCAGGCCCCATCTCAGGCTCTGTCCTCCCCTTCCAGCCTATGGACCAGGCCGCACTCACCATATACATTGCAATCCCCCTGCTCCTGGGAACTCACCTCTAGCCCCTTCATCCTGACTGCCTGGCTCAAGACCCACCGCTCCCTTCCACCCTCCTGTGGCCTCCCTGGCCCTCAGCTGCCCTCACCAGCCATTCTGTTCGCATCTCAGGGCTGTCCAAATTCATTACTGTTTTGTGATAACCACATCACATAGGTGTCCGGAGTTTCCCAGCAGAGCAGTCCAGGTGACACACTCACTCTCACTGCAGCCCTCCAGTACACAGGGCTTCCTCTCCCCACTCTGCACAGGAGCCTCAGAGGAGTCGTCATGCTGACTGATTCTATATGACCCGCTTTGTGGAGGTTGCACTTGCTTCCAGGGTTGACGTTCCCCAACCCCCACTCTCTCTGTTAATCCACACTGAAAGCTCCACAGCCAAGCCTTGTGGGTAGAAGTAGGGTTCCTTGATGCCAGGTGGGAGGAGGTGGCCCTCTGGCTCCTCAGAACAGACCCTTTTAGAAAAACAAGTCTCCCCAAAGACAGGGTTGCAGAAATTAATCACCAAGCCTCCAGAATCAGAAAGAGGATTCTTATGCCTGGAGGTGGGCTTTGGGCATTTAGGAACTAGACGTGTCTCTGGCTTTTCCAGAATCGCTGCTCCTGTCTGCTCCCACTGTCTCCTCCATCCTCAGAGACCTCATGTCTTTGCAGTAAGGAGGGAGGGTGGTGATTCTCTCTGCTCGCAGGGCCGGTGGAAAAGGAACAAAGAAGCTGCGTGAAAAGGGAAGACATGAGCTATATCATTCTGAGAGAAGCGAAACAGGGAGAGGGGCCGCCCTGGCTTCCCAGAGGACCAGGTGGGAAAGGATTCCTCCAGGGCTGTGCCGCCTGGGAAGACCAATCGCCCGGGGCCTGGATCCTGACAGCAGTCCCACAGCGCCACCTCGTGTCATCCTGGGGTAACATGCATCTCGTCATCCTGCAGAGCTGGGCCCTGGACCGGAACCCAGAGCACCTCCTACCGGCCAGAGGAAAATCTGGATATCCACAAACGAATGAAGAGCGCTAGAAACGGCATGTATGGGTATATATGTATATATCTATAGATTCTTACTACTTAAATATATTTAAAAGATAATTGTTGGGAATGAAAAATGGTATAGACACTCTAAGAGAGTTTGGTTGTTTGTTATTAAACTAAATATATTTTCACCATACTATCCAGCAATCCTTTTCCTAAGTACTTACCTAAGTAGTTGAAGTTTATGTCCACAAAAATGTGGATATGAATGTTAATATCGGAATCCTTGATTGGAAGCAATTAAGATGTCTTTAGGGCTCCCCTAGTGGCTTAGAGTGTAAAGTGTCTGCCTGCAATGCGGGAGACCTGGGTTCAATCCCTGAGTCGGGAAGATCCCTTGGCGAAGGAAATGGCAACCCACTCCAGTACTCTTGCCTGGAAAATCCCATTGACGGAGGAGCCTGGGAGGCTGCAGTCCATGGGGGTCGCAAAGAGTCGGACACGACTGAGCGACTTCACTTCACTAAGATGTCTTTAAATAGGTGAATGGATAAACAAAACTATGGTGCATCCATGCAATAGAATTATGTTTCAGTGGTAAGAAATGAGCTATCAAACCACAAAAAAGACATGGAGGGATGTTAAATGAATATTACTAAGTGAAAGAAGCCAGTCTAAAAAGGCTATATGCTTTATGATTCCGACTATGGGACACCGTGAAAAATGCATTGTTTGTTAAGGGTTAGGGGGAGGAGGAGGAGAGGTGGAGCACAGAACATTTTTGTCAGTGAAACCATTCTAAATGATGCTGTTGGTGGATGTGTAACACGCATTTGTCAAAACCCATAGAATTTTCAACTCAAAGTGTGAGCCTTAAAGTAAACTATGAGCATTAATTTTTAAAAAATGTATCAAGATTGGTTCATTAATGGTAACATATGCAAAATGTTAATAATAAGGGAAACTGGTGGTGGGAGTCCAGAGAGGGTATATGGGAATTCTGTACTTTCTAGTACAGTTTTTCTATAAACCTAAAAATGCTTTCAAAATAAAGTATTAAAATTTAAAGAAAAATAGTAACCATGCATTATATGTAAAATATATGTAGATATATACATAAAAATATGCTAGAATAGCATAAATACTGGAGGGGAGAAAACATATATTTTGAGGTAACATCACATGAATGTGCTGTGTAATAGATATATACTATCCTAAAACAATTACTAAAATAAAATATGATAAGCCAACAAAGGATATAAAGTGGATCATTAAAAAATTATTACTTTGGAAAAAAGCAGAAAAGAAAGATCATGAACAGTTTAGACAAATAAAACCTAACAGGTTTCTGGTCTAGTGTGTAAGGAGTTTGGAAGTCATTACTCTAGCCTAATAATTAAAAGGCCGAACAAACTGAAAATCAACTGATCTTCTTAGGTATGTCAGGGAAGTGAGGTTACAGGGCAAACTGCTACCCCCAAATTGGAGAGACAGGTGGATATATAGAATCACAACTTCTGTAGGAACCAGCACAGAAGTCAGAAAAATGGCTGGAGGTTCAATGTGGACAAGCATGAGGGTTAAAAACTCTAGGTGGACAGAATCATAGGGTGACCTTCAGACTTCTGTGAGTTTTACCTCTAGCAGTTGGACCAGGTTCTTGTTATGAGTCCAAGCTCATACTGCTCACCATGAAGCAAGAGACGGGGTAGACGGGGTTTTGGGACAAGGAATAGTGACTTTTTCAGGAAACCCAGCAGATTGACAAGGTGGTAGACTCGAGCCCCACTGAACAATCTTACCTGAGTTAGAATTCAGGTTTGTTTTGTACTAAAACGGGAGGGGTGTGGCTGGCTGTTGCAGACTCCTTGATGTCAGTCAGACTCAGAGAGGATGTGATAATCCTTTGTTCTTGCAGATGTCCACATAGATCTGTTCGTGGGGTTCATGTAAACTTCCAACAAGAAAAATGTTATTCTCAAACCTGCAACTTTTTATCTCTGTATGAATGAGAAGTGTTAATTCTTTTAAAGGTCAATCCTGGAAGGTGGAGCCTTGAGAAGGGACTATCCTATGTGTTTCAGGCTATAATCAACCTTCCTTTACAAAGGTGTGGAACCAGCAGACTAAGCCCAGGCAAGAGAGCACAAAGGTAGGCGCTAATGAAATAGATCTGATATGGAATCAGAGTTGTTATTCTCTGTTACATTCTCACAATAAATATCAGAGAAAAATCCCCACCTGCTTCCTTCATGGGTATGGGAAAATAACCATTGGAAATCTACCAGAACAGTGTGTTCTTTTTAAAATTTTAATTATTTGTGTCTTTATGGTTGCACTGGGTCTTCATTTCTGTACTTGGCCTTTCTGTGGTTGCTTTCTGGGGCCTTTCTATGGTGAACGGGAGCTACTCTCTAGTTGTAGTGCATGAGCTTCTCATTGTGGTGGCTTCTTTTTGTTGCTGGGCACAGGTTCTAGGGCACGTGGGCTATGATTGTTGTGATGCATGGGCTTAGTTGCCCTGGGCCCCCTGCATTGGCACACAGATTCTTAACCACTGAACCACTAGGGAAGTCCCACTGTTTCCATTATGAGGCCTGAGCTCAAGAGAAACTATTTTATCAGAACCTAACCACATTCTAAAGGAGATCAGTCCTGGGTGTTCTTTAGAAGGAATGATGCTAAAGATGAAACTCCAATACTTTGGCCACCTCCTGCAAAGAGTTGACTCATTGGAAAAGACTCTGATGCTGGGAGGGATTGGGGGCAGGAGGAGAAGGGGATGACAGAGGATGAGATGGCTGGATGGCATCACTGACTCGATGGACATGAGTTTGAGTGAACTCCGGGAGTTGGTGATGGACAGGGAAGCCTGGCATGCTGCAATTCATGGGGTCACGATTGCAAACAGTCGGTCACGACTGAGCGACTGAACTGAACTGAACCTGCTAGGGTTTTATCAGATGATCCGGGGGAAGGAAAATAAGGAACTCTGCTTCCTGCTAGCCATCCTGCCACACCTAATGGTGTAGAGGAGAAACTGATAAGTACCTGTAAAGTTCATAGAGGCACAGGCTCACTTAGAGACCAATCCCTAATCACAGGACTCTAGAACACTTCCTCTCCCTCCACACCTCACCACTACATTACTAAAGGCCTATTTACAACAATTCACTTTACTCAGTGTATTATGTCTATCAAGAAAAAATGACAAAACATGCTAAAAGAGGAAAAAAGTTTGATGAGCCAATACATGTGTCAGAACCAGAACCAGATATAGCAGAAATGTTGGAACTATTAGAAGAGGAATTTAAAACAACAACGATTAACATGTTGAGGCCTCTGATAGATAAGTAGGCAGCATGGAAGAATAGATGGGCCATGTAGGGAGAGAGATGGAAATTCTAAGAAAAAATCAAAAAGACATACCAGAGATCAAAAATCTGTGACAAAAATGAGGAATGCCTTTGATGACTAAGTAGACTAAGTAGACTGGATTTATCATGGCTGAGCAAAGAATCTCTACACTTGAGAATATGTCAATAGAAACTTGCAGAATGGAAAAGTAAGGAGAAAAGAGAGACAAAAAAAATAAAAACAGAACAGACTATCCAAGAACTATGGAGAAACTACAAATCATGTAACATACATGTCACAGGAATACCAGAAGGACAAGAAAAAGGAGTACAAGAAATACGTGAAGCAATAATGACTAAGCGTTTCTCCCAAATTAATGTCAGACACCAAACCACAGATCCAAGCAGCTCATAAAACACCAAGCAGGATAAATCCCAACAACCAACACTGAAGTATTTCATATACAAACTGCAGAAACTGAAGATAAAGTCTTGAATGAAGCCAGAGGAAAAACACCTTACCAATGGAAAAGCAAAGATAAGAATTATAGCAGACTTCTCCTCAGAAACCATGCAAACAAACAAACAAACAAAGAGTGCAGTGACATATTTGTGTTAAGAGGAAAAGAAAAACGCATAAATCTAGAATTTTGTATCCTGAAAAATTATCCTTCAAAAATGAAGGCAAATAAGGACTTTTTCAGTAAAACAAAAATTGGGGGAATTTGTTGCCAGTAGACTTGCCTTGCAGGATATGTTAAAAGAAGTTCTTTAGAGAAGTAAAGTGAATTAGGTCAGAAGCTTAGATCTACATAAAGAAAGGAAGAGCATTGGAGAAAGAGTAAGTGAAGGTAAAAGAAAATCTTCTCTTTTTCTTATTCTTAATTGATCTAACAGATAACAGTTTGTTCAAAATAAAGCAACAATATAGTAGATTACATATGATTATGGAGTTATTTATATATACTTAATGTATAAGTGAAGTGAATGATGTCTGTGATACAAAGAATGGAAAGAAGTACCTTTGTTACTATAATGTACTCACACTACCTATGAAGTTGTGTGGTGTTATTTTAAAGTGGATTTAGATTAGTTGTAACTATATATTGCAAACTCTAAGGCAGCCACTAGAAAAAGACATATAACTTGTATGCTTAGAAAGAAAATGAAAACATAAAATGTTCAATTAAAACCATTAAAGGCAGAAAAAGACTGGAAGGCAAAAATAGGAACAAAGAACAAGGGCAACAAATAGAAAATAGTAACAAATGTGGTTGATATTAATCCAGCAATATCAATAAATGCTTTAAATGGCAATGGTTTAAATATACTAAATAAAGACAGAGATGGTCAGAGTAGATTAAAAAGCAAGACACAACTATATGTGGCCTATAAGAAACCCCTCTTTATATTGTATATAAAGACACATATAGATTAAAAGTATGGAGACAGATACACCTTGCTGCTGCTGCTGCTGCTGCTGCGTTGCTTCAGTCATGTCTGACTCTTTGTGACTTTGCGTACTGTAGCCCACCAGGTTCCTTTGTCCATGGGATTCTCCAGGTAAGGATGCTTGAGTGTGTTGCTGTAACCTCCTCCAGGGGATCTTCCTGATCCAGGGATCGAACCCATGTCTCTTATGTCTCCTGCATTGGCAGGCAGTTTCTTTACAACTAGTGCCATCTGGGAACCCCACACCTTGTTAACACCAGTCAAAAGAAAGTGAGAGTAGTTATATTTCAGACAGAGCGGAATTTAGAGCAAAAAAAGTTATCAGGGATAAAAAAGGGTATGGCTTATGATAAAGGGGTCAATTCTCCAAGAAGTCATAATAATCCTTAGTGTGTGTGTATCAAAACGTGTGAAGCAAAACATAGAACTGCAAGAAAAAAATAGGATGAATCCACTGTTATAGTTGGAGAATTCAGTACCCCTTTAACAAAATGGACAGATCCAGTAGGCAGAGAATCAGTAAGGACATAGTTGTACTCAAAAGCACCATCCATCAACTGGCTATAGTTGACATCTGTTGACTACTTCCTCCAACAATAGCAGGATACACATTGTTCTCAAGCTCACATGGAACATTCACCAAGATAGATCACATTCTGGGCCATAGAACACACCTTAACATACTTAAAACAGAAATCATACAATGCCTACTCTCAGGTCACAATGGAATTAAACTAGAAGTTAAAAACAAAAAGATAATCAAATGTATACTGCATATTTACCAAGATGGACTGTATTCTGGGACAAAATACAAGTCTCAATAACTTTAAAAAGTTTCAAGTCATACAAAATATATTCTCTGACCATAATAGAATTAAATTAGAAATTAAAAAGAGGCAGATATCTGGAAAAGTACCAAGTATGGAGTAGCCAAGTAACATACTAGTAAATAACCCATGGATTAAAGAAAAAGTTTTAAAAAGAAAAATTTTAAGTTTTTTGGTTGGAATTAAAAAGAAAACAACATATAAAAATTGATGGGATGCTGACAAAGCAATTCTTAAGAGGAAACTTATAGCATGAAATGTTTATATTGGAGAAAAAGAAAGATCTCAAAACAACTTCAGTGTCCACCTTAAGAAACTAGAAGAAGAAGCAGAATAAAGAGAGTAAACAGAAGATCAACACAGAAATCAATATAAAACTGAAGAACAATAGCAAAACAAAACAAAAAAAGAACCAAAAACTGGATCTTTGAGAAATCAAAACTGATAAACTTCTGGTTAGACTGATTAGAAAGAAAAGAGAATATACAAATTAATAATATCAGGAAAAAGAGAAGGAATATCATTATAGAATATATAGTTAATAAAAATTTACCAGTAATACTGTGGACAGTATTTACTAGTAAATTTGAAAACTGACATGAAATGGACCAATTCCTTGAAAGGTACAAACTAGCAAAGCTCACTCAAATAAATAAGCTACCTGAATAACCCTATATCTACTAAAGAAATTAAAATTTTGTTAAAAACCTTCCCTCACTATAAACTCCGGGCCCAGATGGCTTAATTGGTGAATTCTACCAAACATTTAAGGGAGAAATGATACAAATTATACACAAACTCTTCCAGAAAATTGAAGAGACTAAAAGGTTTCTTCATTGTGAGATGTTTGGATGGCATCACTGACTCAATGGACATGAGTTTGAATAAACTCNACACATTGTTCTCAAGCTCACATGGAACATTCACCAAGATAGATCACATTCTGGGCCATAGAACACACCTTAACATACTTAAAACAGAAATCATACAATGCCTACTCTCAGGTCACAATGGAATTAAACTCGAAGTTAAAAACAAAAAGATAATCAAATGTATACTGCATATTTACCAAGATGGACTGTATTCTGGGACAAAATACAAGTCTCAATAACTTTAAAAAGTTTCAAGTCATACAAAATATATTCTCTGACCATAATAGAATTAAATTAGAAATTAAAAAGAGACAGATATCTGGAAAAGTACCAAGTATGGAGTAGCCAAGTAACATACTAGTAAATAACCCATGGATTAAAGAAAAAGTTTTAAAAAGAAAAATTTTAAGTTTTTTGGTTGGAATTAAAAAGAAAACAACATATAAAAATTGATGGGATGCTGACAAAGCAATTCTTAAGAGGAAACTTATAGCATGAAATGTTTATATTGGAGAAAAAGAAAGATCTCAAAACAACTTCAGTGTCCACCTTAAGAAACTAGAAGAAGAAGCAGAATAAAGAGAGTAAACAGAAGATCAACACAGAAATCAATATAAAACTGAAGAACAATAGCAAAACAAAACAAAAAAAGAACCAAAAACTGGATCTTTGAAAAATCAAAACTGATAAACTTCTGGTTAGACTGATTAGAAAGAAAAGAGAATATACAAATTAATAATATCAGGAAAAAGAGAAGGAATATCATTATAGAATATATAGTTAATAAAAATTTACCAGTAATACTGTGGACAGTATTTACTAGTAAATTTGAAAACTGACATGAAATGGACCAATTCCTTGAAAGGTACAAACTAGCAAAGCTCACTCAAATAAATAAGCTACCTGAATAACCCTATATCTACTAAAGAAATTAAAATTTTGTTAAAAACCTTCCCTCACTATAAACTCCGGGCCCAGATGGCTTAATTGGTGAATTCTACCAAACATTTAAGGGAGAAATGATACAAATTATACACAAACTCTTCCAGAAAATTGAAGAGACTAAAAGGTTTCTTCATTGTGAGATGTTTGGATGGCATCACTGACTCAATGGACATGAGTTTGAATAAACTCTGGGAGTTGGTGATAAACAGGGAGGCCTGGCGTGCTGCAGTCCACGGGGTCACAAAGTCAAACACAACTGAGCAACTGAACTGAAAAGGTTTCTCAACTCATTCTAGGCAGCTAGCATTACTCTCATACTAATACTAAAATCAGACAAACACTTCAAGAAAAGGTAACAATAGACTGATATTTTCATGAACGTAGAGTAAAAATTGTTAAAGTTTTATTAAATCAATCCAACAATATTTATGGAAGTATGATACATTCTTATCAAATGGGTTTATTCCAGGAATACAGGGTTGGTTTAACATACAAAAATCAATCAGTGTAATTCACCGTATTAAACTATATAAATAAAGTCCTGTGATCATCTCAACAGGTCTTAAAAAAATTTATAAAAGTCTAGTATTCATTCCTGAAAGAAATTCTCAGCAGACTGGAAATAGAGAATTTCTACAAACCGACAAAGGACATATATGAAAAACCTACTGCTAACATCACACTTAATATAAAAAGATAGAATGCTTTCCCTCGAAGATCAAAGGAACAAGATAAGGATGTTAGCTCTTGCTACTGATATTTGACATTGTACTAGTGGTTCTAGCAAGTGCAATCAAGTAAGAAAAGGAAAAATTGTCCTCCAGATTGTAAAAGAAGAATTAAAGCTATCTTTATTTACAGACAATGTGATTGTTTCTGTAAAGCACCTGATGGAATTTACAGACAACCTAGTAGAACTAAAAAAGTGAGTTGAGCAGGTTTTCATGATATTATATACAAAAATTGATAGTATCTCTATAGACCAGCAACACTCATAAATCAAAATGAAAATAACATCAAATATGTAAACCCTAAAGATAGGTCTAATGCTATATTTTAGCAATCCTTATACTACATTTTAAAAATTAGCCCAAAATGGACCATAGACCTAAACATGAAATATAAAACTATGAACCTTCTAAAAGAAAACATTGTGACCTTGGGTTGGGCAAAGCATAACCCATAAAAGGACACAGTGATAAATTTAAAATTTCTCTTTACAAGATATTGTTAAAGGCAAGCCACAAAATGGGAGAAGATATTTGCAAACATTTTAAGTATAGGACTTGTATCAAGAATATATAAGAATTCCTGAAATTCAGTACGAAAACAAATAACCCAACTTTCAAAATAGGCATAAGATTTGAATAGACAAATTATCAAAGAAGATACATGAATAGCAAATATGCACATTAACATACAGTCACTACTATATATGTGCTTCCCAGGTGACTCAGTGGTAAAGAATCCACCTACTAATACAGGAGATGCAGGTTTGATCCCTGGGTTGGGAAGATCCCCTGGAGAAGGAAATGGCAACCCACTCCAGTATTCTTGCCTGGGAAATCCCATGGACGGAGGAGCCTGGCTGGTTATAGTCCATGGGGTCACAAAGAGTCAGACGTGACTTAGCAACTAAACAACAACTACTACTATATATAAGATAGTCAACAAGGTACTACTGCATAGCACAGTGAACTCTATCCAGTATTCTGCAATAATCTATATGAGAAAAGAAAAAGAATGAATATATGAATATGTATAACTGAGTCACCTTGCTGTACATGTGAAACTAGCACAATATTATAAATCAACTATACTCCAATAAAATTTTTTTAGAAAGAAAATATATTCATCAACATTGTCAGTAGGTCACACAAATTAAAAACCACAATGAGATACCACAACACACATATGAAAATGGCTAAAATGAGAAGACTGATCATATCAAGTGTTGGTGAGGATGTTGAGGAGACAGAACTCTCATACACTGCTCATGGAGATGTTAAATGGCACAATTACCTAGAAAACAGTTTGAATGTTTCTTAAAAAGTTAAATATACACCTATCATATGATTCAACCATCCCACTCCTAGATAATTTACCAAGAGAAATATTAATATATGTCCAAAGACTTGTACATAAGAGTTCATTAGCATTTTATTTGTAAGAGAGAAAAATAACCCCAAAGTTCCTCAACAGGTGAATGGATAGCAAATTGTGGTACATCCATATAATGGAATATTACTCAACAATAAAAAGGAATAAGCTGACATGATAACATGTATGAAGTTTAAAATAATTATGCTGAATGCAAAAATCCAAAAAAAGAATTCGTGCTTATGACTATAATCTGGAGCTTATAGAACTCTAAAAAATGCAAACAAATCTGTAGAGAAAGAAAGCATGGTTGCCTGAGGGAAGGTGTTGTACAGGAAGAATGGGAGGAAGAAATGGGCTGATGCACATGTTCATTATCTTGATTGTGGTGATGGTTATGTGGCATGTACATACATAGGTTAAAACTTATCAGATCATAAGCTTATTTATGTGTAGTTTCAGTTCAGTTCAGTCACTCAGTCATGTCTGACTCTTTGCAACCCCATGAATCACAGCACGCCAGGCCTCCCTGTCCATCACCAACTCCTGGAGTTCACTCAGACTCATGTCCATCGAGTCGGTGATGCCATCCAGCCATCCCATCCTCTGTCGTCCCCTTCTCCTCCTGCCTCCAATACCTCCCAGTATCAGGGTCATTTCCAATGAGTCAGTTCTTTGCATGAGGTGGCCAAAGTATTGGAGTTTCAGCTTTAGCATCATTTCTTTCAAAGAAATCCCAGGGCTGATCTCCTTCAGAATGGACTGGTTGGATCTCCTTGCAGTCTAAGGGACGCTCAAGAGTCTTCTCCAACACCACAGTTCAAAAGCATCAATTCTTCGGCACTCAGCTTTCTTCACAATCCAACTCTCACATCCATACGTGACCACTGGGAAAACCATAGCCTTGACTAGACAGACCTTCGTTGGCAAAGTAATGTCTCTGCTTTTCAATATGCTGTCTAGGTTGGTCATAACTTTCCTTCCGAGGAGTAAGTGTCTTTTAATTTCATGGCTGCAATCACCATCTGCAGTGATTTTGGAGCCCAAAAAAATAAAGTCTGACACTGTTTCCACTGTTTCCATATCTATTTCCCATGAAGTGATGGGCCCAGATGCCATGATCTTTGTTTTCTGAATGTTGAGCTTTAAGCCAACTTTTTCACTCTCCTCTCTCACTTTCATCAAGAGGCTTTTTAGCTCCTCTTCACTTTCTGCCGTAAGGGTGGTGTCATCTGCATATCTGAGGTTATTGATATTTCTCCCGGCTATCTTGATTGTGCTTCCTCCAGTCCAGCGTTTCTCATGATGTACTCTGCATATACTCTGCATAGAAGTTAAATAAGCAGGGTGACAATACACAGCCTTGACGTATTCCTTTTCCTATTTGGAACCAGTCTGTTGTTCCATGTCTGGTTGTAACTGTTGCTTCCTGACCTGCATATAGGTTTCTCAAGAGGCAGGTCAGGTGGTCTGATATTCCCATCTCTTTCAGAATTTTCCACAGTTTATTGTGATCCACACAATCGAAGGCTTTGGCATAGTCAATCAAGCAGAAATAGAGGTTTTTCTGGAACTCTCTTGCTTTTTTGATGATCCAGTGGATGTTGGCAATTTGTTCTCTGGTTCTTCTGCCTTTTCTAAAACCAGCTTGAATAT
>SJYQ01003982.1:125895-184676 GCA_006410935.1 Redunca redunca
TTTTTTTTTTTTTACTTTCTCTCTTTTTTTTAATTTTTATTTTTACTTTATTTTACTTTACAATACTGTATTGGTTTTGCCATACATTGACATGAATCCGACACAGGTGTACATGAGTTCCCAATCCTGAACCCCCCTCCCACCTCCCACCCCATATCATCTCTCTGGATCATCCCCGTGCACCAGCCCCAAGCATCCCGTATCCTGTATCAAACATAGACTGGCGATTCGTTTCTTTCATGATAGTATACATGTTTCAATGCCATTCTCCCTAATCATCCCACCCTCTCCCTCTCCCTCAGAGTCCAAAAGTTCATTCTATACATCTGTGTCTCTTTTGCTGTCTCGCATACAGGGTTATCCTTACCATCTTTCTAAATTCCATATATATGTATTAGTGTACTGTATTGGTGTTTTTCTTTCTGGCTTACTTCACTCTGTATAATCAGCTCCAGTTTCATCCACCTCGTTAGAACTGATTCAAATGTATTCTTTT
This sequence comes from Redunca redunca, assembly GCA_006410935.1. Taxonomy (NCBI): domain Eukaryota; kingdom Metazoa; phylum Chordata; class Mammalia; order Artiodactyla; family Bovidae; genus Redunca; species Redunca redunca. The sequence goes on from SJYQ01003982.1 coordinate 126,392, forward strand.
TAATGGCTGAGTAATACTCCATTGTGTATATGTACCACAGCTTTCTTATCGATTCATCTGCTGAAGGACATCTAGGTTGTTTCCATGTCCTGGCTATTATAAACAGTGCTGCAATGTTTAAAAACAACAGGGCATCTCCAATGGAAATTGTTAAGTCAGGGATATGTGTATTCTTTTCTCATAGGTTCCATGGAGCCCTATGCCAGGCCTGGGTGTGCAGAAAGCAGTTGACAACCGTTTAATTACCTTCATTTCTGCAAGATGTACCAGAATAGAAAAAAACCTCATTGAGTGGGATTGTTACTTGTGCCACTTGGCTGATAGGGAAATTGTGATTTACTGATGTAGCCAGAGTCACAGTGGGTGAGGGGAATTGGTGTGGTCACTCGTTTCTCTGGGCTTATAGTTCAAGTCAGTCATTTACATCTGAAACATTTGCAGCCCTGGGTGGGTTTTAAAGAGACAAAATGCATGCCACACAGCCAGGGAACAAAATGGCAAGGGTTAAGGATGATGGTGGTGGAGGTGATGATAGTCATAGCAGTGATATTATCTACCACTTGCTGGGCACTGACTATGTGCCAGGGCTGCATTGTTCCATGGCTGTTAACCCTCTCTCCCTGGGCCTGTGAGGAAGCTGTTCTCATCCCAACTTGGAGAGGAGGAAGCTAAGGTGGTGAATAGCAAGGGCTCATGTAGCTAGTAAATTGTAGAGTTAGAATTTGAACCCACATCTGTCTGATTCCAAATCTCTAATCATTAAACCGCCCCATTTCCAGGCCAGCATAGATGTTTGAACACATGTACAAATTCCAGTTGAGCTATTTAAAATCCTAAAAGATGATGCTGTGAAAGTGCTGCACTCAATATGCCAGCAAATTTGGAAAACTCAACAGTGGCCACAGGACTGGAAAAGGTCAGTTTTCATTCCAATCCCAAAGAAAGGCAATGCCAAAGAATGTTCAAACTACCACACCTTGCAGTCATCTCACATGCTAGCAAGGTAATGCTCAAAATTCTCCAAGCCGGGCTTCAACGGTACGTGAACCGTGAACTTTCAGATGTTCAAGCTGTGTTTAGAAAAGGCAGAGGAACCAGAGAACAAATTGCTAACATCCTTTGGATCACTGAAAAAGCAAGAGAGTTCCAGAAAAAAAAAACATCTACTTTTGTTTTATTGACTATGCCAAAGGCTTTGACTATGTGGATCACAACAAACTATGGAAAATTCTGAAAGAGATGGGAATACCAGACCAACTGATCTGACTCCTGAGAAATCTGTATGGAGGTTAAGAAGCAACAGTTAGAACCAGACATGGAACAACAGACTGGTTCCAAATTGGGAAAGGAGTACATCAAGGCTGTATATTGTCACCCTGCTTTGACTTATATGCAGAATACATCATGCGAAATGCTGGGCTGGATGACACACAAGCTGGAATCAAAATTTCCAGGAGAAATATCAATAACTTCAGATACACAGATGACACCACCCTTATGGCAAAAAGTGAAGAGGAACTAAAGATCCTCTTGATGAAAGAGAAAGAGGAGAGTGAAAAAGTTGGCTTAAAACTCAGCATTCAGAAAACTAAGATCATGGCATCCGGCCCCATCACTTCATGGCAAATAAATGGAAAAACAATGGAAACACTGACAGCCTTCATTTGGGGGGGCTCCAAAATCACTGCAGATGATGACTGCAGCCATGAAAGTAAAAGACACTTTCTCCTTGGAAGAAAAGCTACGACCAACCTAGATAGCATATTAAAAAGCAGATACATTACTTTGCCAACAAAGTCCATCTAGTCAAAGCTATAGTTTTTCTAGTAGTCATGTATGGATGTGAGAGTTGGATTATACAGAAAGCTGAGCACCAAAAAATTGATGTTTTTGAACTGTGGTGTTAGAGAAGACTCTTGAGAGTCTCTTGGACTGCAAGGAGATCCAACCAGTCAATCCTAAAGGAAATCAGTCGTGCATATTCATTGGAAGGACCGATGCTGAAGCTGAAATGCCACTACTTTGGCCACCTGATGTGAAGAACTGATTCATTGGAAAAGACCCTGATGCTGGGAAAGATTGAAGGCAGGAGAAGGGGATGACAGACAATGAGGTGGTTGGATGGCATCACCGACTCGATGGACATGAGTTTGAGTTAGCTCCAGGAGTTGGTGATGGACAGGGAAGCCTGGCGTGCTACAGTCCTTGGGGTCAGAAAAAGTTGGACAGGGCTGAGGAACTGAACTGAATGTTCATCAGTGCATACACAAGACCACTGAAATGCACACACTTTCAAAATAACATATACATACAGGCATGTATACACATATTTGAACATGCACTTTCACAGCAGTTGGCCACCCTGACATACACATATGCACGAACACATGTCCCTGAAGACAAACAAACATGCACATAAACATTTGTGTGACACATAGCCAAACACACACACACTGCATGTGCACGTACACACAGGCACACATTTAGGGCATCCTAAGTCGGACACGACTGAAGCGACTTAGCAGCAGCAGCAGCAGCAGCAGCAAGACCATACATTCTGCCCTATCTGGCTTTCCATTAGTAGCTTCAATGCTTCTCCTGTTCTGGGCCCCAAGCATCTTGAGGACACTGCAGTGTCGTGTCTGAAGTGAAATAATGCTCAGGTCCTGATCTGGGAACTGCATGCAAGTCAGGGCAATCAGATGCATCACATTTTCCCATGAAAGAAATCTCTGATGGGCTTATTAACCTTTGAAAATATCAGCTCTCAGTCCGAAAGACTTCCTGAGTCCAGATCGAACTGAAAAATAACCTTGTGACAGACCACCCGGTTCTGAGCTGATGGGAATTACTTTCAACCCAGGCCAGCATATCCCTCAGACAAAATGTTCCACATACCAAACCTGACTGCAGCCAGCTCTCACGAGTAGGGGAGCCAAGTGTCTGCTATCATAGATCATATCCACTGGGGCTGTGACAGGTGGTGATGCTCTGGGCCTGCAGCATGGTGGGGGCCCCAGAATGGCAGTAAGGAGCTGGCCTAAGTGCCTTTGATATCCATGTCCTTATGCTATAGGACAAAGAGTCTGCCTGTCATCACAGACAGATGTAGCCTTGGCTTTGGGCAATCATTTTCTGTTTTGAATGTTCAGTTTGGGGTATAATTGTAGTTCAGTAGGTGCTGTCGGAAGAAAAGAGACAGAGTGTCATGTGGAAAACCGAGGATAAACAGATAATTCCAGGGTTGGAAGAACTGACTCATCCACCCCATCATCTGTGGGGGAGGACAGTCTCCCTTCCTGCTCTCTTTTGGGCCACGTTCAGTCTTTATTATTTCTGCAACTCTCAGTGTTTTTCCCTCACCCTACTAAACACACATTGTAACAGCTGCCAGGGGCCACAAAGTTGATAGCCTTGTCTCTAAATTGGGTGGCCCTAGGCAAGACCCTTAACTCTGCAGAATCTCAGCTTGTGTATAGAAGATGGGAATATCAGTATCTTCCTTGTCTACTTCATCAGTCTGCCATGAGGACACACAGGACTAATAAGAAGTCTGTGCTCTGAGTGGGAAGGTTGTCTGAGTGAGTGGGAGGTGCTTTGCCATGTCTGATAACATCCTCACCATTGTTCATGGTTCTTCTGCTCAGATACAGCCTTGCACAGGCTTCCAGGCACATCTTTAAATGTTTTCTGTTTTCCTCCGGAACTAGGAGGAATAGTTTCCTGGCTTCCAGATCTTGATTCCTTTCTAGCACTGCTTCAGACCCTCCCACTACTTGGTGGACTGTGTGGATTCAAGTTCTAGCATCAGAGCCTTGTGTGCAGCCCCCACCAGCTCCTTCAGACTTTTCACTCCTGCAGCTCCCAATACAACCCTGCCTTTTCTCAGCCAATAACTTTGCTTTCCACTGCTCAGAGAAGAGAGGCTGAGAATCAGGAAGGCCCTCTGATTCTCCACTCAAAACCTATCCATACTCCACCATCTTTACCTCCCTGCCTCCTGGTATAAAGGCCCCATCCCGTCAATGGCCATTGTCCCCACTTAGACCTTATCTGCTGCAGCTTCTTTGGGAACCTCCCATCATCATGTACCTCTTCTCACTTTACTCTTTTCCTTGCTAATGGTTCCTTCTCAGTGCACAGAGGGGCTTTGGCCTTGGAATTTGTGTGTGGGGGAAACTTTTGGAGATTTGGACCTTGAACAGGAGCGGGGGAAAACATTCTGGGTGAGGATAAAAATGGGGGCACATGTGGCCCTTAGGGACAGCTTCAAAGACAGTGTTTTGAAGATTATGTGGAAGTTGCAAGGGTGTTGCTGAAGATCGAAAGGGTTCTTGGATTGTCCTAACTGTTACCCTTCTCCCTCAGTCTCTGTCATCCCTCTCCCTGACATCTATCCTCACACCCTTATCTTGAAGAATTCTAAAAGACCAGGGCAAAATCCTAGTCCCTTTAGAGAAATAATGAAAAGTTCAGACCTTGTAAAATCACAATTGAGTAATTGAAACATTACTATACTTTTGCTTTACAAATAACAGGACTCATTCTTGCTCCACAGAGCTGGTGATCCCTCTCCCGTATTTTACTTGATGAATCCTACTACTAGAAGCAGCCACATTGTCTTGGAACTGTCAGAGGACCAACTTCCTGTTTCCAAGTAAACAGAGCCCCAGCAGGGCAATCTGCTTTTCTCACCAGGAACTTGAATTTGGTGGGAAGCATGCAGAGTCATCCCTCAAGATCCATAGAGGGCTGGTTCTAGGACTCTCTTAGACATCAAAATATAAGGGTGCTCCAGTCTCTTACATAAAGTGGCATACTGTTTGCTTATAATATACACACACTCTCACTTACAGTTTAAATCATCTCTAGATTACTTATAATACCTGACACACTGTAAATCCTATATTGTTGTTGTTGTGTATTGTGCTAAGTTGTGTCCAACTCTTTGTGACCCCATGGACTGCAGCACACCAGGTTTCCCTGTCCTTCACTATCTTCCAGAGTTTGCTCAAACTCATGTCCACTGAATTGACAGTGCCATCCAACCGTCTCATCCTCTGTCACCCCCTTCTCCTTCTGCCCTCAATCTTTCCCAGCATCAGGGTCTTTTCCAGTGAGTTGACTCTTTGCATCAGGTGGCCAAAGTATCGGAGTTTCAGCTTCAGCATCGGTCCTTCCAATGAATATTCAGGGTTGATTTCCTTTAGGATTGACTGGTTGGATCTCCTTGCTGTCCAAAGCTATATAAATAGTTGTAAATACAATGTAAATGGTATGTAAATATTTGCTGACATGTGGCAGATTCAAGCTTTGCTTTATGGAACTTTTAAAAATGTTATTTATTTTAATATTTTCGATATACAGTTGGTTGAACCTGTGGATTTGTAATCCGTGGATTCAGAGGGCCAACTGAGTTGGAATCAAGTCATTCTGACATCCTGAAGCAATTTCTCTTAAGTTCTTGCCTTTGGGGACGCTGGAGCTTCCATCTTTCAAGTCTTTCTTGAGGCTTGGCTGTTCAGCTTTCTCTTTAACTCTGTGAGATATTAAGCATCCTTCCCATCACTTCTGTCTCTGTTTTGTAAGAAAGATTTCTGTCACTTGCAACCAGAGAATCTTAACTGATAACCACATAATGCTGTAAAGCTTTCCTTGTGAAGATCTTCAGAAAGCCACCAACTTGCTGCCACATGACCTTCTTGCACCCCCTTTGGAAACACCAGGCATTAGATCCTGAAGGTACTTTGTCCTCAGAGTGTGCAAGATAAGTACTATCATCATACCCAGTTTTCAGGTGAGAGACTGAGGCATCTGCCGGAGGTTACAGCTGAAATTAAGAATCTTGGTAATCTCATCAGTAATTTAGTGTAGCCCAAGAAAAGGAGGTTAATACAGGAAGGTGGGAGCATCTCTGGGCAAGATAGCACACCTCTCCCTCCCTCTCTTTCTCAAGCACCCTAGTTTGCCATTTATGTTTCTGATCCCTTTCCTGCCTTTCTCTGAGACTGGCATTCTCTCTGCTTGTTGCTTAGTGAGCATAATGCTAGAAAAGGCTGCTCCAAACCTTTCTAAACAGTTACCCATTTTAAGCTTCTGCTATCAACTGTGTTTCTGAGTTTGAAATACCGAGATAAAATCTGCTTGGTGCCTGGACAGCTGGGGTCAGCTGAAAATGTTCTTCCTCCTAAAAGGATATTTATTTCCTAGTTCCTGTGACCTATGAATGTTATATGGAAACAGGATCTTTGCAAAAATGATTAAGCATCTGAAGATGGAGAGATTATCCTGGATTATCTGGGTGGGCCCTAAATGCAATCATATGTATAACCTTACAGAGTGAGGTAAAATGCAGTTGGACACAGACAGAACAGAAGGTGCAGTGAAGCAGAGATTATAGCGATGCAGCCATAAACCAAGGAGTGTTTGCAGTCACAAGAATCTGGGAGACAGGTTTTCCCCTGGAGCCTCTGAAAGGGGCACAGCTCTGTTAATACTTTGACCTAGCTGAGTGATACTGATTTTAGATGACTTGTATCCAGAACTGTGAGAGGATTTCTGTTGTTTTAAGTAAGCAAATTTGTCATAATTTGCTACAGAAGCTATAGGGAACTAATGCAACATCCAGTGAGTCATTTCTCCTGCATTAGGTGTCCACTCATTGTCCGATCAGTTTTATCTAGGAGGATGTTAATAAGACAAACACAACCACAGAAGCCTATCCTCTGGGAAGGTAGGTGGTATATTCTCAGAGAAAGGATATGACTGGGAGATACTTGCATGCATCCCACTAGCACTCCCTGACACCTTTTATCTTGTAGGTGTGAGAGGAAGTGTTGGGACATATTGGGCAGCAGTCATGCCTGAATACAGCAACAAGCCTAGGTTCTCTCTTTCCCTGCCCAAATAGGGTATGAGTTCATAAACAGAGCTTTTAACTGGGCAGTGGTGAGGTGAGGTTATAAGATGAGTTTATCTGTCTAGCAAATTCAAATAGTCATTTACTTAACCCCTCTTTTTAGTCAGATGTTGGGAGTAAGTTAGCACAGGCACCAGTCTAGGGGAGGATAAAACCTGCACATCCTGGATGACTGGGAAGAACATAACAGGATCCTGTAATCCGTCATTTAGTCATTTATTCAACCAACGTTTGCTGTGTGCATATATACCAGGCTAGGTGATCTTATAACACAATATATAACATCATTGATTTCATGGCATGAGAAAAATAAGCAAGCAGATAAATGAGCAAAATAATTGAGCACAAATTGAGAAAAGGGCTGCAAAAGAGACTTAAGATTCTGAGACAGAAAAAGGTGTGTGAGTTGAAGGGGAATGATAGGTGCCATATTGAAAAGCAGAGACATTACTTTGCCAACAAAGGTCTGTCTAGTCAAGGCTATGGTTTTTCCAGTGGTCATGTATGGATGTGAGAGTTGGACTGTGAAGAAGGCAGAGCGCCGAAGAATTAATGCTTTTGAACTGTGGTGTTGAAGACTCTTGAGAGTCCCTTGGACTGCAAGGAGATCCAACCAGTCCATTCTGAAGGAGATCAGCCCTGGCATTTCTTTGGAAGGAATGATGCTAAAGCTGAAACTCCTGTACTTTGGCCACCTCATGCGAAGAGTTGACTCATTGGAAAAGACTCTGATGCTGGGAGGGATTAGGGGGGCAGGAGGAGAAGGGGACGACAGAGGATGAGATGGCTGGATGGCATCACCGACTCGATGGACGTGAGTCTGAGTGAACTCTGGGAGTTGGTGATGTACAGAGAGACCTGGCGTGCTGTGATTCATGGGGTCGCAAAGAGTCGGACACGACTGCGCCACTGAACTGAACTGATAGGTGTCATGGCAATCGGGGTCTGCAATCAGGTGTTATTTGTTGGGAGTAGTGGGGCGGGGTGGGGGCGGGGTTGGGGGCGTGAGAAGTTTGAATGGAGAAGTAGGATGCTTAGGCAGTTGAATTTAAACCTGGGGCTGGGAGAAAAGGTTTGGGCTGGAAGCGGGAATTTGTTATTTAGAGCCATGGAAAGAAAGGAAAGGTCCAGAAAAAAGAGCATATAAACACCTTTTACGTGTGAACAGCTGTTTACAAGAAACAATATATTCTTAAACAAGTTTACTGTTTCATAAATAGGAATTGCGTCGCTTCCTCCTCCTCCTTCATCCAGACTACATTTCCCAGGGTGCCGTGCGAACCGCGTGAGACCCAGAATCTTTCTCAGCCGTTTCCGGCGTAAGTGGCCCGGATAATCATGGCGACCCTCAGAGTGTCTTTATCGTTGTGGAATCTCCATGCAGGTTCACGGGGTGCCGGGCGAGTCTGTTTCCGGGCCCGCGATCGGCCCCGGTCCGGCGACCTGCTCCAGCCTCTGCCCGGGGTCTGCGGGGCGGGAACGCCATGCCGTGGGCTCTGTTCCGAGCCCGGTGAGTGACCTGCTAGGCGTCCCCTGGGGCGTTCTTCTGGGAGATCTAGAGCCCTTCTGATGACGAGACCCACGCGGGGGCTCCAGTTCTTCCCGTGGCGCGCCCTTAGACCCGGGCGGCTCTCTCCTGTACGCACCGGCTCGGACGGTGATTTTTCCTGCACTTGAAATGTTGCAAGCACTGCTTGAGCTCCGCTCTTCGTAGAGCACCAAGCTAAGTTTAGGGGTTAAGACTGACGCGGGTTTTTGCTTGAGGGAAGTCGTGGTCCAGTGGGAAGAGGCAGTGCAATGTGACCTGGACTGTGATTGGGGATGAAGGGGAGTGAGTGAATGATAGTCGCTCAGTCGTGTCCGACTATATCCGCCCGAATGGACTGTAGCCTGCCAGGCTCCTATGTCCGTGGAATTATCCAGGCAAGGATACTGGAGTGGGTTGCCATTTCCTTCTCCAATGGAGAGAANGTACCTGCCCACTTATTATATGTTTGATTTCTTTCATGAACGTTTTGTGGTTTTCAGCAAAGCAATCTTTCACCTCCTTGGTTAAATTTAGTACTAAATATTATAATGTTTTTGGTACTTTATTACTTTTTCAGGTAATTTGTTGTTAGTGTATAGAAATGGTATTGGTTTGGGATATTGATTTTGTATCTTGCAACTTTGTTGAATTTGTTGATCTAATAGTTTACTGATGGAGTCTTTAGGATTTTTATAGATAACATCATGTTGTCTGGAGAGAGAGACAATTTTACTCCTTTTCAATTCTGATACATTTTATTTCTTTTTCTTGGCTGAGTACTCAGACTAGAACTTCCAGTACTGGGTTGTATAGGAGTGGTGAGAGTGGGCAGCCCTGTCTTGTTTCTGTTCTTGGAGAAAAGACTTTCAACCTTTCCTCACTGAGTGTGTTAGCAGTGTGTTTGTCATTTATAGTCTTTATTGCGTTGACGTGTGTTCCATTTATACCTAATTTGTTAGAAGTTTAAAATCATTAATTTTGTCACATGCTTTTTTGCATCTATCAAAGAAATCTTCCTTCTTTCTATGAATATGTTTCATATTGATTGGTTTGAGTATGTTGAGCCGTATTTGCATCCCAAATCTTATTTGATCACGGTGAATGATGTTTTTAACGTTCTGCTGAATCAGTTTACTAGTATTTTATTGAGAATTTTTGCATCTGTATTCATCAGGGATATTGGCCTGTAGATTTCTGTTAGTATCCTTTTTTGATTTCAGAATCAGGATAATGCTGGCGTTATAAAGTGAGTTTGGGAGTGCTTCCTGCTCTTCAGTTTTTTGGAAGAGTTTGAGAAGGTTTGGCATTAATTTGTCTTTAAACGTTTGATAAGTCTCCTGTGAAACCATCTGGTCCTGAGCCTGTTTTCACTGGAGGATTTTTTATTATTGATTCAGTCTTCTTAGTAGTAATTGGTCTGCTTTGATTTTCTATTACTTCCTGATTTAGTCTTGGTAGATTGTATGTTTCTAAGAATTTTCCCATTTCTTCTAGGTTGTCCAATTTGCTGGCATATTGTTACTCATAGTAGCCCTTTATGATCCTTTATAATTCTGTAGTGTCAGTTGTAATATCTTTTTTAGTTATAATTTTGTTAGTTTGTGTCCTCTTTTTCCCTTGGTCTAGCTAAAGGTTTGTCAGTTTTGTTTAAGTTTTCAAAGAACCACCTCTTTATTTTGTTAATCTTTTCTGTTTGGATTACATATTTAATAGATGACTGTGATTGATCTGTGGAGAATGGTCAGAATGGAGGCAAGGAGACAGGTTAGAAGGCCGAGGCAAGAGATAGGATGGCCTTGACTAGGGTAGTGGCAGTGGGAAATAGAGAGTTAAAGACTAATTTATAAGATGTAACAGGCAATTGATTTGTGTCAGAGTCCTTTTGTAAAAATGGGACTAATCATAGTATTTATGGGATTGTTATGAGGATTAAATGTACCAAGTATGTAAAAGTATTAGTCAGTACTGGCACATAGTAAATATCTAACAGATGTTAGCTGTTAACATTACCGTTTTTATTACGGGTGCTATTGGCTGGATGTGGAGGGTGGTAGGGAAGTCAAGAATGACTGTAGGTTTCTGGCCCACGTGACCTATTGGTTGGTGCTAAGGGTAGGAGGAAAAGCAGGTTTGTGACAGAGGAGAAGTTACGAGTTCTGCTTTGGCAGTATTAAAGTACATGTGAGATGTCCGTTGGGTAGTTGGATGGAAGATGATTTGTCTGGAGATTCAGGTTTTAGAGTTGCTAGGTAATTAATAGTTACAGAAGGTTAGGAGATAATCTGTCAAGAATGTGAGAAGGGAGAGAAGAGTGTAGTTCAGAATCCTGTGGGACCCCAGCATTTATAGGACCAGCAGAGGAAGAGGTAGTTGGGAAGGAATGGCTCCCCCTACCCACAGTGGACATGGAGGTTGGGCAAAGGGATAGGCATAATAGGACAGGCAGAGCGGAGATCTGGGTCTCCGCTCTTGTCCAGCTTTCTTCCATAACATCACATGGCCTTTTCAGTATCGTGTCCAGTGATCCAGGCCTCTCTTTCCAAAATAATTCTTTGGTTGGCAGTATCCGTTATTGTCATAAATATTGCATTAACTACTTTTTTCCTGTTGCTTCCTTCACTAGACTTTGAGTGCCTTTTTGGCAGAAACCGTATCTTAATCATCGTGAATGCCCAGTAAATTTTAAATGAATGAATGAATGAGTGAATCTTGTAGGTATTAGCATTATGCATACTGAGGTAGACATGGTGTTAATCATTTTTATCATTGACTCTTTCCATTTAGATGTCTTGTTGTCTTGTCATTTTTGCCATCTTATTTACTAAAATTAATTTAACAGAATCTGGTAGCCCAAAGATCAAGAAACCTACCTTTATGGATGAGGAAGTCCAAAGCATACTCATCAAGATGACAGGCTTGGATTTACTGAAGATTTTTAAGCCAGCAATACAAGAAACGAAGCCACCAACTTACAAGCTAATGACCCAGGCACAGTTGGAAGAGGTATGTGAATGCAGGAATATTGGTAGAATATCTTTCTTTAAAAGATTAAACAAAAATTTCAGGGTCCCTCCAGATTCTGATAGTTGCTTTTCTACAGGTACTAATGAGGGGGAGTTCCAGGCACAGAACTGAGAAAAGAAACTTGTGCAGTCTGGCAGAGAGGAGTAGGGAAGATTGCCAGAATTAGACAGACTGCACATATGGGTCAGGTTTGGCTATCAGGCGGAACCACCTCTGCTCCAAAACCAGCCTAGCATCCTTCCTCTGTCCTCCCTGCTCCAGCCTCCTTCCTGCAGAAACATTTGTTGTGAGCTGCTTTAAGGCTGACGCTTGGTGAGATTGTGAGATCCTTGTGAACAGTATTCTGTTCCAGGCAAGTGTCCTTCTGCAGTCATGGGTATTGAGTGCTTTGTGGAAAACCCTTTCCTGTATGAATATGTGAAATATTGTTGCTTTTCTTTCAACTCAAAAATCATTGAGAGCCATAGTAGAGTTCAAATACCCAAAAGTATATAGCACATGAAGAGTGAAAGGCCTCTTTGATCTCTCAGAGGTAACCACTGTCAGTGGTATGGCATGGAGCACTGTGCTCAGTGGTTAAGGGCATGGGCTCTGGAGTTAAATTGCCTGGGTTCAAATTATAGTGCTGCAGCTTCTTAATTTACTTAACATTTGTTTGTCTCTATTTTCTCTCCCATAAAATGACCTCTAAATAGTAACGCTTAGCTCATATGGGTAGTTGTGGCATTAAAGGAGCAAGATGCACTCAGAGTATTTGAGCAATATCTGGAACATAGTAAGCACCCAGTAAGTGAAGTCTTCTGTCCTGTTTTGGGTGGCTCTTGTGGCCTGGCTCTGTCTCAGAGCCTCTCTTTGCTGTTTTGAGAGTGGTTGAGCCTGTGACTGGTGCTCTCATACAGAGACAAAGGCTAGGGCCCAGGAGCCCAAATTTGGCTTTTCACTCACTTATTTGTACCTACAGCTTCTGTCTGCAGTCTTTAGCACTTTTTTTTTTATTAGTATCTGCTTTTGCCCGATGATCCTTTTGGTCTGTAACCTGTGGCTTTCCCTAAGATATATTTTATTTCATTAGGCTACAAGACAGGCAATTGAGGCAGCTAAAGTCCTATTAAAAATGCCACCAGTTCTGGAAGAGCGAACACCAATAAATGATGTGTTGGCCGAAGATAAGATTTTGGAAGGAACCGAAACAGCCAAATATGTGTTTACTGATATATCATACAGCATACCACATCGGGTAAGTTTATGTCTAATTGCAAAATGATTCTGCCCAAGCTAGATTGACATCAAAAAGCTCAATCTTTTTTGAGAAGATGGAAATGCTTGCTAATGCCCAAAAATCTCAGACTTCCCAAAGGATTTTCACTCTTCAGAATTTGCGGTAAGAATATCACACTTGCCCAGATAATTTTTAGGCACCACTTCATCTGCTGTAGTTTTTATTGTCTAGCTCCTCTTCCCTTGATTGGCAGTTCCGAAAGAATACTCTAGCACTTATAAAATACATTAGTTTTGTGTTTGAACCTTTTCAAGTAATGAGTGAAAAGAGTAATTTACATTTCAGCCCACAAACTGCAGTAGAATATTGAATAGTGTGATAGGGTTGAAAAAAGGGCCACCCCATGCTAATCTTTTTATCATATTGATTACGGTTAGAAGACGCAATGTGAGCGCTGTCCATGTCTGTGTCAGTCACCTGTATATCTGACATAATGAATGGGATCAGTTTCATTTGATTAGAATTATTTTTGCTTTGAAGTATTTTAATATACGTTTGCAGTGCTGTGAAGGCTGGTTATGGGAGCATTCTATAACCTGAAAGGGAGAAAGGAACTTGGAATTCAAATTGCCAAAATCCGTTTGAGGAACAGTTGTGTTACTTTACCATCTTCTTTTTTTTCTGTTTGCAGTGCTTGATGAAAGTTTTAATTATATTATGCTCAAAACACATTCAGAGACTCTTATTAAAGTTCTGAAGAGTTGAGTCACTACCATCTGGTTAAACATTAAGCAGATGTGTAGCATTTATCAGCTGTGTGCAAAACTCTGTATAAGTCATTCTGGGTTTTGTAAAGAATTATAATCCAGTTCCTGACCTTTTCTAGTTCTGAAACAAGTAACAGTATCTAAGAGGTGTCAACAATGCTGCCTGTGCTAAATTAGATTGCCAGTTGAGTGGTACAGACAGTGGATGGAATTCACCCAGTGGGTGAAAGAAGCTCCTTTGGCCTGGGATTTGGCAGTTAAGAGAGTGAAGAGACCAGAGGCAGGTGCACCAGTCTGTCTGACACGTTTGTCTCTTGCCAGAATGAGGAATCGCAGAGGTGTGGAATTAAGATTCCACATTCTTGGGTTTGTTCCATTTATCCCTGTGACTTTAAATATGGACCATAAAACAGTCAAGTCTTATCTGGGTGAGACTTTAGGATAAGAAAACAATTTTAAAAGTTTTATAGCACTTCTTTCTGAAATGGATTTAGATGAATCTCAACTTTTTTTAGTTGAATCATTTTATGTATTCAACTCACTTTAGGACTGTAGTTCATATTTAGTAAATACTTTCATTAGATTTTTGATTGTCAGAGGCACTGCAATGATTAGCAAATCTCGCCAAATCTGAGGTTTAAAATTACTATTGAAATCATACACACGATTGCATTTTGTTTGCCCATTGCATTTTATATTGTTGATTGCAAATTATTCTTGTAATGGTGCATAGTGGGACACTGGAACTAAAAATCAGCCCTCACAAACTCATCCTTGTGTTTTCTGTTTCAGGAGCGTTTTATTGTTGTCAGAGAACCAAGTGGCACACTACGCAAAGCCTCTTGGGAAGAACGGGACCGCATGATTCAAATTTATTTCCCAAAAGAAGGCCGTAGAGTTTTAACACCAGTAATTTTCAGGGAAGAAAATCTTCAGGTAAGATGACTTTGGGGTCATAGAGGCAGTGGTGATGATTTCTTTGTTGAACCAGTTGGCTCTGGTGCTGCTGGGTATTTTGCTTTGATAAACACAGGCATTTCTAATGATAAGTAGGCTCATTTGTCTTGTAGTTGGGTTAGTGGGATTTGAATCCAGGTGTGACATGTGGTTTGTGTGTGGTTTCTGCCTCCCTCATGCTGGGCGCAGATGTGGCCTGTGTGTCGATGGGCAGGGCTGTCATGGTGTCCAGACAGGTGTTGCACTTTCTTTTCTTCTCATCTAATTCCAACTCTGCTATGTGGGTTTAGACCATGTACAGTCAGGACCGCCATGTTGATGTCCTCAATCTCTGCGTTGCCCAGTTTGAGCCAGATTCTGCCGACTATATCAAAGTGAGTATATTTTATAGTTTCTAAAGTATGGGTGTAAGTATGGTTATGAGTAAGATTTAGTCCAACACAATGAGTTAGGTTATAAGCTTTAATACAGGGGGAGGAAAAGGGAAATGCCTGAACACCTGTCCAGTGCTGGATGCACACCAAATAGATATTTTCATCCTTTCAACAACCCTTAAGGATGAGAGAACTTAAGCTTAGAGAGTCAATTAACTTGTTGAAAGTTGTACAGCTAATAAGTGATAGAGTTAGTACCCAAACTTGATGGCAGAAGATTTGTCTTCAGTTTATTGTACAGGAAAGTTATTTACTAAAGTTTGCCAAAATGCAGTGTATGTGCCTTGTGTTGCAATTTAATAATCATATAGTACCTTCTGTGTGTAAGGTGTTACTGTGGAGGTACAGGTGATGACATGAACTAGGATAGGGAGCCTTGTCGAAGCTTGCAGTCCAGGAGAGATCGTGGGGAAGTATAATCACCACCATAGGTCCAAGATGTTAGGTGCTACGAGAAGGCTGCAACATGCTCTCAGGGAAGGCCTAAGAGGGCTCTAGGAGGATAGGGAACATTGTGGCAAGCGGATGGAGAAGTATTTCAGGTAGAGAGGAAAGTACGAAGAGTAGGCAGGACACAAAAGTAGACTTGAGAAATGGCCAGTCATCTGTTTTGCTTGTACATGCGGTGAATACCTAGGGAAGTGGTTCAAGATTAAGCTAGAAAGGTAGATGGGGCCATATCACAGGTGACCTCAGACGCTAGGCTGACGAATCTGGACTTCAGTCAGCAGCCTTTTTAATATAGGAATGCCCTCATCAGAGTCCTCATTTCAAGATCAGTCTGGAAGAACTGAAGGAACATTAATTAGTAAGATGGAATGGGATAGTTGATTGGATAGGGGAAAGAAGTGGAAGTCTATTATTTCCAGTGGTCCATACATATAATAGGTGCTTCATATATAGTGCATGGCTGCTGAAGAGTAATTGATCTGGCTATAAATGTCTGGCAGACTTGTTCCAGGTTCCACACTTCTGCAGTGGCAAGCTGTCCTTAATCATACCTGCTAGTTAATGATTGATAGTGGATGCAGGGTCAGAAGACCTGCTTTACTAATACTTTCTTGGACACCTCGCATGCTAGTGGATGTATATCCAGTAATGTTGGCTCGCTTTTATTTTTGTATTTCTGAAAAATTGCATTTTGTATGGATAGATTCATCATCAGACCTATGAAGATATAGATAAATACGGAAAGTATGACCTGTTACGTTCAACAAGACACTTCGGTGGAATGGCTTGGTATTTTGTAAATAAGAAAAAGATTGATGGTTTATTGATTGACCAGATTCAGAGAGATTTGTAAGTATGATCTTAGTAAGTAAAGAAATTCTCATTATCATTACAGTAAACCTGTACTTCAGTTCAGTCACTCAGTCGCGTCCCACTCTTTGCGACCCCATGAACCGCAGGATGCCAGGCCTCCCTGTCCATCACCAACTCCTGGAGTCCAACCAAACCCACGTCCATCCAGTCAGTGATGCCATCCAACCATCTCATCCTCTGTCGTTTCCTTTTCCTCCTGCCTTCAATCTTTCCCAAGCATCAGGATCTTTTCCAATGAGTCAGCTCTTTGCATCAGGTGGCCAAAGTATTGGAGTTTCAGCTTCAACATCAGTCCTTCCAATTAACACCCAGGACTGATCTCCTTTAGGATGGACTGGTTGGATCTCCTTGCAGTCCAAGGGACTCTCAAGAGTCTTCTCCAACACCACAGTTCAAAAGCATCAATTCTTTGGTGCTCAGCTTTCATTATAGTCCAACTCTCACATCCATACATGACCACTGGAAAAACCATAGCCTTGACTAGACAGACCTTTGTTGTTGGCAAATGTGTATTTAATCTATGTTATTTTTCCAGTGATAACAGTGTACTGCCCAGTGATAAGGGCTTCCCTTGTAGCTCAGTGGTAAAGAATCTGCCTGAAATGTAGGAGACACAGGAGACATGATGAGTTCAATCCCAGGAGTGGGAAAATCCCCTAGAGGAGGGCATGGCAACTCACTCCAGTATTCTTGTCTGGAGAATACCATGGAGAGAGAGCTTGGTGGGCTGTGGCCCATGGGGTCTCAAGAGCTGGACACCACTGAAGCAACTGAGCACACGTGCACGCCCAGTGATAGCTTTCACTTGTTTATTTATGGATTTGTTTTTCCAGTATAACCCAGTTTTCTCAGTCTTTGCTTCTGTGTCATGTAAACATGGCTAGATTCTCTGAAAGAGTAAATGACTCTGGACCTGTGTTGTGTACCCTGGATGTTGACTTATCCCTAGCCTTGCTCATGCTTCTGGGTACCAGTGAACTTGCCAATGAACAAAGGGATTAAGAGGAAATGCAAAGAAGTAGACATAAGGTCTGCTGGGTGCTTTTCAGTAAAAGTCATCATTTATGAAAATACTCCTGCTTTTGATCCTCCTTGGTTTTGCAAGATTTTTAAGGTGTTAAAAAGGTTACAGGTTTTTTTCAAAGTTGAATAAAACAATGTCTGTTGTATTTTAGTACACAACTGGTGTGTGCCCTGCCTTCTAGCTGAGATAATACTTTGATTTGTGATGACACTGAAGAGAAAATTGTCTTTTGAGTATCTTTCCATTGGTTGAGTTAAAGGTCAAAACGGCAAGGAAAAGAAAAGTATGGCTGTAGTAAGGTCACAGGAAGGGTTAGTGATTACTGGCACCTTGAATGTAAGGAGTTTTGACTCAGTCTATCTATCCTCCTTGTAATCTGACCCATCGCACAAAGGCAAGGCATTTGGAACTAGAAAGTTCCATATTGTCTTAAGAAAGTCCATATGAAAACAGCATCATTTCTTGTAGAAACATTCATAATGGGAAACGATTTCCAGGCCAGCCCTCTTCACCAGCATGTGGTGTAATCGTGTAATCCAATTCAGAGGGCAGAAACATGCCTTCATCCCACGTAAGTAGGAGGCTGCTGGTAATCATGAGCATGTTCAAAAATGACTTGCCTTTAGGTGCATCAGCCGTGAATGAATTTAAAGCTGCTCAGCTGTAAATGTTCTGAAATTATTTAACATTTTTTGCAAGAAACTAGAGCAACACAGAATGTGTTTCACTGAAAATTAGAGTTATTAAGGTGTACTCCTAAGTTACTATAGTAATGCTTATCACATGTAAGCTTTACCTCTGAAGCAATTCATTTGCATACTGGGAGGGAATTTTGAGTATTTAACCTTTCTGGCTCTGTGTAAGTTAAAACTTCCTGTGGGAATTCTTAGCACGACAGTTTGCTGCAAATCCCAGGTTAAACAGCAGAGGGTGCATATCCTCGGCAAATGGAGCCCATGCCAGAATTCTGCACAGATTTATTTCACACTCAAGTTCCGCTGTTGGTCTTGAATTGAGGTGCTTTAAAACCTTTTTTACATGTGGATTTACCTGCTTTTAATTTCAAATACAGGCTGGGTGTGAAGCTAAATCGTTCTGTGAAACAGGTATTATACAGTAGCATGAACATAAGGAAGCCTTGCTGTGACCAAGATACAGAAACCCAGTTAAGCTCTTCATGGACTCACATGCTTAGCTCTTAAGAGAATGACTGTTATCTTCTGTTGCCAAGTTTGTTGAACTATTAGAGTACAACAAACACAATAGATTGATAATGAACATTAAATATTTTTCCTCTGGAAAGTTTGGTTTCTCAGCTCTGGTTTTCTCAGTTTTACCAAGAGATGACCTTTAGGGTGAACGGGCTTTGGGATGAGCCCAGAGCATTTAAGGTTACCATGGCTTAAGAAACTCTTTACCCCACTCCCACTCCACTCTAGAAGGGCTTTGAGGTGGCAAATGGAAGGCGTTGACTGTGTGAGAGGATAGAGGTTATTTAGTTTGGGGAAGGCTACGTTTTAATGTTGATAAAAATTGTCTATACGTTTCTCAAAAGGTTAAGTACAAACTGTAAGAATTGAGCTCTTGTTCTGGCTTCATCATGGGTAGCTGTGTGACGAGACAGAGACTCAATCATGTAGTGATTGAGTGACAAGAGACATGAGGCAGATTGCTGAGGGAGAACCTGAATTCTCTTCTGTCTAGAGTGCATAATTTCACATTTGCTTCCCTAGGATGCTGGTTTTTAACTAACGGGATCCTGTGAATTGACAGGTGGCTTGGGAGTCTTTCCTTGGACTTCTAGATGCCTCTCAGAGGCATTTATCCACTAATTCAGAGTCTCAATGAAAATTCCTCAGCAGATGTCACTGCTGGTGTACCTGAAGGCAAGTGGACTGAGCATCCCCATGCCCACCAGCCTCTGGCTTATGTGGGATGAGGGTACAGACCCACCCTCTGAGTTGTATTACTATCTGCTGGTGATGTGGGCCAGCCTGGAAATCATCCACTGTTAGAACACTGTTTCTATGAGAAATGAAGCTCCACTTTCAGAAAGGATACAGCCACATTTTGAATATATTCACTTTCATAAACTGGGTACCTGCCTGTATTGACTCTTGCCCTGTGAAACCTAAACTAGCCAATATTCCTGAAAATGCTTTGAAAATATGAAACTGAAGGCTGTAAAAAAGTTTTTTTTTTCCTGGCCCAAAGGAAGTTTGAAATGTAATTTAAAGTTCAGCATATACTTTTATAGGACTATGAAGCCAAAGAAGAAAACTATAAACTAAAGTTAAATATGTAAAACAAAAACAACAAACCCTTTCTAACAGTAAACCCTTTCCCTCCAGAGTTGATGATGCCACCAGCTTGGTCCAGCTCTATCACATCCTCCATCCTGATGGCCAGTCAGCTCAAGAGGCCAAACAGCAGGCTGCTGAGGGATTACAGTTAATTAAGGTAAAGGGACTTCTTTCACATTCATTATCATGTAGTGACTGAGTGAAGAAATCATAGGGTTCAATCCCTGGGTCAGGAAGATCCCCTGGAGAAGGGAATGGTAACCCGCTCCAGTATTCTTACTTGGAGTCCCATGGACAGAGGAGACTAGAGGGCTACACCCCGTGGGGGTTGCAAAGAGTAGCACACACCTGAGTGACTAACACAAACACAGATTCATGGTCTTAAACCAGAGTGATCAGAGCCCCTATTTCTTCAGCCTGGACAACAGAAATAGCTGCCACTGGAGTCCACGAAGTTCAGATAGTGGGGTGGCAGCTCCTGTGCTCTTTGGAGCACATGTCACCCAGTTCAGTCACATTCCTGTCCAGAAGTGGGGAGGATAGTGCATTCTCATTTTGGAACTGTATAGCTCTCAAAACTATGGGCTTACACAGATTTTTCTGTAAATGTTGAAATGATTTTTTTTCAGGATGTGGGGAAACCATCGTATGATTTTCATCTTCATTTTCTAATGCTCAGAGTAGACATGTATTTGTGGATCTGGCTTCTGTCCCAATATTACTTTATGCTACTGCAAAGCAGTTAGAAAGCTTACTGAGGATAAAAACCACCAGTGGTGACATATAGCTGGAATAGGAAAAGCCCATTCTTTAAAGTGAAAAACCATCCTGCTAACTTCCATCCTCTGGATTTTTCTTGAACCTAATGCTTCTCATTTTGATCCAGCAATGTCAGGTTTTCTTCATTTTTTTCTGAAAAATGATAGTCACATTTGGAAACTTCTGGTGTTTGGAATTAGGTTGCTTTAACTGTGATACTGTTTTTCTGTCCATGTAGTATGCTTATTGTTTGATAATCAGAAAAATATTGTGAAACGTGGAGGGTTTTTTAAACTGGGACTTCACTAGGAACTTTATCAATAGTATATTCTCTATTTTAAAACTTTTCTTTTTTAAACAGGTCTTTGCAAAAACAGAAGCACAGAAGGGAGCATACATAGAATTAACACTGCAAGCTTACCAAGAAGCATTCATTAGTAGTTCTGCAGCTTCCTAAAAATATTTTTTAAATAAACTTCATTTTATTAAATTCTAGCTGGTTTTCTATCAATACTGAAAAAAATGTCAAAATTGAGAATTCCTTATAAAATTGTTTTTTAGACTCCAAATAGTGCCTCAGAAATACAAAGAGAAAACTGTTTACTCCACTTACTTTCCGAGGCTATGAGAGGATAACTGAGAAGTATATTTAAATGCCTGGTTATGAATTTCTCTAATCATGTCAGATTAGTACAGTGTAAAAAGAAAGAAAAAAAGTACTATGTCTCTGGGTTACCAAATGAGTCAGTTGGTAATTTAAACAGAGCCGAGCTTAATGAGGTCAGGGGAGCTGACTCTAGAAATAGATACTACCAGACAAAGTCAGAGGAAGGCATAAGAAAGCTATATAGAATGAGGGGAATAATGCAGTGAGGTCAAGGGAAAGTTGAGAAAATTATAGCACAAATACTCAATTCTAAGAAAAATATGAGTGATGCTATTTGAAACTAGTTATTCAAAGAGAAGAGAACATGGGCTAATATCTAGAAGAGGTGTAGTTTTGGCTCAGCCAAACTGGAATCCTGTTTTCATTTTGCAGAAAGGAAACTCTGAAGTATCTTCATTAATTCAAAAGATTTTATGAGATACGGTCCAATGACAGTATGAAAAAAATCAAAGCCCACAGCTGTTTTAGTTAATAAGGGAACAGTGATTTAGAGCTGCACATAAGCTCCTCCGAAGATGAGGGGATTGTGCTCCTAGTGGGCAACAGCGTCTATATATAAAAAATGTAAGGAGTTTCTCAGAGTCCAAAGCATGGTGGTCAGGGTGACGATCAATACCTGTCCATAATAATGATCTGTTTAGTTGAGTAAACGGGAAACATTATTTAGTCGTCCAAAATATCTTCATCCAGGTTGATATCTGTTGTGTCAATATCTTCTAATTCCAAATTATCCAAATCTACTTCTAGCTCAAGTAAACTCTGCAAACAAAAGGAAGAAGATGAGTTCTATACTACTGTGTTAAAGAAAAGTTACCTGTGATCCATGATCCAAAGAGAACTAAACCAACAGTCAGAAAAGGGTATCTTTCCATTTCAAAGCCCCTGCTCTGAAACTGACTACATCACTTAAAACACAGGCCTGCACAGCTAGCACACGTTCATGTGGAGAGAGGGTGAGGCTGGGGTCCAACGGGAAGCTGGGTATGATGTCAGTACCTTTTCTTCTTTGTTGGCTGTCTGCGAGGTCACGGTAACAGGAGTAGGAGAAGCAGGTTTCCCATCAAGTTCCTGAAAATCCACAAAACAAAGGAATTTGTTCAGGAATTCGAAGTTTTTCCCAAAGGGAAAACTGGGATTAGGAAGTGGGAGATGGTACTTAAAATCAACAAATCTCAATCAGACTATCTTGTGTTGCAGTCTACTGACCTGCTGAGCTGCAGATCTTGAGGGCTGAAAACCTTTTGCCTCTTCCATAACATTTCTTTCTTCATTTGGCTATCAAGGAATGAAGCAATGATGAAATGAAATATTCTGAAAGCATAATTCATCTATGAACTTAGCCCAAATTCCAAATACTAGCTCTCAATCAAACCAGAACGTATGTTCAGTTCAGTCACTCAGTCGTGTCCGACTCTTTGCGACCCCATGAATCACAGCACTCCAGGCCTCCCCGTCCATCACCAACTCCTGGTGTTCACTCAAACTCATGTCCATCCAGCCATCTCATCCTCTGTTGTCCCCTTCTCCTGCCCCCAATCCCTCCCAGCATCAGAGTCTTTTCCAATGAGTCAAATCTTGGCAGGAGGTGGCCAAAGTACTGGAGTTTCAGCTTTAACATCATTCCTTCCAAAGAAATCCCAGGGCTGATCTCCTTCAGAATGGACTGGTTGGATCGCCTTGCAGTCCAAGGGATTCTCAAGAGTCTTCTCCAACACCACAGTTCAAACGCATCAATTCTTCGGCACTCAGCCTTCTTCACAGTCCAACTCTCACAACCATACATGACCACTGGAAAAACCATAGCCTTGACTAGACAGACCTTAGTCGGCAAAGTAATGTCTCTGCTTTTGAATACACTATCTAGGTTGGTCATAACTTTTCTTCCAAGGAGTAAGCGTCTTTTAATTTCATGGCTGCAGTAACCATCTGCAGTGATTTTGGAGCCCCAAAAAGTAAAATCTGACACTGTTTCCCCATCTATTTCCCATGAAGTGATGGTACAGTTATAAACCTTAAGTTGTGAATGCCCTTCTAATTGCAGTTACACAAAATTAGGCGCCCCAGGCACTCACCGTGACAAGAGGGTACTGTTTGGCCGGCCAGAGGTCAGCATGTGTTTCCTTCACCCATTCTTCTACAACAAAGGCTTCCTTTAATCCAGGGAAAAGGTTTTCATATTCTGTTGGATCAGCAAGAGATTCTGCTGCTTTCTGATTGACTTTTGAGAGGTTTTCTCTCCAGAGTTTCACCACCCTGTTACAGATATGGAACCAAAGGGAGATTGGTAAGGACTCTGTTTTTATCCAAAATATTTCCTCCCAAAATGAAAAGTCTGTACCTTGAAACCTGACTGGGTAGGTAAGTCCGTGCCAGGAAGGCAGCTTCTGGCAGTCGTCCAGTTCTAATCAAAAGCTCCAGGCAAGCATCAAGCCTACAGATTAAAGACAGGCACTGTTACCACGAATAAACACTGTAATAATGGCTCTAGAGAAATGTGAATTTAGTGCTGCAAAGTCAGCATTCCCTCTCCAGCTCCCACGTGTATACCTCTTTTCTGTCACTGAGCCATTAACTTATCACCAGTGAGCTACATAGTAGACTCCAGGAGTGTGAGAAATAAAACAGCTTTTGTGACCATTTTCAATCTCCTTAACTGTCCTAGGCAGACTCTAAAGGGGCTTTTTAAGCCAAGGTAGCTGATATGAACACATTTAAGGGCTTCAGGAGGTTCAGAGGAGAAACTCTGTTTTGCAAGTATATTATTGAGGGCAGCATTTCTAAGATGAACAGTGCTGGACAATGCAGTGGTGCCCAGTAGGAAAATATCCAAGTGTCCATTTTCTTTATTTCAGTTTTTTCCTGGTTAAGTTTGATAAAGTGGATAATGTGTTTTAGAATTAAGAAGTTTTTTGATTTTAAAAAGGTAATACTTGAGTTTTACGATTTTACAAAGTAATATGCCATACACTGCATAATATCCTCAGCACCAAAGTCACAAACGTTAATATTCTGCAAAAAACACATGACTACTAAATACAATAAAAACACACCAAGTGGCATAAAAACATAAAAACAACTAATAACTTAAGAGTTTAGGTCTGATTATGCCACCAAATACTCGCTTCAGAATTTTTTGGGTGTTTGAATGATTGATAAGAAATAGACCAGACTTCCCTGGTGGTCCAATGGTTAAGAATCTGCCTACCAATGCAGGGGGGACATGCTGCAGGGCAGCTGAGCCCATGTGCCACAACTACGGAGGCCCCCATGCTCTAGAGTCCCTGCTCCCCAGTGAGAGAAGCCATCACAGTGAGAAGCTAGTGCCCCCCAAGGACAGAGGCCCTCGCTGGCTGCAGCTGGAGAAACCCCCTGCTCAGCGACAGACCAGTGCAGCCAAAAAGCAAATAGTGGACCTAATCTTGTTAAGTTGCTCAGTCGTGTCCGACTCCTTTGCGACCCCATGGGCTGAAGCCCACCAGGTTCCTCTGTCCGTGGGATTTACCAGGCAAAAATACTGGAGTGGGTTGCCATTTCCTTCTCTAGGGGATTTTCCCAACTCAGGGATCTAACCCATGTCTCCAGCATTGGCAAGCAGATTCTTTACTACTGAGCCACCAGGGAAGCCCAGACCTTTTCTCACAGGTATATAAATGTATGCATACATATGTTATAAAATACATATACATTCAAAGTTTTTATGATTAACTGTGAGGTTCAGAAAGTCTGTAAGGCAAAATTAATGAATACTTTTGCATTTTATTTCATAATGGTCAACTAATGAAAAGATCTGATATGTACTAACTGCTACACTTTTGAAAATATATGACATTTTAATGCTTTAAATGCAACTCTAAAAGTAACTAGCTAGTAACTAGCATCCTGATCCCCCTTATTTTTTATGTAAACAGATCAGATTATTCAATTTGGGCAAAATCACCTGCCATTCAGGTACCAAATGACAGCCTCTTGCTGTCATTAAATAAAACACCTTAGCCAGGAACTGGCAGGGCTATTGAGAAAGGGGTTTAACATTTCTCCCAGTTGACCTTCCCTGAAGCTCAACTCTGCTCACACATTTAGACCAACTGGTAAAAGCATCCTTTGCTGAAGCAGCCCTGTCCCCCTGCCTGCTCCTACAA
Organism: Redunca redunca; assembly: GCA_006410935.1. NCBI lineage: Eukaryota > Metazoa > Chordata > Mammalia > Artiodactyla > Bovidae > Redunca > Redunca redunca. The sequence goes on from SJYQ01003982.1 coordinate 151,455, forward strand.
GCAATAGCCCCTAGCCAGGCATCAGTGCATTCTCCAAGGTTTTCTCTTCACGTTGTTCTCAAAAGACCACCCTCAAAAGTCAGTGCAGACAGTGCTTCTCATTACTCTGCCCACCTTTAGCCCTTGGGTTCATACTTACTTGCCCTGTAAAAAGTAGCTCATGAAAGCCACGTTATTCTTGCCGTCTCTCTCTGCGCCCTCTGCCAGCTTGTTCACCATACTAGCATTACCAGAGGCAGTGGCCAAAAGCAGCAGACCCCCATAGTCCTGCGCATGATGCAGGCACTCCTGGGCTAGGCCAAACTGGCATTTACTAATGGCAAGCTCAGCAAGCTGCTTCCACTTCTGTTCTGACTGTAAGAAAGAATTTCCACATTAAAATACCTTTTAAATAAACATCTGAATTTCCAATACCAACATTACTCTGTTAATCTGAGCATTACTGTGCTGACAATTTTATATTTTCTATAATTATAAAATATATGTTTTATGTATACTGAGCTGTGCTTGTTAAGTTGGTTCTGTCAGTCAAAATAAGAATGGAATGACAAAATATATAATGAGGAAATGGAAACTATTCACAGATACAAAATTAATTCAAACACAAATCAATTTTAATGCTGTATGAATAATCATTAGCCCAGTATATTTTTATTTTGTAATTATATAGTGAAACTAAAATTAATAAGTTTTAAGGTAATTAGACTGTAATTTAAGGAATGATTTACAACCATTTTTTAAAAGAATAGAAAAAAAGATTTTATGTCCTTAAATATTTAGTAATAAATATTATTTTTTTCATTGGTAGCTTCTCAGAAATCAAATAAAATGCTGCTCATTTGGATAATCTTAACATAGCTAAAATTTCTTTTGTACATCTGAAATGAATTTACCCGTAAAAGCTAGATTGAAACCATAACTGAAGCCCTCAATATACGATCCATAAAAATGTCATTAAACTGTCTCAAAATGTCAGAAAAAAAGTGAAGTGGCTCAGTCGTGTCCAACTCTTTGCGACCCCGTGGACACCAGGCTCCTCTGTCCATGGGATTTTCCAGGCAAGAGTGCTGGAGTGGGTTGCCATTTCAAAATGTCAGAACCCTTCTTTAAAACCAACATCTTCCTCACTAGCTTGGATTACTGACACATTACTGCTGTGTCTGCATTCTTTGAAAGTTCCAGATTCCTTTATCTACTATCTTCCAGATTTTCTTCTCTTCCAAAATAGATCCCATGTAAGATTAAAAAAAACAAAAAACTTTAGCTTTAATTAGAATGCTAAGAATATATTAATAAGAATGTAGAAATAACTAATCATTTTTAAAAAGACCAAAGAAAGGCAATAACCTCACCAAAATGAGTTACAAATTTGCATTTCAGAAAACTTTAATAACACAACTTACAATAAACACGTACCTACTGACCTTTCCATCAGTTACAAACAATCATAAATTAGTACATACCTCTGCTTCCACTGCTAACTGGTATGCAATTTTTAGTTCTCCAAGCTGAAGAGCAAGTTCAAAGCGATGCTCAGGGTCTGTGGATACTGTAAGAGCTTGCTGCTTGAAGCCCTGAACAGATAAGATACATGTGTGTATTTATGTACAGCAAAACCTGTGTGTGCAGTCTACATTTTCAGTGGATACACACGGCAAATATCCATTTTCTCCTCAAAACTAAATACGCTGCTGACACTGGAAGCCCCGTTACTTAAACGAAAGTAACAACAATAACTACTCTTCAATAAGAAGACAGAAAAATTAAGGAGCCGTTAAATCAACTGGTAAGAACATACGGGGCAGACAAAATTCAGTTGCATGCCTGTTTTCTAAGCATGGAAGCTGACCAATGCTTGATAAACTCAAGTTAAACAACAACTAGTAAAATTTAGAAGTATAAAAGTAAACATGAAAAATGATTCTGGAAAGTTGACTGAATAAGAACCATTTAAAAAAAAAAGGCACAGTAGTATACACCTAGCTGTCTGTAATTGCCCAAGCTGGGCCTTAGAGACCTAAACCTGGGCCTCAGAGAAAGAAAGTGAAAGTGAAGTCGCTCAGTCGTGTCCAACTCTTTGCAACACCATGGACAGTAGCCTGCACCAGGCTCCTCCGTCCATGGGATCTTCTAGGCAAGAGTACTGGAGTGGGTTGCCATTTCCTTCTCCAGGGAATCTTCCTGACCCAGGGATCGAATCCAGGTCTCCCGAATTGTAGACAGACGCTTTACCGTCTGAGCCACCAGAGAAGTGCTCAGAGAAAGGAAAGTCAAATGTAAAACTTGACAATTTTCAATCATCTGCAGGTCATTTAGCAAACATTTTGCTTTCAGGTCCAGACCCTGATTAGGTGTCACTACCTATGCCTTTACTGTTGGTCTCACGTCCAGTTTACTCATCAGCAAGTATTCCAGAGGGCAGAAGTCTAAAACCTCCTTCCCATGCTCCAGTCAGTCATCAGAAACAAGCTTTTAAGCCAACCACTATAATCACTGTATTAGCTTCTCCCTCAAGACAGTGCTGATGGGGTCTGCCCTATGGGCAAGTTCTTCAGCTCCAGGGGATTGATATAATGAAACAAAAAGTTCAAGCTGCAGAAGACTTCCTCAGACTGAGGGTGAATGCTCTGTTAGGTCAGGATGCAGAAATTGGTCAGCTGTCTCACTAGATACTCAGTCACCATGGCTGTATCACTGTGTTCAAAGTAAGTTCCCAGACTATACAAGCTGATCCTCCCTCCACTCACTCCTGAGTACAATGTAACAAGGAATTCTGAATAATCTGCATTACTCCTTTTCTCCCCTAGCACTAATGTAGACAATATACAATCCAAGAGTGGAGGATAGACAATCTATAGAACCAGTCAGATATAGGTGAGGGCGAAGAAAAGGAAACGAGGTGGACTATATATGTTTACTTTTGATTTCCTCCAAATCCCCACTGAAATGACACTAAAGGGATTCTTCTTTAAAGCACAAACTCCCAAGGACACATAAAAAGGCAGAGGAGGAATCAGTATTAATAACAACACTTTGTGAAGCTTGAAAGCTGGTGAAGGAGTTAAATTCACTGAAATAAACATTCAGTTAAAACACTAGACAAGACTAATCCCTAAATCTGGAGTCAAGACAGGATAGAAATAACTCAATTCACACCTTAGCAGTGTCTTATGAAGGAAAGTATTAAAGCCAGCAAAGAAATCAAACTGCCTAGGTCTATAAGAAGCAGTTAGACACCCCCGGTCCTCACGCCTCCCCACATCTTCTCAACACACATGGAAGATGAGGCTTGTTTTCTAGAGAAGGTAAACTAGAGGGTCTCCAGCCTGAGGGATACCTATACCCCCGAAGGAATACTGAGTGGCAAAAGGCAAACAGGAGATTATGAGAATGGATACTTAACTAAATGTTTGAAATACTAAGTACTAAGACACCAAGCTGTACTCTACTCCCCACCAGAATGATGGTGATTGGGGAGCTTCTCTGTAAACTAACCAGTCAAAGGGGCTAGACTTAAAAATACTAAAATGTCAATGAGGATTATATGTCAGCCTGAGCAGTGCTTGGTACAATATTAAGTGCTCATTAAATTTACTAAATGAACAAATTCATTACATGAAGATACTGACATTGCAGTTTCACAATCAAATGGCCCAGCCACATCACATATTTTAAGTTCAAACTCAATAAGTTCACCCATAAACTCAGATCTTTTGACTTGCTTCTTAGACCTCCACTCTTAAATGAGTGCCCAAAGACCATCAGATACCTGAGGAAAATATTTAAAAGGAAAGACAGAAATCAAACCAATAATAGCAGAACCCGTAACAGTACTCTGAAGAAAGCATACCAATAAGGGAAAAAGAAAACTTCAACTATCTCTTATACCCTAACAGAGGGCATAAAGAGAAACTCTGATCCATAAACAAGATTTTAGAAGTTCAAGAATAACAAAATGAGAAAACCAGTGCAAGAAGCCCAACATCTGAATAACAGTTCCACAGAGAGAATATGGAAAATACAGGAAGGAAACCAATAGAAACATGATTCAACAAAATCTCTCAAAAGTGAAGGAATGAGCTTCCAATTAAGAGAGCTCATCTAATACCCAGCAGAATGAATGGTAACTGACCCCTAAACCAGGGTCCACCATCATGACAGCATTACAGAACAGGAACAAGATCCAAAAAAACTTCCAAAGAGAAAAACCAGATCAGGTACCAAGAATCAGGAATATAAATGGTTTAGACTCAACAATAACTAGAAACTAGAAGACAAAATAGAATTTTTTCTTCAAAATTCTGAGAGAAAACTATCTCCAACTTAGAATTCTATATCCAGTTAAGTGGCCAAATATGTTCTAGGATAGAACAATGGCACTTTCAGATATGCAAGGTCACAAAAAACATTTACTTCCTATCAATAAAAAAACCCTTTTCTCAGAAAACTACTGAACGACATACTCCAGCAAAATGAGGGAGTAAACCAGCAAAGAAGATAGGGGATATAGGAAACAATGGCTCAAGCCAAAGGAAGGCCCCAACACGATGGGGAGGGGATACCCATGATGAGGGAAAAAGTCAGTTGAGCCTGAAGTAGACTGAACACACTGAAAGGAGATCGCAAGGAAATCTGGAGAAGCAGCAGAGTAGGAAGAATAACCCTAAACACATAGAGAAATAAGCAAAGTTAATAGAAGAATCAATTATTAACTCAGGGGAAACAACTGAAAAATGGGGAAGCTATAATATGGCTCAGCTGTGAACAGAATTTAAATAGTCATAATAATATAAACAATGGATACTGATCTAATAAAAATTATGATGTAACGATTTAAGTGGCATGTAGGTTGTTGAAGTAGGGGGAGTGAAAGAATGATAAATTCTTCATTTTCTATAGAATGGGAAGTCTCAAGAAATACCTAAAACTGAGAAACAGCAATATAATAAGCATGTTAGACATGTGGAAATAAATGCCAATAGTAAGCTAAAATAATTAAAAGTGATTACCACTAGGGAGCATAAATGAGAGAAGGGAGAGGGCTGTGTTCTCCTAAGCCTTGCAAAGCTTTATATTTTGTGCACATACATAACTTGGATTTTAAAGCAGCACTTTTCACAAAAGTCAAAAAACAACCGAAATGTCCACCAACAGAGGACTAGATAAAGATGTGGTACAGATACAATGGTATACTACACAGCCATAAATGGAATGAAATAATGCCATTTGCAGCAACATAGAAGGATCTAGAGATTATCATACTAAGTGAAGTAAGTCAGAAAGACAAAGACAAATATCACATAGTATCACTTATATGTGGAATTTAAAATATGGCACAAATGAACCTATTTAAGAAACAGAAACAGATTCATAGACATAGAGAACAGATTTGTGGTTGCCTAGGAGGGGAGAGGGAGAAAGATGGACTAGGAGTTCGGGGTTGGAAATCAACTATGTTTCAAGAATAAACAAACTTTGATTATAAAAATGCTACTTTAAGGGAAACACTCATCACTAATGATAAACTTTATGAGTATTTTACAGAAAGAGAAAAGCTAGCTAGGATAGACAAAAATACAGCATAGAAATGAAAATACTGATAGAATGGAAAAGAAGTCTACAGAAAGGGAAGACTAATAAATCACCTTCAACATATAAAGGGGATATGAAGGACAATGAGAAAGGAGAAGGAAGCATATTAACAAGTGACTTAAATTTATACGAGAAAGTCCACTGCCATAAGGAAATCAGTGACAATTAAGAAATAAAGTTCTTCAAACTCATACAAACATTCTTTCAAATTGCTGGCTTTAAAAACACACAAATAAACAAGCAATCCCCCTTACTTGCTTTTCCAAGAAGTGTGCAACTCTGGTCCTCTGCTCTTTCGGGATGGTGGGGAGGACCTTATCGGCCATGCTGAAGTCCCTCCGCATGACAGCCGTCTGGTACTCTAGCACTGAAACCAGCAGGGAGTAGCTAACAATGTTCAGTTCCTTATCCCCCAGATAAAGCCTGTTGTCTTTAGGAATATAGCCCAGGAGATACATCGTCCTGTAAGAGAAACGGAAACTAGTTTAGAATTAAGCCCAAATCAGTACATACTCTCTCCCTCCCTCCCTCCCTCCCTCTGCCTCTTGCTCAAAATCTTTTCATTTGATTGATGCAGTTTTAGTTAGCAATTGCCACCTATTAAAACCAAGCCTATCATTGTTACAAGCCAGCAACTGGTTTTATTTTTAAAGTACACTTTTAAATTTAGGATGTTAAAACCAAAACGATAGTCAGCTACCTGTCCAAGTGGGCAATGGTGACTATTTCTCCTCCGACATAATAATTTAATCTGTTCACAGAACTTGTGTAAATGAAGCAATCGCCTACCCACAGCCCTGTTTTCACAATTTCCTGAATCTCACCAAGAACCTACAGAAAGAAAATGAAGCCTGTTATTATCTTATTCAACAACAAATAACACACTGTCAATAACAAAAACTGAATATAATTAGGGGTGATGGATAGAAAAAGAGATGCAAAGAAAGAATCCTACTCCAAGAAAGAAAATCTTTCTTGGAATGTCTATCTTCTTTCTTCATTTAAGAACAGATTCCTGGATGAGCATCTATAATATAGTCTCACCGTTGAGTCAAAGCTATAATCTAAGAAAGTGCTGATTGAAATTCCTAACATACATGAGACTGGCACAGTATTTCATAAAATCTTCTAAGATACCTCCACCATGGATGATTTATCTTTATATTTGGAAGTTCATTTAATTTATTTTTTAAAGATAATTATAGACTCTTATTTTATTTTTTAAATGGAGGAAAATTGCTTTACAATATTGTATTGGTTTTTGTGGTACAACAAAGTGAATCAGCCATAATTAATATATATATCTTCTCCCTCTTGAGCTTCCATCCCTTTCCCACCAAGTTCCACCCCTCTAAGTCATCACAGAGCACCAGGCTAGGCTCCTTCTGCTTGAAAACCCATTTTAAATAACTCTAGCTAAACTGTCTTAGGACCGTAACAACTTCTAACTTCCTTACTGAAAAACTGTCAAAGTTGGTCTAAAGATTTCCTATAATCAAAGCACAAATCTCTTTTAACAAATACTTTCAGACCCTGATCTTTGAGCCAAGACTTTAATTTTCACATTTTACTGTAACTCCTTAAATATTTACTAAGTTTTCCCAAACCTAATTTATAATAAAATGTTACAATGAGTAAAGTTCAGCTGTAAGTACGTAATTCATTTAAAAACAAAGCTGAAGTTTTACTGATGCAATTACCTCAAAACCATCCTCAATGCCATCTTCAGTAACTCCTTCATGTGTTTCCTGTGCAGCCAAGACTTTTTCTGACAGATATTTAAGGATAAAAAATGACTCCTCAGTTGCAATACAGACTAGCTCTCCAGAGTCAGACCAGAAAATCTGCGACATGACAAATAAAAACACAGATAAACGATTTTGGAGTCTATATGAATGTGACAAACTGCATGTGTTGTTTCCTACAAGATTTATCTTCTTACATTAGGATAATAAGTAAGCACTTAATCTGAAATATATATATGTACACACACACACATTTGGGAGGGTGGACAGGGAGCTGCTGTTTTATTTACAGAAATGGAAAGCCCTAAGGGAGGCAGGAAGGAGTGCTGGCAGTAAGTGCCGGGTGTACTGAGATTCAGAGGAGCACGAGAGTATTCCTGGCTGCTCTACAACAATGTCTCTCCCTCCCTCCAACCCCCATTATGACCCCTACCCCAAACCTTTTTTAGACACTTTTTCCCAATCACTTTCCTTTACCAAGTTTTATTATCACAGATACTACACATCTGAAAGTGAAAGCTGCTCAGTCATGTCGACCCTTTGCGGCCCCACGGACAGTAGCAGGCTCCTCTGTCCATGGAATTCTCCAGGCAAGAATACTGGAGTGGGTAGCCGTTCCCTTCTCCAGGGGATCTTTCCAACTCAGGGATCAAACTCAGGTCTCCTACGTTGCAGGCAGATTCTTTACTGACTGAGCCACCAGAGACGCCCACTATCCATCTATACATTATGTAATACATAAACATACACACAGTACACAAACACGTAACATGTATGAACATATGAACATCTATGCTTTATAGATAGAACAGAGTACTTTTTTCTCATCAATTGGTTTCAGGAACCGATGCCTGCCCCCTTGAGGATGACGCCTCCCTTGCTGAGAATGCAGACTCTAGAAATCAGAACCAGGACCCTGGGAGATACCTGTCTCCAGAGATAACTTCCTGACAATGAAAGCTCTCAAAGAAGCAGGGAGATCTAAAGGTAGAAAACTGTCACTGGTAAACAGCCGCCTAAAGTTTAAACAGCCGTTATCAGGTAACGTAGGCAAAGGCTTTCTGAACTGAGTGGGAGACTTGCAGGTCTTGCCACGCCAAGAACTCAGTGACTTTTTCTCTTCAAAGCATTAAAGCCATTTAAAATACGACTAGCACTTGGCATCTGTACAACTACTTTTCAAAAAGCCCAACATCTACTGCCTTATTCAAATACCCCAATCTTCCTTTTTAAAGCAATCCTGAGGTAAATGGCCCCATGTCCAGCCAATGGGACAGGGACAGCAGGGTACCAGGGTATTTCTTGGCCTCAGGGACCCAGAGTTTGTCACAAAGAGGTACATTCCAACAACAGCAAAGATGGAAGCTCACATGCTTGGGTTGAATTTCAATTCTGCGTATGAGTTCCGTATTCTCCCAGTCATAGAAAGCTAAACCATTTACAGACCTGACTCCCAGTAAGAAGCCTCCATAGATACCTATAAAGAACAACAAAATATTTTCAGATCTTTAGATGTTTTTGAGCAATTACAAAGTTTCTAAAATTGTATCAAATATAAACAGCACTTACTTTCAGCTCCAAAGTCTGGCTTAAATGATTTTTTTTCCTTAAAGTTCTTAAATATCTTTACAACACTGTTGCTCTCTCTTATTGCATATCTGTGGGGAAAAGGAAAGCAATCATAGCCTATTACATATATACTAAACTGTAATTCCACCAAATATTACAAGTATCTTCAAATGTATTTAAGTAGTGAATTACACAAAAATATAAAATTAATATCTGAAGATTCACTAATATATTTTTTTCTAAGATATCAGTGAATTGCTTACAGTTGGACAAATAATGAACAGGCTTCACAATGTCTATTATACAAATTACTAGGACTTACAAACCATTTTACAAGATCCAAATGTCCTTCAACAGGTGAATGAGTAAACCAACTGTGGTCTGTGCATAAAATGGAATACTACTCTGCCAAAAAGGGAACCAGTTATTGATCCATGCAACAAGTTGCTGTTTAGTCGCTCAGTCGTGTTTGACTCTTTGCAACCCCAGACTGTATGGGATTCCACAGGCAAAAATACTGGAGTGGGTAGCCATTTCCTTCTCCAGGGAATCTTCCCAGATAAGAGATCAAACCTGCACATATCCTGCATTGCAGGCAGATTTGTTACCACTGAGCAATCTAGGAAGCCCATGTAGCAACATGGATGCAGCTCAAATACATCATGCTGAGCAAAACAAGCCAGACAACAAGTATATACCGCGCAACTCCACTGACGAAATCCTAAAGAAGACAAATCTAATCTAGTGGGGAACAAGGGTGGGGTGCTGACTATAAGAGGAACAAGGGGATTGTTTTTGAGGTGACAGAAATGTTGACTATGCTGGTGGTTACAGGTTACATCCATTTGTCCAAATTCGCTGAAAGATACACTTAAAACAGTGCCTTTATTTTGTATAAATTATTCCTCAATAAAAAGTAACTTAAAAAAACAAAAACTTTTATAAGTGGCTCACTAGTCAGTCATGCTTAGCAACAACTTAATAAATTGTGTATACTCGGGCCTCTCTCTTGAAAGGGGGCTATGGCTGGATATTTAAGAGTATATGAGAAAGCGATGGAATAAGTACTTTGCTCCAACAGGAAAGATGCTGAACAGGGAGGGTCTGGGCTGGATAAACCTGAAAGAGGGAACTATCAAAACAGATGGAGACGTGTGCTGAGAAGAGGTATGGCAATTCACGAACTATAACTGTGCTCACGGTAACAAAGTACTTTTTAGTATATGGAACTGTGCATAAATGAGTTTATTTAGGAAACTGATGAAAAGATCTTACCTCTCAGTGACCTTTTTGTTAAAAACTAAAAAGCATGACTCTTACTGAGCAATGCTGAGGCCTAAGTTACCCACTGTTGGCAGAAGAGGCAACACAAAATACGGAGAAAACAAAACCAAGAAAACTATGAAGATGTAATTCAGTGTGTAGTCTGGAAAAAACCAAAACCCCCATGTTTATTACATGCACCAAACAGGAATCAAAAAGGAACCAGTCAGTAAATATCTAGTATAATACTGAGAGGAAGATTTTTTTTTCTGTTTTTAATGAGACAATTGTTTTAATGAGACAACTGTTTTTAATGAGACAATTATGAACATTTTTAATTCAGACAGAACTGGTTAAGAATGGGAGATACGTAACATCATGAAAACTCATTTTCATGATGTTAAGTTTTTATCCTGATTACATTAGAATCTAGCATCTCTCCAAGTGGCTCAGATGAGGGCAGCAGCGGCAGCTCAGGATGCAGGTTCTGGGGTGGGGGTGGGACCTGCCAAGGTCTTTATCTGAGGGCCTACTCTGCCTTTAGCCCTGCCATGGGCTCCACCAAGAAAAAACAGGTGGTGGGTCCCCAGTTTATTATTGGGTCAGACTGAGTGAGTCAGCTCAAAACCGAGTATAAAATGTTAAACGCAGCTCATGCTGCACATTTGCCTCTGACTATTCTGAAAGAGATGGGAATACCAGACCACCTGACCTGCCTCTTGAGAAACCTGTATGCAGGTCAGGAAGCAACAGTTAGAACTGGACATGGAACAACAGACTGGTTCCAAATAGGAAAAGGAGTACGTCAAGGCTGTATATTGTCACCCTGCTTATTTAACTTCTATGCAGAGTACATCATGAGAAACACTGGACTGGAAGAAACACAAGCTGGAATCAAGATTGCCAGGAGAAAGATCAATAACCTAGATATGCAGATGATACCACCTTTATGGCAGAAAGTGAAGAGGAACTAAAAAGCCTCTTGATGAAAGTGAGAGAAGAGAGTGAAAAAGTTGGCTTAAAGCTCAGCATTCAGAAAACAAAGATCATGGCATCTGGTCCCATCACTTCATGGGAAATAGGTGGGCAAACAGTGGAAACAGTGTCAGACTTTATTTTTGGGGGGCTCCAAAAGCACTGCAGATGGTGACTGCAGCCATGAAATTAAAAGACGCTTACTCCTTGGAAGGAAAGTTATGACCAACCTAGATAGCACATTCGAAAGCAGAGACATTATTTTGCCAACAAAGGTCCGTCTAATCCAGGCTATGGTTTTTCCTGTGGTCATGTATGGATGTGAGAGTTGGACTGTGAAGAAAGCTGAGTGCCAAAGAATTGATGCTTTTGAACTGTGGTGTTGGAGAAGACTTCTGAGCGTCCCTTGGACTGCAAAGAGATCCAACCAGTCCATCCTAAATGAGATCGGCCCTGGGTGTTCTTTGGAAGGAATGATGCTAAAGTTGAAACTCCAATACTTTGGCCACCTCATGCGAAAAGCTGACTCACTGGAAAAGACTCTGATGCTGGGAGGGATTGGGGGCAGGAGGAGAAGGGGACGACAGAGGATGAGATGGCTGGATGGCATCACAGACTCGATGGACGTGAGTCTGAGTGAACTCCGGGAGTTGGTGATGGACAGGGAGGCCTGGCGTGCTGCAGTTCATGGGGTCGCAAAGAGTCAGACACGACTGAGCAACTGAACTGAACTGAATCCTCCAACACAGGTTTGGTGAGAACTGGTCTTCAACATGGAGCCTACTGAGTCTTGCAGACCTCTTCAATACAGCTGCACACAGAATGCCCACTGGCAATCAGGGGCAGCTGATATGACACAAACAAAACTTACTCTGAAGAATCGTGGGCCCACGCGAACTCCTGGGCAGATCCAAAGCTCTTGTTCCTCAGTGCCATTGCTGTGTAGATGATGTACTCGCCGTCACCACACACCACAACAAACCTACAAGTTAGAAAATCCAGGGATATGATGAAATATTTCTAATAACAAACGTTATTTCAGTTGACTGTTACAAATGAACCTAATATCTTTTAAAGTTATATATTTCTTGGAATACAAAGCTAGACATAAATATTACACCCAACAAATCAAAAGTAGATTATGAAGATGGGGTTACTGCTGAAAATGTTATTGCAATGGCCTCTCTTATAAACAAAGGGTCAGGAAGATAAAAAAGGCTGGAGACGTATAGGAGAGGACTCCAATAATTCAACTAGCATTTATTGAGTACTTAGATACCTGGCATTTTGCTCATTACATCTACACAATAAGAAGGCATGATCTTCTTGCAAGGCTACCATCATTTTAAAGCTGATCATTCAAATAAATGAAAATATCTTATCCCACTTTTTAATGACTGTTAAATTTATGACATTTATAACAAAACAGGGTATTTTTAACATTTGTTAAGAAAAAAAGAATGTTGCGTAGTCAAAACTTTCTCAACAGACATACTGGCTGTTATTAGACTGCCAAAGGTGAAATGTAANACATATTGGCTGTTATTAGACTGCCAAAGGTGAAATGTAAAACTTAAGCAAAAATTGTTTTATGATATTAAGGGGAAAATATGTACTGTGTTCTTACTCTTCATAAGAAAACTTTATCGCAAGTAATTATGGAGACCATTTACTGAACAAGGCAGCATACTTGGTTTATATACTTGGTCTTTTTTAATACTCAGGACAGCATTATAAAATGCTCAGATCTACTGTAAAGTAATTTTTAAAGCTTACATGTTTAAACTCATTGTATGAGAAACTTTTCTTTCACAAGATGTTCAGCGCTTTACAAATCTTAAGGGAAAAACAAAGCTGATGATACAAATTACAGAGAAGAAGCAGAATTATTACCTTTCCCAAAACTTTTTCAAAAGACACAGACCTCACAACTCTTCTTAAGAGCAATGAGTCAGTAAATATTTAGAGAGCACCTACTAAGTCTCGGGTAAGACAGGATTCTTGCCCTTGAAGGAGCATAAGGACATGTCATAAGGATGCATACCAATACATATGAAAGAGAGTCAACACAAAACTACTCCACTGTTCAAAACCGTGTAGTGGGAAAGGCCAGGAGGACAATTATGCTTCACCATGCATGCAGACAAGATCAACGGGCCTGGCTGCATTGCCACTGTGTTGAGGACCGTGAGGCCAGGGCAAAAGCTCAATGAGGAATGTGCATCACCGGGCAGGGCTGGGACAAGCTGTGGATATGCAAACACACACAGGCTCAGAGGGAGATTCTGGTGGTGGCTTACCGTCCGTTAGGATTGTGCTGAATAGTCTGAGGGTATATTTCACAACTGCCCATATCTTTTACTGCCAGTGGCAGTCTTTCTCCATCTTTAATTTCAGCGTCTCCCATTGCTTTTAGGTTGGCCTGCTGGACTTCTGAATGTTTGGCCCAGATTATCTTTCCATTGGCATCCATGGACATGGCAGGTTCCTCCCGACCAAGCTGGAGGAATGACAAATGACTTTTAGCCACAAAAAGGAAAACAAATGATACTACAACAAAATAAACATTTTCTATTTTCATTTAATGGAGGGCTCCTTTCTTCCACTTAACTCTCCTCACCAGTACCTAATCTCTTTTAAGTACATAGCTCAATGACAGTGCCAGTTTAACAAAGCTGGTAACTTAGAAGAAACTGCTCCCCCTGTATACCCTATTCAGAGACGGTGCAATGAGAGATTACCTTAACAATGATGCTCCCTTCATCATAGCCCAAAGCAACGTTATTGGACCCTCGCAGGCTGGCCACACACCATACTCTCTCCATTCCATAATTCAAAGTACTCTCAAGGCGATAGGTGCTTGAATGCCAAATACGCACGGTTCCTGAAAAAACAATGTGAATCAGCCATTTGACTTGAATACCCAACAGTGAACTGTCAGGTGGACCAGCCACGTGGAAGTCTTTATATTCAAACACAGCACACTTCCTGGAAGCTTCATTTTTGATCTGTAGTCTGTGACTTTATAAAGCAACATAAACATATAATAGAAAGTGCATAACAAGCTAAAACAAAGAAACGTAATTTTTATGTGTGAAGTAATGACTGGATTCCTGGTACAGTGCCTACTACATGCCAGATGCTTTCTATGTTATTTCTCCACATTCTTTCCCTACGATCCTATGAGGTAGGTATATCTATTCCCATTTCATAATGTACCCAAACCACACGTTTATGAAGTGGCAGAGCCTGAATCGGATCTTGGGCTTTTAGACTCCAAAGCACAGGCTTTTTCCGTTTACCCCTAGCACTTCTAGGTGTCCTCTTATGTACCTAACAGAGTCAAAACACATCAGAATCATGATAATGATAACAATGTCCTTGTACTCTTTTATAGCTTAAGTAATCTACTCTAATAAAAAAATATCAAAATCTTTTGAAACTTCCAATGAAAATACAGGGCACTAAGCTGGCTTAAATATCCAGTCAGCAATGAATGATAAGCATAGGAATAAATATACATTTCTAACTTACCATCTTCTGAACCTGTGATGATAATTGGCAGCTCAGGATGAAAACTGGCACAAGACACATTTTGGGCATGTCCCTCCAGTGTCTGTACACAAGTTTTATTCTGTAGTCAGTACACAGAAAACACTTATTAGTGGAAAACAATAACTCATCCTTAATTTTCCCAGAGCACAGATACACAATCAATGATAATGGTCATAACAATCTAAACAATATTCAATACAGAGATTTTTGAAAGAGAATCATCTTAATGTGTACATGTTTTCTCACTGTTTGTTAGCACAGGCAAAAGTAACTATCATATTTAAAGGAGAAAACACACACACACACACACACACTCCCTGAAAGAGCTGGTTTTCATCCAAGTATCAGTGCCCCAATTTCCTAAGATGTCTTTAATGTTTTTATTCTGAATTTAAACACAGACTTGAGTATCTTACTATAAGTGGTTTTCTAGGCCTCATTTTATTAACTATTCATGGTTATTTTGATGTGAGAAACAAAAAAATAAAAATTTAAAATCTTGGAGATAAAAAGTATAGTAACAAGAGTTCATAATCAGGTTTACAAGAGTCTGTGCAGCAAAATGATAGCTCTATTGTGATGTCTGACATTAGTCACTAGTGGGCTAGTTTTGAAATACATATGGAAGTCTGCCAATGAGGACACTAAAGGATGTAAGAATTCATTTTAATTAAAACCTTGAAATGTCTCATTTCTAGTAGTAAATGAAAAATAAACATGATGGCATTTTATTTTTAAAATCTTAATAAGCATTTGTTGTTATTTTCATGGGGAATTCTGAGACCACACTTTAGGTGCAATTCCTATGCCTTAACTTATTATTATGCTCAAAACAGAGTTCAACAACCCAAGTTTGAACTGTCCTGTAAGAAACAGTGAGAAGTTTATCTAACATAAGGCGAGTAAGCTATGGAAAAACTGTACCTGATAGTCCCATATTTTCACAAGACGGTCATCTGCTCCTGAGATGAGGTATGGCTTGTCACCACCACTGTAGTAATCAATGCAGTTCACGCCTTTCTCATGTCCCTCCAGGGTGAAGTTTGGTGACGATGAGCCCAGCTGCCACACCTTCAGAGAGCAACAGCATCTGCCAGTCAGCATGGGGCCTTCATTTCAGAAGGCAGCTCCACCACCCCTGACAGGTCCAAGAAATGCCAAAGCCCAGGAGAGAAGCTGAAGAATGCTCATTTTTTCACCCACTTCTTTGGGTTCTTTCTCACTTTACGTGAATTTCCAGGGGGCAGAATCACTCTGGCATGCTCTGAAATGCCAATTTCCAGGCTTTATCCTTAGAGATTATGATTCAGTGGAACTACAATGAAGTTCAGGGATCTAGATTTTCAACAGACACCCCAGGTGTCTTGACTTTGAGAAACTCTACTTTAAGGGTAGGAAATGATGTGATGAGAGAGTTATTAATAACACAAAGCTAATGAAAATGGACTTAGTAAGATGTATTAAAAGGAAAAAAATTACTGCTTTAACCAAAAAATTTAAAGTACGAAAAAGCAGTCAAATATTACTACAGCACTGCTATTGAGCTTTGGAGAAGGAAATAGCAACCCACTCCAGTGTTCTTGCCTGGAGAATCCCAGGGACGGGGGAGCCTGGAGGGCTGCTGTCTATGGGATCGCACAGAGTCAGACACAACTGAAGTGACTCAGCAGCAGCAGCTATTGAGCTTTATCTTTACAAATATTTATTTTGTATGACTACTACATGGGAGGCCCTGTGGGGAGTATACAGATATGTAAACAAACTTTACTAGAGCCAAAGGTAAGACAATTTTGTCCTCGAGCTATATCTAATTTAGTGAGGAAACTTCTAAACTAATTTCAAAGTTTACAACCTATGTCAAAAACAAGGATAACTCAGTAAAAGAAAAAAAATAATAAAGTAATTCAAAGCCCTAAGATATTCAACATGTACCATTTGATAAGTTGTCAGACAAACAGAAGATAACATTTTATATAAGTTAAAGGAAAACTAATAAAAATGTTATATAGATGTAAGCCTATTCATATAACCAAAGTTAAATCTATGCATATAGAAATATTTTAAATACTACAGTGGGGAAAGGAGTATATTTGCACTCACTGCAACATGTATTAAGCATCTAATACAGACAGGGCACTGTGCTGCTTGCTAGTGTGTGTCTGCTTGTGGGAGGAGGGTAACATACGGTTCCTGCCCCAAACATCAACATTTTGGGAATAAAGATTTCCCATTATTATTCAACAGGAAGGCCATAATAGAGGCCCCCCAAAATGGAAGGAATGAGATGAGAATGGCTCTGTCTAGGGGTGAAATGGATGTCTGAAGGGAGCTTCTCAGAGTAAATAACTGCTAAGCCTTGAAAGATGAGTAATTCTCCAGAGGAAAAGAAATCAAAAAGAGAGAATAAAGAATACTGTAGGCAGAGGGACCAGCTGAATGAGGTTAAGGTTCCATGAACATTCATGGCTTCTCGAGAAAATGGTGAGGAGATCAGGTTTACAGGAGATGTCTCGTAACACTAGCTAAGGTTGGTCTTGCAAACCCTTATATTCCATACCAAGGCATCTGGATTTTACCCTTAGATTGGAACTGACAAGACAGAACCCACGTTTTAGAAAGGTAACTGGCAGTGGTATGGAGAAATGGAGTAAGAAAAAGAGAATGGAGGTAAATGAAATAGATTAATAATCTGCAGAAGGCAACAGCAAATACACTAACAAAGAGGAAAACAGTGACCTAGAGAAGACACAGGCATTTTCTTATTCTGGGTTTGCAGAGGTTTAAAACTCTTACTATATATTGCTTCCACATGGAGAAACACCCCTCCATTAAGAGCACTGAGTTGCCACACCATTTTTCTAAACAGAATATGCCCTTCTGAATCAAAATAAGAAGTCCTATTTTGCTTCAAAATGAGCTTTTGAGAGAAACTTCTCAGATAGGAATAACTTTCTGGGAAGCCAGCAGTGAAATACCTAACACAATTATATCTCACCAACAAGCATAACTGACACAAACAATGGGCATCTTACCTTGATTGTCCTGTCCAAAGAAGCACTGGCAAACTGGTTGTTATCTTTAGGGTTGATCACAATCTGCATTACATAATGGGTGTGTCCTTCAAACACTTGTGAGCAAGACCATTTTTTATCCCAGTCCCAGAGTTTAATAAGCATGTCATCTAGACCAAAAGAAAGTCTCCAGTTAGTTGCATATCTTTCATTCAGAACTAAGGTGCAGAATCGCTGTGCCTTTTTAAGGAAGAAAATCTAACACAAATCATATATTCCATGACTTACAGACACAGAATCAGAATTGAACAGATTTTTCAAAATGCTTATTCTAAGAATAATTTTAACTTTCTGAAGAATGGAGATAAAAGAGATTACTAATAGCAAATATACAAATTTCATGGAAGAAATTTAAAACACACTCAATGGGTTTTACAGGATGATGAAAGAGTAACACAAGTTTAATTAGAATCTAAGTATGACTGAATAATGATGACAATGACTATTTCAGAAACAGGCATTTCTCTTTTAATCAGTTCAGTTGGTTAGTCATGTCTGACTCTTTTCAACCCCATGGACTGTAGCACGCCAGGCTTCAATTGGTTAAAAAAAATTCTGAATTACTTCTCAATTTCTAACTTAAAAATGTTTCAAAGAGCTATTACAATGCAGCGCAAGTTGTTTTAACTGCCTTCCAAAAAGCTCCACTGCTTCATACATAATACCAAGGTGTAAACTAGTCTGAATTATAAGATAAAACTGACTAGAGTATATGGCAATCTGCCAAAAACTCACTCACTCAGCACATAAATTAGCTTTCTGTTCAGCAGATGTTCCAGCATCTAGACCTTCAGGTCTTCCCTGACAGGAATTGGAGCAACTGCTACACAAATCCTAAGTAGAGCTGATATTCATTAAAATACAAAAGCAAGCAGCACTGATAGCATGTTAATGAATTTAAATAGTTTAAAGGCTGTTTGGAATCAGAACTCTACTTGTAACAGCAGTAAATGAACTGCATGTCTCACTAAATGAAAATGAATTACTCAAAGAGACCTACATGACCAAAAGGGGATGATCTCTTACCACTGCTGGTTAGAATGAAAGGCTGGGTTGGATGAACAGCAATACAGCGAATGTAGTCTGAATGTGCCTCAAACATATGAATTCTCTCCAGAGTGTTGTAATTGAATACTCTAATCTGCATGTCATCCTAGAAATGAAAATTTAAAAACCATCATTACTCTTATGAAATAAATTGCACAAAAAAATATACTATAGGCTCAAGGTATAAAGTCCAGGCTTCAAAACACTACACTAATTAAGAAAAGAAAGCAAGAATCAAAATTATGCAACTCATTTAGGTAATCACTGACCAATTCATAAATAGGATTAGAAATGCACATGCTTACTTACCGCTCCTGTTACAACCCAATTCTTCCTTGCAACAAACTTTGCAGCTCGGACAGGAAGATCACATACTTCAAATGTTTTCACCAGTGTCTTAAAAATGTAACAAGAACATACCACTTTGAGTTATGAAAAAACAACTGAAAAATCTATTCTGTTATATTTAAAACATCCAATTATTTAGATTACTTCTAATCTTAAAAATATTCTCCAGCTAAAATACAAAAGCAGTCGAATGGAAAACATTGACCAATCATCTTTTCTTTAACAGATTCAAACCTAAAATACTTAAAAAAGAAAAAAGAAAGCAAATATCCACAAGATGAAGTTCCCCATCCTCTGTGTTCCAGTCCTTCCCTACTTCTCTAGCCCCATCCTTAGCTACTCTCAGCCTTACCTTTGCTCCAATTCCCTCCACCTGAAAACCCACCCAAAGAACCTTATACTCCACTTTCACAACATAGCACTTTCATAATTACATGCTTAATGTCAGTCTTTCCTGCTAAGCCCCCTGAGGGTGGGAATCTTGTTCACCACTGTATACCTAGAGCCTAAGAACAGCGATGAAAAACCACCCATGTGTAATAAGTATTGAATGAATTAGCTCTTAGTTTTCTTCTTTTAAAAATTAAACCCATAAACTCATAAAATAAACTTATAAACAGTATACAATTCTTTTGTATACTTCAGCAAGATACTTCCATACAGAAGCTGTTTCTTTTTAGTGATGAACTAAGTGATTCCTAATTCTTCACAGTGATTAAGATGTCCTTTAAAGCTGCTCAGAACAGAATTATATACACAAGATAGAAAGCTGCTCAGAAAAGAATTATACACACAGGATAAAGGTGGAAAACTAGAAGACCATGCCAGAAAGAACAGTGAATGTATTTCTTTGTCCTCCCACTTTGATACCTTGTTCTTTAAAATTCTGAAAGTCAAACTATCCCTTTTGAAAAATTATTTCATTCTTTTTTTAATGTATGTAATTTATTTTTTGGCTGTTCTGGGTCTTCACAGCTGCACAGGTTTTTCTCTAGTTGTGGAGAGTGGGGGCTCTTCTCTAGTTGTTGTGCATGGGCCTCTCATTGTAGTGGCCTTTCTTAAAGCAGAACACAGGTTCAAGGGTGCACAGGCTTCAGCAGTTGTGGCACGTGGGCTCAGTTGTTGCGGCTTCTAGGCTCTGGAGCACAGAGTCAATAGCTGTGGTGCACGGGCTTAGCTGCTCTGCGGTATGTGGGATCCTTTTGGATCGGGGATTGAATCCATGTCTCCTGCATTGATAGGTGGATTCTTTACGACTGAGCCACCAGGGAATCCCCAAACTATCACTTTTCTATATCTGTTTCTGTACTAGAGAATAGGGAAAAGAGCATATTACGATTGATTAACCATGTGTACCAAATTTAAAAATAGGAATTGGTTCGTAAGAACTGTTGAGCCCAATCTGGCTTCCTGAGCAAGACCTCAAAGATTCTTCAGAAAAGACTGAATAAGTGGGGACATGAGCTCCAACCTGCACAATCATTACCAGCTGACTGTGATACAGACACACGTGAGCAGGCAGAACATGCAACCTACAAGATAACATGGTAATGCACAAAAGCTTACTTCAGTTCAGTTGCTCAGTCGTGTCCAACTCTTTGTGACCCCATGAACCAGAGCACGCCAGGCCTCTCTGTACATCACCAACTCCCGGAGTTTACCCAAACTCATGTCCATTGAGTCGGTGATGCCATCCAACCATCTCATGCTCTATCGTTCCCTTCTCCTCCTGCCCTCAATCCTTCCCAGCATCAGGGTCTTTTCAAAGGAGTCAAATCTTCACATCAGGTGGCCAAAGTACTGGAGTTCCAGCTTCAACATCAGTCCTTCCAATGAACACCCAGGACTGATCTCCTTTAGGATGGACTGCTTGGATCTCCTTGCAGTCCAAGGGACTCTCAAGAGTCTTCTCCAACACCATAGTTCAAAAGCATCAATTCTTCAGCACTCGGCTGTCCAACTCTCACATCCATACATGACCACTGGAAAAACCATAGCCTTGACTAGATGGACCTTTGTTGACAAAGTAATGTCTCTACTTTTTAATATGCTGTCTATGTTGGTCATAACTTCCCTTCCAAGGAATAAGCGTCTTTTAATTTCATGGCTGCAATCACCATCTGAAGTGATTTTGGAGGCCCCCAAAATAAAGTCAGCCACTGTTTCCCCATCTATTTGCCATGAAGTGACAGGACTAGATGCCATGATCTTCATTTTCTGAATGTTGAGCTTTAAGCCAACTTTTTCACTCTCCTCTTTCACTTTCATCAAGAGGCTCTTTAGTTCTTCACTTTCTGCCATAAGCGTGGTGTCATCTGCATATCTGAGATTATTGATATTTCTCCCGGCAATCCTGATTCCAGCTTGTGCTTCATCCAGCCCAGCGTTTCTCATGATGTACTCTGCATAGAAGTTAAATAAGCAGGGTGACAATATACAGCCTTGATGTACTCGTTTTCCTATTTGGAACCCAGTCTGTTGTTCCATGTCCATTTCTAACTGTTGCTTCCTGGCCTGTATATAGGTTTCTCAAGAGGCAGGTCAGGTGCTCTGGTATTCCCATTTCTTTCAGAATTTTCCACAGTTTTTAGTGATCCACACAGTCAAAGGCTTTGGCATAATCAATAAAGCAGAAATAAATGTTTTTCTGGAACTCTCTTGCTTTTTCGATGACCCAGAAGATGTTGGCAATTTGTTCTCTGGTTCCTCTGCCTTTTCTAAAACCAGCCTGAACATCTGGAAGTTCACAGTTTACGTACTGCTGAAGCCTGGCTTGGAGAATTTTGAGCATTACTTTACTAGCATGTGAGATGAGTGCAATTGTGTGGTAGTTTTGAGCATTCTTTGGCATTGCCTTTCTTTGGAATTGGAATGAAAACTGACCTTTTCCAGGCTGTGGCCACTGCTGAGTTTTCCAAATTTGCTGACATATTGAGTGCAGCACTTTCACAGCATCATCTTTTAGGAGTTGAAATAGCTCAACTGGAATTCCATCACCTCCACTAGCTTTGTTCATAGTGATGCTTCCTAAGGCCCACTTGACTTCACATTCCAGGATGTCTGGCTCTAGGTGAGTGATCAGACCATTGTGATTATCTGGGTCATGAAGTTCTTTTTTGTATAGTTCTTCTGCATTATTCTTGCCACCTCTTCTTAATACCTTCGGCTTCTGTTAGGTCCATACTATGTCTGTCCTTTATTGAGCCCATCTTTGCATGAAATGTTCCCTTGTTATCTCTAATTTTTTTTGAAGAGATCACTAGCTTTTCCCATTCTATTGTTTTCCTTTATTTCTTTGCATTGATCACTGAGGAAGGCTTTCTTATCTCTCCTTGCTATTCTTTGGAACTCTGCATTCAAATGGGTATATCTTTCCTTTTCTCTTTTGCTTGTCACTTCTCTTCTTTTCACAGCTATTTGTAAGGCCTCTTAAGGAGGAAAAACCTCAGGGATCTGCTGAGCAGTAAAAAAATAAAGCAGCCACAGCACTAACAGTCATGGTTCAGGTCTACGTTAAGTGCTGTTGCTGATACAAATGACCTAAGGGATGGTATTCCTACTCCAGAAGCTAAACAAGATAAAGAGGATGAAATACTACACACTCAACATATAAATCACCATTGATAAGTAAGTAAACAAAGAAATACTTGTATGGTGCCTGACAGGTTTCATACATAATTTTATCTAATTTGTTTTAATCATTCTGACAATCCTGTGAAGTAGAAAGGCAACATATCATTTTCATTTAGGTAAGTAAATCAAGCCTCAACATGGTTAAGTCTTGCCCACATCATTTAATTAGCAGGATGGCTTCAAATTCTAACGTACTGATTTTTTAACTGCTGCACCCATCACTACAAAGAGTATATAATTCCTCATTTGAAATTCAAGAACATTTGAATTTATTCCCTAAAACCTTTTCGGCTCTTTCAAGCATCTTGCTCTCCATATACATGAGTGCCAAGTAACTTCTTTTGGTGATAAAGAAAGAAAAGCAGGGTGATCCAAAACAAATCAACCCTTCAACAAGACTTACTGCGTATCTACTATGAGCCTGACTGTCAGGTGCCCACTTGAAATAACAATGGGAAGTAACACTAGGAAAATCCCTGTCCTCACAGAACCTGCTTTTCTTGAGGGAAAGAAGGAAATTTTAAAAATTACCAATGAGATGAATTATGAAGGGGGAAGCAGATGGCCCTGCAGAAGGGCACAGAAGGGTACAAAAACAAAGATGAAGCAAAGTAGATGACCTGAATCAAGCAGTTACATTATAGTAAAAATAAGGGAAGTACACCTGGGCTTTAGAGCACACCATAGTGATAGGAAGGAGAGTAAGAGACGGTGAAATGGAGCTGACAGAGGGAACCCCTAGGAAGCATGGCGGGGGTCGGGGAGGCACCAATGTATCTGTTAAGCACAAAATCAGAAAGATTTTAAACATTTGGATAGAATAGATCCCCTACCCCACCAAAAGCAGTTAGCAAGCATCCTTTCCACAACAAGGCAAAAGGAATTCACAAGATTTGAAACTGCAGAGGACAGAAATTCTGAATTAGTGATATACTGATAAATGGAAAGTTTATTATTCAGTAGTTCAACACATAGTTACTGAGCACTTATTGTGTATCAGGTACCGTCATAGGCACTGGGATACAGCAGAAAACAAAATGTTAATGTGAGTAAAATATCACTGGTGGGGTCCTGGTTGAACGTGCAGTCCTTACTGTTTCATTAGAATAATATAAGCTGAAAGGGTGGTTTTAAGTTTACTTTTGAACTTGGTTCCTCCTAAGGCCTATTTTTGCCATCTTAAACCCCTCAAATGTGAATTTTATCTGGATTTTAAAAACTTAACCTTGGATATTGGGGATAATTACTATATAAATAGACACAAAACTGTATAGTATAGTGCTGACTATATGTTCTATATGTTGAAAGAAAAAGATTAAGGATGGCCAAAAAAGACTGGAAAAGATAAACTAAGATGAAAAATATATTACTTACTCAGAGGAAAGCATTTAAGACAGATAAACTGTAAAAGACATATTTCCACATGTAATGAAAAGCTGACTGCAAACATCTCTCTGATATTGTCTATAATCTGTGTGGCTGCCTGAAAGTTATCTGCACCGTGCATTATATTAAGCATGTGGGGGAAAATTAGTAAAAGTAAAAATCCCATTTTTAAAATTTTTAGAACACTCACTGAATGGAAAATTAAGTACCATTAAATACTATTATCTAGAGCAAGTGATCGTATATTGGTCAGTTTCTTCAAAGAAGAGCTAATATTACCTACATGAGAACTTAATAATTCAATATTGGATACAATGAGCCCAGAACAGTTTCTCCCATAAGCTCTATCTTCATAAATGTTAGCTTATCTTTATTAAAAATACTTTGTACCAATTTATTTGGAAAAGCAGTATATATATATACACACACACACACACACACACACACACACACACACTACCTTTATATTTATCCTCTTTCATTATAAATAGTCTAAGACAGTATTTCTAATAAAGTCCTTAAAAATTTCTACCTGTGTTTCATGATTCCAAACGCACACGCTACCATTGTAAAGACTGGCCAACATCCATGGCTCTGTAGGATGCAAATCCACACTCTTAACTCGATCGGATCGAGCAGTAAGTTTTCTCTTGATATCAAGTCGCAGAGGCTAAGGACAAACAATATGAAAAACAAGCAAACAAAATGTTATATTGCTATGTCAAATGAAACGTGTTTGCGATCTTAAGTAAAAACAGTGCATTAACATGCCTACAAAACAATTCAGTTTTTACTTTGCGAAACTGTAGCCACAGTTTAAAGTCTAAAGCACCTACTTATTCACTCGTACATACAAAAAATATGAGTATTTAAAAAACTTTAACTTACAGCAGCACTTGTCAAACTTTTTGGTTAACAGACACCTTTACAGTATTAATTTTTGAGGACACTATAAAGCTTCTATTTATGTGAAGGGTGAAAGGTGAAAGGGTTAGTTGCTCAGTTGTGTCCAACTCTTTTACGACCCCATGGACTGTAGTCCGCCAGGCTCCTCTGTCCATGGAATTCTCCAGGCAAGAATACTGGAGTGGGTTGTCATTCCCTTCTCCAGAGGATCTTCCCAATTCAGGGATCGAACCCGAGTCTCCAGTATTGCAGGCAGATTCTTTACCGTTTGAGCCACCTTATTTATGTAGATTATATTTATTATTATTTATCATGTTAAAAATTAAAACTGAGACAACTTTAAAATATTCATGTATTAATTCATTTTCAAAAACAAACTAAACCTATTCACATTAACTTAAATAAAATAACTACAGCTTTGAAAGAAATTTAGTGATAAGAGTAGCAATGTTTCACAGTTTTGCAGAACTCTTTAAATTCTGACTTAACAGAAGATAGTTCGTTTCTCGTATCTACTTCAGCCCTCAATATGTTGTGATATGTTGTTTTGGTTGACATATGAGAAAAAAAGAAACAAACCTGGCTCATAGATACAGAGAACAACAGATTGGAAGTTGCCAGAGGTGGAGTGTAATAGAGGGAGAAATAGGTAGAGGGGGTCAAACAGTACAAACTTCCAGTTATAAAGTAAATCATGGAGATGTAATGTACAGCAAAGCAGTTAATACAGTGTTGCATATTTGAAAGTTGCTAAGAGAGTAGATCTTAAATGTTCTCATTACAAGAAAAAAACACAAAAACACACAATTTTGTAACTATGTATGGTGACAAATGTTAACTGGATTTATTGTGGTGATTGTTTTACTATATATAAATATCAAATCATTACATTAGATACCTAAAACTAATATGTCAATTATACTTTTACTATTTTTTTAAATTTAATTCTTCAGAGAATAGATTTATTTTGGCAATAGTGTTATTAATAGTAAATGCTAGACAATGTAATGTGGGATCAATAAGGGCCATGACCATGAAGGGCTCTGGAGTCAAATAGGAATGTTTATAATATTTTAATGGATTTAAGTTATAATAACCAAATGGAAATTAGGAGAATTTTGAACCAAAGCTAAAATACTCTCTCTTGTCATAAATACTAATAGTTTAAAACAGCATTTTTCAACCTGGATTTGTCATCCAAACCACAGGAAAAAAAATGATCTGAATAACTATTTTCTCAGTTCTTCCAAGGATGGCTTTTTAGGAGAAAAGTTAATTCATTATACACACTGATGGTTTATGGCAGTAGTCTCAGTTCTCTCTTGGAAGCAGATATGAAGAAGACTGATTTAAAACATGTTTCTCCTTCAGCAGGTTTTAAACACAACCTAAGAGTTTACTTGGCAAGTTGAGTTACCATCAAATTTTTATTTTTGCTATCTTCCGTGATGTTCATGAATGGGAGAGAAATTTAACATTACTTTTCTACACAAATGAAGCCTGCTAAATGATTTCAGCAGAGATAATTTCCTGAGACAAAGCAAATACCTCACAAGGCTCTTATTTATTGTTCTGGATATCTATCAAATCTGGGTCACTGACTACTTCGAACCTGGTTCTCACTTCTATAAAAGCCCCCACTGCTACTTCTGGCAACAACCTCCGCCTCTTACTTTCCTTTAAAAGATNCTCAGTCGTCTCCGACTGTTTGCGACCCCATGGACTGCAGCACGCCAGGCCTCCCTGTTCACTGCCAACTCCCATTTACTCAAACTCATGTCCATTGAGTCGGTGATGCCATCCAGCCATCTCATCCTCTGTCGCTCTCTTCTCCTGCCTTCAATCTTTCCCAGCATCAGGACCTTTTCAGGGTCATTCTTCAGTCACTATATTTGCAAATGCAGACAAGCACGCCAACCAGTTTTATAAAATACGTCCCAACTCTTCGCTTCTCCTTTGACACTTAAGCTGGGATTCCAAAGCATCTGAAATTCCACTTTTGACTCTATAGGATCCAGTCACATTTCGAAAGGCGGGGGGATGGGGGCGCCTGCCTGTTTAAGTTAGTAGTTTGCGGCATACTATACCAAAACAAACAGAAGAGTGCAAAATCAGCTGTCACCGTTTTAAAGGCACAATGAGGCAGTTTCATCAAAACCTTCTACAGAATTCAACATTTTCGGCTTCCTATATTTCCCTACACTAAGGACCCCACTGCAGACCGCAGAAGCTCTAGCAAACGCCGTAAGCACCGAAATCAGGGACCCTCCAGGCACTGTCTCCCCAAACGACCTGCCGCCTCTTCCCTTCCAGAATTCAAACTGGACCGGGACCCCTCAAGGCCTGAGGCGGTGGCTGCAGCGGGAACCCAGGCCGCGGACAACTGTGGGTTCCAGGCCAGGAGCCCCAAGAATTGGCCTTGGCCACATGGGGCCCCAACGCCTCCTGCAAGGCCTGGACTTACCATGGCTCCGTCGGTACGAGCCCGGGCGCCCTCACGCGCTACAGACCAAGAAGTCCTGGAGAAACCCACCGACCCGCTGACCAGGCGACTGACTGACGTGGAACTTCCGGGAGGAGTTCTCGCGATAGTAAAGACCAGAGCGAGCGCCTGCGCAAAGTCGGCGCAGGGCTGGTTTCGTAAGCCCCGCCCCAGTTTCCTAGGCAACAGGGCCTCCAAACTGCCCCGAGAAGACCTGGCGCCTCCGGAGAAGGTGGGGTGTGGCCTCTGGAATCCTTTGCAGTGCTCTGGGGCAGCTGAGAGTGGAGTAGAAACAAACCGAGAGTGAAAAACGATTAGAAAAAGCGAAATGCTACTTTCGAGTGCTAACGGCCGGAGAAACTCCCCGACAGTGGAGTTGTGTCACAGGAGCTGAGAAGTGCTGTCAGAGGGAGAGGGCGGAGGAGAGAAGGGAAGACGAAGCGAGGCTCTCAGCCCACTTGTACCTTGGTCGGCCTGAGAATGAGGCCCATGTAGTCCTTTCCCGGCCCTGCTTGGGGCACCGATTTCTGTTGGAAAGATGTGGGCGGCTTTCAGGGCTGAGCTTCATACTTCTGAGATCGGAGGGCAGCGAAGGGTCTTCAGTTTTGGAGCTCCCCGGGAGATAGGAGTATCATCAGGGCCTGCAGGATCTCCTTTTGTTGAGCATCCACCGCATTGTTCATTTATAATTATATATCAATCTTCGGCTATGTGCCAGAATACTTTCCTCTCTAATTATTCACATCAAATCTGAATTATTTCCATGTTACTGATGAGGAAGTCAGTTCAGTCAGTTCAGTTGCCCTGTCCTTTCCGACTCTGTGATCCCATGGTCTGCAGCACACCAGGCTTCCCTGTCCATCACCTACTCTCGGAGCTTGCTCAAACTCGTCCATCAAGTCAGTGATGCCGTCCAACCATCTCATCCTCTGTTGTCCCCTTCTCCTCCTGCCTTCTATCTTTTCCAGCATCAGGGTCTTTTCCAATGAGTCAGCTCTTCACATCAGGTGGCCAAAGTATTGGAGTTTCAGCTTCAGCATCAGTCCTTCCAATGAATATTCAGGACCAATTTCTTTTAGGATTGACTGTATTGATCTTACAGTCCAAGGGACTCTCAAGAGTTCTCCAACAGCACAGTTCAAAAGCATCAGTTCTTTGGTGCTCAGTTTTCTTTATGGTCCACCCTCACATCCATACATGACTACTAGAAAAACCATAGCTTTGACTATATGGAGCTTTGTTGGCAAAGAAATGTCTCTGCTTTTTAATGTGCTGTCTAGGTTGGTCATAGCATCTGCATGAAGCAGATGGCTAGAAAGAAAGGATGGTGCTAAAATCTGGAAATTTACTGAAATAGGAATTGGACTTTGATTCAATAAGCAGTTGGTAACAATTAAGCTAGAAAAGAAACATGTTTATGTATGCACTCTGTAAGATTTATCTTTCATTGTTGTGTATGAAGAAATGGATTGGAACAGTGAGACAAGTTTGGAGGAAGTGGGTATGGAAATAACAGTAATATTGAATAGATTTCATTGAGTGCTTACTTTTGTAATTGAAATATGCACTTTGCATGCTACAATTTATATAGTAATATTAACATATAGTCATTATTTTCTTCAATTTATACCTTCACAGGCAGATTCTTTACTGTCTGAGCCATCAGGGAACCCCAATAGATGAGACTGAAGTGGGTTAGCATGCCCTCCAGGGGATCTTCCTGGCCCAGGGATTGAACCCATTCCCTTATGTCTGGCAGGCAGTTCTTTACCACTAATGCTACCTGGGTAGCCCCCAATACATGAGACAATGAAGCCCAAATGGGTTAAATAATAAGCTCTGTGCCACACTGCTCAAGAGCTGGTGACATACTTGAGATCTGAACCCAAGTTTATTTCCCAAATGACTGCTCTTTCTACTGGACTATGAGTTTTTCCTTTTTCACTAAGAAGTTTGTTTTGAAGTTAAGGGATTGGGAGATATTCTAATGCTAATATTTGGAATCTAGTAAACCAAGAGGAATATCTTTAATTAGAGGAAGAAGTGTAGCCAGAAAATGACACAGAAAAGGCACAATTAGAATAAGACAGCAAGAAAAACTGTATGCTACAGAAGGAAAGGGAGATAGAATATAATAGGGTGGCTCATGGAGGAGCCTGATAGGCTGCAGTCCATGAGGTCGCTAAGAGTCGGACATGACTGAGCGACTTCACTTTCGTTTTTCACTTTCATGCATTGGAGAAGGAAATGGCAACCCACTCCAGTATTCTTGCCTGGAGAATCCCAGGGATGGGGGAGCCTGGTGGGCTTCCGTCTATGCGGTCGCACAGAGTCGGACACGACTGAAGCGACTTAGCAGCAGCAGCAGCAGCATAATCATTTAGTTCATTGACAGTAGTCTAGATGGCTTTAGAGAATTTAAGGAAACTTGGTTTTTTGGGGAAAAAACTATTGTCAGTGAACTAAATTATTATGAGGACACTAGTAACCTTAAAATTTTTTTTTTCAGTCAAGTAATGCTAGGGGGAATAGGTTTGCAAAGGATTAAGAAATGATTGGTAAGGAGTCATTGAAAGATGCAAAATTAGAAGCCAAGATATCTCATGAAGTTAAATGCATAATCCTAAATAAAGTATTCATTTCAGCTCAAAAAAAAAAAAAAAAAAANNNNAAAAAAAAAAAAAAAAACAAGAAATGATGATTGGATGATAAAGCAGTGAAAGTGGTGAGTATAAAATATTTTACCAAAAGTTTAGTCATGAAAGACAAATGTTGATGTCTCACTGAAAGTGGATTGATTGTTCCTGTATTTGGGGTGTAGTTGACATTAATTACCTCATGATAACTACCCCACACGGATGGCGTAAACCTTTATGGTATTGAGTAGGAGCTAGCAAGACAAATGTCAAGAGGGTATATGTAGGGCATTTTAAGTGGAAGGACTTGAAAGTTCGATTTTTCCAGAGAACTAAAAGTAGTTAAGCATGCTTGGGCCAAAGAGTAAGAAGGGAAAGGATTGAGAAATGGGACTAGGAAGATAGATGAAGCTCAGATCCTGAAAATCCCTGATTGCCAGTGTAAGAAGTCAGGACTTTACCTTGAAGGCTCTAGAGAACCATTGAAGAATGTCAAGTAGGGTAATCTTCACGCTCTATTACTGATTCATCATTGCATGTCAGTTACTCTCCCTATTAAAGGAAATGTTAAGGTACTCAGGTGGATTTCTTCATGAAGTGAATGAGAGTCTTGACCACATAATCACATACTAACCAGCAGGAGACTAAATTGAGGTGGAGAACCACTGAGTTGTCTTCTAAGAAGAATGAAACTTATGGTTGCCTGACACTAGAGGCAAAGTTTTGACTGACTGCAAAAGCATTGTTAGACTACAATGTGCTGTACACTTAGTATGATTACCTTCCAAAATTTTAAAACTTATTAAATTTACTCCATGCGAGCTTGTTGTGGGATTTGGGGTAGATGGAATGCTTTTTTGTTTGTTTGTTTACCTGAAAGCATAAATATCCAGCTCTTTAGTCATGTTTTGATACAAGTATAGCTTTACCTTCTTGAAAATTACATTAACCTCATATCTTTTAGATTTCCCAGGTGGCTCAGATGGTAAAGCATCTGCCTGCAATGTGGAAGACCCAGGTTTGATCCTTGGGTTGGGAAGATCCCCTGGAGAAGGAAATGGCAATCCACTCCAGTACTCTTGTCTAGAAAATCCAATGGACGGAGGAGCCTGGTAGGCTACAGTCCATGAATCGCAAAGAGTTGGACATGACTAAGTGAGTTCACTTTCAATTTTCACTTTCATATCTTTTTAATAAACATATTTAGAGGAGGCAGAGTTTAAAGTGAGCTTTGAATGAATAAAGGGGCTGATTTCATAGGTGGGAATTGCTAGACATTGAAAATATGGCAGGAGAGTTTTGGGAGTTTGTCATTTAGTGACCTGTACAGCTGTCCACACATTAGACTTTTTATCAGTTCTTCATATGTGGGGTGCTAAGACTACCCATGGTTAAGTCATGACCAGCAGGTTCTGGAGACTCTTTTTGGCTCAGGGTGGTCTTGTGGAATGAACTCTCTGGGTCTCAATTTCATTATCTACAAAATACATTTATTTTGGAAAAATGAACTCTAAACTCCCTTTCTATTTAGTTTCTTTAGAATTTTAAGTCTGTGATTCTATATTCTTTTCAAATGAAATGGGTAGAAGGAGTGGGTACAGGATATATTAATAGACTTTTTTTTTTTTTGCTTCATTCGGGTGCCAGTGAAGTAGCTCTTTCTACATATTTTATAGCATGCATTGCTCTTGTTTTTATCAGGAAGTCACCTTAAGTCAGCAAATTTTTGTTGAAGCTTTATTATGCTTGGAACAATGTTGTATAAACTTGAGGATCCCCAGGGAACATGCTTTGACAACCAATGTTTAACTTTCTTTCCAGAGGAAAGATTTTACAAAGTTTTATATAAGCAAATTGATCAGTTTAGAACAAGTATGTTTCCTTAAGAATTAGGTCCTTGTAAATGATAGTTCTGCTTATAAATAAATGAATAATAATGACAGATCGCCTGAATATCAGGCATATAGCAGTTACCTTTAAGTTAATTGAAAAAAATTTTATGTAAAGGTGAAATATCTGGAGTGACAAGGCACTGCACAGTATAATTTCCATCAGATTGCCTTATTCCACTTACTTCTAAAGAATTTGTCAGCTCAAGTTGATCTAAGGGCATTACTTAATTTGAATTCAAATGTAGTTCAAGCTCCAAGGTTTAAAAATGAGGTCCTTGGGCTCTGAACTCATGATATGTTTTTGTACCTGAAGATGATAATCCAAATCACATTGAGCCTCACTGTTACAGGACTTTGCAGTTGATGTCAAAGCAACTTCATATGGATAGTGCTTGATCCGTTCACTAAAATTCAAATAGAAGACGAAAGTTTTTTCTTTGCTAAATATGGCCATACTTTGGTGCCTCTGACATTGACAATGAATACAAATATAACTTTATCTTGAAAAGATTTACATATAAAGTGAATGTTAATTGAATCATATATATATATATCCATTCATATATACAGATGTAGGTACATATAGAGGTAAAGTCAATATCTGAGGGAGATAGAAAAAATTACAGGTGTTTTTGGTTATTCATATTTTCTAACCTTTATGAATATAAACTGTATAATAAAGAAAATGTTACTTTATGCAAATATAAAGTGTAACAAAGGAGCTTGTCATATGAAGGAAGCTTAGTTTGAATCTGACTATAAAGCAAATGCTGCTGCTGCTGCTGCTAAGTCGCTTCAGTCATGTCCGACTCTGTGCAACCCCATAGACGGCAGCCTATCAGGCTCCCCCATCCCTGGGATTTAAATACCTCTTATTTTCTGCATAAATCTCGCTTTTCATTTTATAAAGTCCATTTGAGTTGCAACAATGGTATAGTCATATCCAGGCAGTTGCCAGGGCAGAATATGCAATACCTGTCTGAGGGTTTTGAGAAAGGTTTTTTGTGAAGGTGTATTCCTCATAGAAAGATATAAGCATCTGAATGCAGAGTTCCAAAGAATAGCAAGAAGAGATAAGAAAGCCTTCTTCAGTGATCAATGCAAAGAAATAGAGGAAAACAA
>SJYQ01003982.1:193520-211528 GCA_006410935.1 Redunca redunca
CACGATTTTTAGAGTTTTCTATGTATAGTATCATGTCATCTGCAAACAATGAGAGCTTTACTTCTTTTCCAATCCAGATTCCTTTTATTTCTTTTTCTTCTCTGATTACTGTAGCTAGGGCTTCCAAAGCTATGTTGAATAATAGTGGGGAAAGTGAACACCCTTGTCTTGTTCCTGATCTTAGGAGTAATGCTTTCAGTTTCTCACCATTGAGAATAATGTTTGCTGTAGGCTTATCATATATGGCCTTTACTCTGTTGAGGTAGGTTCCTTCTATGCCCATTTTTTGAAGAGTTTTAATCACAAATGGGTGCTGAATTTTGTCAAAGGCTTTTTCTGCATCTATTGAGATTATCATATGATTTTTATCTTTCAATTTGTTAATATGGTATATCACATTGATTGATTTGTATATATTGAAGAATCCTTCCATTCCTGGAATAATCCCAACTTGATCATGGTGTATGAACTTTTTGATGTGTTGCTGAATTCTGTTTGCTAAAATTTTATTGAGGATTTTTGCATCTATGTTCATCAGTGATATTGGCCTGTAGTTTTCTTCTTTTGTGTTGTCTTTGTCTGGTTTTGGTATCAGGATGTTGGTGGCCTTGTAGAATGAGTTTGGAAGTGTTCCTTCCTCTGCAAGTTTTTGAAAGAGTTTTAAAAGGTTAGGCATTAACGCCTCTTTAAATGTTTCGTAGAATTCTCCTGTCAAGCCATCTGGTCCTGGGCTTTTGCTTTTTGGGGGATTTTTTATCACAGCTTTAATTTCAGTGCTTGTTATTACGTTGTTCATAATTTCTATTTCTTCCTGGTTCAGTCTTGAAAGGCTGAACTTTTCTAAGACTGTCCATTTCTTCCAGGTTATCCATTTTATTGCTGTATCAGTTTGGTTCAGTTCAGTCGCTCAGTCGTGTCTGACTCTTTGCGACCCCATGAATCACAGCACGCACGGTAGGCCTCCCTATCCATCACCAACTCCTGGAGTTCACTCAAACTCATGTCCATCGAGTCGGTGATGCCATCCAGCCATCTCATCCTCTGTCGTCCCCTTCTCCTCCTGCCCCAATCCCTCCCAGCATCAGGGTCTTTTCCAATGAGTCAACTCTTCGCATGAGGTGGCCAAAGTATTGCCATTTAGTTTTTCATAATAGTCTTTTATAATCCTTTGTATTTCTGCACTGTCTGTTGTAACCTCTCCTTTTTCATTTCTAATTTTGTTGATTTGATTATTCTCTTTTTTTCTTGATGAGTCTGGCCAAAGGCTTGTCAATTTTGTTTATCTCCTCAAAGAACTAGCTTTTAGTTTTATTAATCTTTACTACTGTTTCTTTCTTTTCTTTTTCATTTATTCCTGCTCAGTTCTTTATGATTTCTTTCCTTATACTAATTTTTTTAAAATCTTTTTCCAGTTTTAGGTGTAAAGTTAGGTTGTCTATTTGATGTTTTTCTTGTTTCTTGAGGTAGGACTGTATTGCTATAAACTTCCCTCTTAGAACTGCTTTTGCTGCATCCCATAGATTTTGAATTGTCATGTTTTCATTGTCATTTGTTTCTAGAATTTTTTTATTTCTTTAGTAACGTGTTGGTTATTTAGAAATGTGTTGTTTAATCTCCATGTGCTTGTGTTTCTTACAATTTCTTTTTTCTTGTAATTGATATCTAGTCTCATAGTGTTGTGGTTGGAGAAGATGCTTGATATGATTTCAATTTTCTTAAATTTACTGAGGTTTGATTTGTGACTCAAGGTGTGGTCTATTCTGGAGAATGTTCCATGAGCACTTGAGAAGAAAGTGCATTCTTCTGCATTTGGATGGAATGTCCTAAAGATATCAATGAGAGCCATCTCATCTAATGTATCATTTAAGACTTGTGTTTCCTTAATAATTTTCTGTTTTAATGATCTGTCCATTGGTGTGAGTGGGGTGTTAAAGTCTCCTAGTATTATTGTGTTGCTGTCCATTTCTCCTTTTATGTCTGTAAGTGTTCATGTATTGAGGTGCTCCTACGCTGGGTGCATAGATATTTACAATTGTCATGTCTTTCTCTTGGACTGATCCTTTGATCATTATGTAGCATCCTTCCTTATCTCTTGTAATCTTTTTTATTTTAAGGTCTATTTTGTCCGATATGAGGATTGCTACTCCAGCTTTCTTTTGCTTCCTATTTGCATGGAATATATTTTTCCATCCTCTCACTTTCAGTCGATATGTGTCTTTAGGTCTGAAGTGCGTTTCTTATAGACAGCATATATATATATGGGTCTTGTTTTTGTATCCATGTTTTGTATCATGTTTTTGTATCCATTCAGCCAGTCCATGTCTTTTGGTTGGAGCATTTAATCCATTTACATTTAAAGTAATTATCGATATATATATGTTCCTATTGCCATTTTCTTAATTGTTGGGGTTTATTTTGTAGATCTTTTTTCTCTTGTATTTCTTGACTTTAAGTCCCTTTAACATTTGTATATTAAATATATGTAAGTCCCTTTACAGCATTTGTTGTAAAGCTGGTTTGGTGGTACTGAATTCTCTTAACTTTTGCTTGTCTGAAAAGCTTTTTATTTCTCCATCAATTTTGAATGAGATCTTTGCTGGGTACAGTAATCTTGGTTGTAGATTTTTCCCTTTTATCACTTCATGGCAAATAGATGGGGAAACAGTGGCTGACTTCATTTTTCTGGGCTCCAAAATTACTGCAGATGGTGATTGCAGCCATGAAATTAAAAGACGCTTACTCCTTGGAGGGAAAGACCAACCTAGATAGCGTATTAAAAAGCAGAGACATTACTTTGTCAACAAAGGTCTGTCTAGTCAAGGCTATGGTTTTTCCAGTGGTCATGTATGGATATGAGAGTTGGACTATAAAAAAAAGCTGAGCACTGAAGAATTGATGATTTTGAACTGTGGTGCTGGAGAAGACTCTTGAGAGTTCCTTGGACTGCAAGGAGATCCAACCAGTCCATCCTAAAAGAGATCAGTCCTGGGTGTTCATTGGAAGGCCTGATGTTGAAGCTGAAACTCCAGTACTTTGGCCATCTGATGTGAAGAGCTGACTCATTGGAAAAGACCCTGATGATGGGAAAGATTGAAGGCAGGAGGAGAAGGGGACGACAGAGGATGAGGTGGTTGGATGGCATCATCGACTCAATGGACATGGGTTTGGGTGGACTCCAGGTGTTGGTGATGGACAGGGAGGCCTGGCATGCTGCGGTTCATGGGGTCACAAAGAGCTGGACACGACTGAGCGACTGAACTAAACTGAACTGAACTGAACTGAACTTTAAATATATCCTGCCATTCCCTTCTGGCCTGTAGAATTTCTGCTGAAAGATCAGCTGTTAGGCATATGGAGTTTCCCTTGTATGTTACTTGTTGCTTCTCCCTTGTTGATTTTAATATTCTTTCTTTGTGTCTAGCCTTTATTAGTTTGATTAGTACACGTCTTGGAATGTTTCTCCTTGGGTTCATCCTGTATGGTACTCTTTGTGCCTCTTAGACTTAATTGACTATTTCCTTTTCCATGTTGGGGAAAATTCAACTATAATCTCTTCAGAAAGTTTCTCATACCCTTTCTTTTTCTCTTCTTCTTCTGGAACCACTGTAATTTGAACGTTGGTACATTTGATATTGTCCCAGAGGTCTCTGGACTATCGTCAGTTCTTTTCATTCTTTTTACTTTATTTTGCTCTTCAGAAGTTATTTCCACCTTTTTATCTTCCAGCTCACTGATTTGTTTTTCTGGTTCAGACATTCTGCTATTGATTCCTTCTAGAGTATTTTTAATTTCAATAATTGTGTTGTTTGTCTCTGTATCTTTATTCTTTAATTCTTCTAGGTCTTTGTTAATTGATTCTTGCATTTTTTCCACTTTGTTTTCAAGGTTTTTGATCATTTACTATCATTATTCTGAATTCTTTTCCAGGTAGTTTGCCTATTTCCTCTTCATTTATTTGGACTTCTGTGTTTCTAGTTTGTTCTTGCACTTGTGTAGAATTTCTCTGCCTTTTCATTATTATTTTTTTAACTTATTGTGTTTGAAGTCTCCTTTTCCAAGGCTTCAAGGTTGAATTCTTTCTTCTTTTGGTTTCTGCCTTCCTAAGCTTGGTCCAGTGGTTTGTGTAAGCTTGTATAGGGTGAGACTTGTGCTGAGTTTTTGTTTGTTTGTTTTTCCTCTGATGGGCAAGCCTGAGTGAGGTCGTCATCCTGTCTGCTGATGATTTGGTTTGTATTTTTGTTTTGTTTGTTGTTTAGATGAGGCATCCTGCACAGGATGCTACTGGTGGTTGGGTAATGCTGGGTCTTATGTTCAAGTGGTTTTGTTTGTGTGAGTTCTCACTATCTGATACTCCCTAGGGTTAGTTCTCTGGTTGTCTAGGGTCTTGGAGTCAGTGCCCCTACTGCAAAGGCTCAGGGCTTTATCTCTGGTCAGGAATGAAGATTCCACAAGGGGTTCTTTATAGCATTAAGTGAGGTTAAAACAAATATCCAAAAATGAGAAATCAAAGATGAAACCCAGACACATGGCAGTTACAAAATCAGGTAAATAATAATTAAAATAATGAAATAGACACATATACATATATACCCATGAGCAAAGTCAAAACAGTCCAACAAAAGTAAAGTACAGTAGATTGACCTGATGAACAATGGAAATCAAAAATTATATTTACCAGTTAAGAGCAAAGGTAACTAAAGCACAAACTGGAAAACAAAACTAAAGCAAGGTGCCAAGTGGGGAATAAAGCAATGAAAATAGAACTAACAAATATGTAGAGAGAAAAGGAAAGAAAGAAAGGAAAGAGAGACTGCTGCTGCTGCTGCTGCTCCTGCTGCTAAGTCGCTTCAGTCATGTCCGACTCCGTGCGACCCCACAGACGGCGGCCCACCAGGCTCCCCCATTCCTGGGATTCTCCAGACAAGAACACAGGAGTGGGTTGCCATTTCCTTCTCCAATGCATGAAAATGAAAAGTGAAAGTGAAGTCGCTCAGTCGTGTCTGACTAGTAGCAACCCCATGGACTGCAGCCTACCAGGCTCCTCTGTCCATGGGATTTTCCAGGCAAGTGTACTGGAGTGGGGTGCCATTGCCTTCTCCAGAAAGAGAAGGCATATTTGCTAGATATGCAAAATTAAACAGAGGTAGATGAAGAAGATTTATTGACATTAAAGATGAAGTCAAGGGGAAAAGAATAGTAGGAAAAGCAAACAAAGGAATAATTATAGAAAAATAACAATAGGTGTAAAACATTAAAATTAAAAAAGAAAAGAAAGGAAAACTCCACAGAACTGCAAAAGCCCAATGCAGAGGCAGATGTTTATAACAACAGCAAAAAAATTGTGACTGAGGGAAAAAAAGCTCAAAAGCTTAATTAGATTTCATAGTGCCAATAAAATCAACAACTACAATAGAGGGGGGAATACAAAGGAAAGAAAAAAAGAAAAAATCCAAAAGAATCTACAGAACAAATCAAAACATATGAATAATCCATGTTTTTCTTGAGTCACTGCTGTCAGAGTCCTTTCCCTTGCTGGGAATCAGTCCATCTCACCTCCCTAGGATGCCCTCAAGCACTGTGCTGATCTCTGGATCTGCTGTGGAGGCAGCTCAGATTCTAATCTGGTCCTGCCTCTGTGTGTTCTTGCCTCCAATGTCCACAGCTATCAGAACTAGTGCGTTTTCTTTTGTGGGAGTTCTCAATGACCTTTACATTTTCCATAGACAAAGAATCTGCCTAGTTGATCATGTGGATTTAATTTGCAGCTTGTACAGCTGGTGGGAAGCTTTTAGGTCTTCTTCCTTAGCCACACTGCCCCTGGCTTTCAATTGTAATTTTATTTCCTCCTCTGCATGTGGGTTGTCCACTGGGGTTTGCTCCTGAGGCTGCCCTGGAGGACTTGGGTTTGCCCCTGTGAGGGCCGGGTGTGGAGGTGGTGCAGCTGCTTGGGTCACAGGGATTCTGGCAGCACTAGGTACTCAGGGGAGTTGGCAGCTAAGGCAGCAGAAAATACAATGCTCTAGAAGGATATGGCAACAAGTATTGGCCAATATGCTCCAGTATTCTTGCCTGGAGAACCCCACTCCCTGACAGAGAAGCTTGGCAGACCATAGTCTATGGGGTTGCAAAGAGTTGGACACTACCAAAGCGACCCTGCGTGCATAGATGTGAGACTTTTTTTCACCTGTGGTAGCTCTTCCCCAGTGAGAGTTGAGTGTGAAGATGGTACAGGTGCTTGGCTTGCAGGATCCTGGTAGTGTCCAGTGTGCAGCGACATGGACTCTCTCTGCTGCAGGAATTATGGCCCTATCAGAGTCTTTTTTTGAGGCTCTTTATAGCTGGCAATCAGAAGGTCTCTTTGGCTAGTCTTTCTCCATAGCTCCACCCATTCAGGCACTTAGAGGGCTACCTTGCCTGATGTCCTTCTCTGCTGTTTGATGCCGCAGGTACATAGAGGGGCCTCCCTGGCTGTGATCCTACTCTGTAGATTGGCACGTCAGGCACTTAAAGGGGCACCCTGGGTGGGGTCCTACTCTGTAGTTCAGTGCATCAGGCCAGCCTCTCTATTGTTCAACTGCAGATAATGGCGAGTGGGGAGAGAGAGACTATGGTATTGGCTCCACCCTCTATGCGTGACTCAGCAGTATCACCTTGCTTCCATGGCTGCCTGGCTTTCCTCCACTGGCATTTCCCACTACAATCTCCTCCCTCACACCCCCTCGATCCATCTCCCCACAGTCAACAGCAGCCCTAACCCTGGGATTGCTCCACAATCCCTCAGCTCCAGTTCCCAGCCACTGCGCCTTCTAGGGCAACTGCATCCCTGTCTGGGGTACGTATGGCTGCAGCAAGGACTGTCTGATTCTCATTCCATATAGGCTGTCACAGGTCAACTGTTTCACTCTCAGCCTTAAATGTTTCTCCTCCGACTCAGACAATTGCCCCATGTGGGGATCGGATCCCTGCTTCAGTTCCTCCACCTGCTGAGGGCAGGTCCAGTCCTACTAACACTCCTGTTTTTCCCCCTACAGAGTTTTTCAAGGTTCTATATATTCTTTTCCACTTCTCAGGTTTTCCTGCTCTCAGCTGGTGTTCTGCATGCACTTCTGTGTCTGAAGGTGTATTCCTGATGTATCTGTGGAGAGAGATGTACTCCACGTCCACCTACTCTTCCACCATCTTGTTCTCCTCCCACATTGATTTTTGACAGTAGCCTCAGCAAATTTGGTGAGGAAAGTTGTTATTGTTGTGTAGTCGCTAAGCCATGTCTGACTCTTTTGCAACCCCATGGACTGTAGCACACCAAGTTCCTCTGTCCGTGGGATTTCCCAGGCAAGAATACTGGAGTTCATTGCCATTTCCTTCCCAACCCAGAAATAGAACCTGTATCTTCTGCACTGCAGCAGGTTCTTTACCCCTGAGCCACCAGGGAAGCCCAGGGTAGCAAGTAGTCATTCCAAATTAGCCCTGGGTTTGGTCATCATTTATGGAAATAATGCTCTTTTCTGTCTTCAACATATGGGTGGCAAGGAAACAGTCTGAATCATCATCAAACCAAGCCTGACCCTTGGTTCTGTGTGACTCAGCTGGTTTCTTGGCTCGTTTCTTATTTCATTGAAAGCCAGGTCAGACTGTCCAGGTGGAATGTTAAAAAAACCAAAGCCTTAATGTGAACATTTTCTTTAAGGTCAGGGTAATTTACAATCTGTCCAGAGAAGCTTTTAGAGATTTAGCATGTGATGTTGAACGTGACCATAATCCACAGTGCACTCTCATGGCCCTTCCTTCCTATCAGAAATCAATTCTGATAGGTTCTTTCAGATGGAAAGTGACTCTGTCAGCAATTGCTGTTTCTTTTTTCCCACACTGGGGTTCCCCCCGACCAAAGTATTAAAGCCTCTTTAATGCTCCTTTAGGAAAGGTTAAATACAATTATCACCAACATCTGGAGTCTTATATCTGCCTGCTATTTCTACTGTGCTTTACTCCTTGGACAGTTAGCAATCCAATAGAGTAGAAGAGATTTTCCTCCAATCCTGAGCTTGACTACTCTCTGTGCCAAGTGACCCCAAAGGAAAGCATAACCAAACAAGGCCCTTAGCTCTGGCCATGGTTTACAGCATATGTTTTCTTTTCTCCCTCCCTCTGTGGGTCTTCCTTGCACTTCAAGAACATGTGACACTGTCATAAAACTGTTTGTGACCACTTACATCTTGACTCTAGACGGGTCCAGACAACACACTGACCCCTTTCAATAGATGAGCTGATGCTGACAAAGAGGGCCGTCAATTCATCTTTGTATATGGCCTTTAGAGCTCCTATAACTTTCAGGGTATTTGGTAAAAGTGAAAGTCACTTTTAGTCACACACTTAGCTGTGTGTGACTCTTAGCGACCCCATGAACTGTAGCCTGCCAGTCTCCTCTGTCCTTGTAATTCTCCAGACAAGAATACTAGAGTGGGTAGCCATTCT
The DNA here is from genome assembly GCA_006410935.1 of Redunca redunca. NCBI lineage: Eukaryota > Metazoa > Chordata > Mammalia > Artiodactyla > Bovidae > Redunca > Redunca redunca. The sequence continues at coordinate 201,993 of SJYQ01003982.1, forward strand.
CTTCTTTAGGGGACCCAAGGGTCAAACCCAAGTCTCCTGCACTGCAGGCAGATTCTTTACCATCTGAGCCACCAGGAAGGCCCATTTTGGGTAATATGATGGTTAATTTTATGTGTCAATGTGACAGGATCACCGGGTACCCAGCTATTTAAATAAACATTATCTGGGTAGGGAGAGGGTATCTGTGAAGGTGTTTCCATATGAGATTAGTGTTTGAGTTGGACTGAGTAAAGCTTGTGGCCCTCCCCAGCGTGGTGGGCATCATTCCATCTGCTGAGGATGGAATCTTAGCAAAAAATCTCATCTCCAAAGAGTGAAGCAAATTCTCCCTTCCTGTTTTAGCTGAGATGTCGGTCTTCTGCACTTGGATTGAGACAGAAATCATTGGTTTCCCTGGCTCTCAGACCTTTGGACCCAGATTGAATCACGCTTCCAACTTACCTGGGTTTCCAGTTTGCAGATGGCAAGTCTGGGACTTTGAAACCTCCATAATTATATTACTCATAATAACTCTCCCTCTCTCTCTCTCACACACACACATACACACACATATAGTTTCCCAGGTAGTGCAGTGGTAAGGAATCCACCTGCCAAAGCAAGAGGTGTAAGAGATATAGGTTTGATTCCTGGATCAGGAAGATCCCCCAGAGTAGAAAATGGCAACCCACTCTAGTATTCTTGCCTGGAAAATTGCATGGATAGAGGAGCCTGGTGGGCTACAGTTATGGGATCTCAAAGAGTTGGACACGACTAAGCATGCATGCACACTCATACACACATACATAAATATGCTTTGTTTCATAAAGATCCCTGATTAATACAGATTGTATCTCTTAATAGTGCCCAAGGTACTCACTTTCTGTTATCAAACTTTTCAATCTGCTTAAATTTATGTCCTCTTTGGTTAAATATAAAAATTCTCCCTTACCATATATAGGTCATTACAGTTTCAGATTCCCAGATGTGAGAAAGATGTTAAGTTAAATTTTTTCAACCTATTATTTATTTTAAAGTTCCCATATATAAAAGCATATTGAATATACTTTTAAAAAATGAAGTAAATCCCCTGGAAATTTGGGCCAGTTAGCATAAGGAGAGGCCCCTGGATAACAGTTATGGATTATGGCAAACCTGCAGGGTGGTGGGCCCAACAGCCATTCTCAGCCTTCTCCTTATAGCCATCCACTTGAAACGCTGACTAGCTTTTCCAGATTTACTTGCAGAGAGGAATGGCCATGTGACATAGTATTGTACCAGTGATATACTAGTGGAAGTCTGTCAGTGTGGGTTCTGAGAAAGCCTTCACTTTCCTAATAAAGGGGACAGATATAGCTGACTCAATGTCTTCACATTTTCTTCTTACCTTGGGGAAATTTGTCACCTCTAGCAACCTCAGTCTTTTCAATGTAAACTGATAATAATACCTAACTTATGGATTGCTGCAGGTGCTATAAAAATAATACATTTGAAAAGAGGTTACCATTTTTTAAAATATTGACCCAATTTTTTTTTTTACCTCATATTTCCTTTTTTCTGTGTACTAAAATTCCTCCCCCCATCCCCTCATTCATGGTCAACTATTTTATGATTACTTCTCTAGGGGTAAGATGTACTGTATAAAAAACAGACTTATGAGAAGTCCCCTTTAGTCACTGAGTAGGTGGAGGAGAGGAAAGAAAGGACACAGGACATAGACTAGAGAATTCAACAATTTGGATGTTTTAAAATTTGTGAATATCAGTACTTGACTTCCACTTCCGGGAAAATTAAGTAGACAGACTTTTCCCTACTATTCTTCCTAAGTATAACAGATCAGCCAGGGACACAAGACCCAAATAATGACACAATGGTGAGTTCCCTGGATGGCCTTTTTGTACTATATATCATCAGCTTCTTTGCAACTGAACAAGCCAGCCATCTGGAAACGCCAGTGGGCACAAGCAAGCAAGCAAACAAACAAACAAAAGTCCAAATAAGAGCCTGTTCTTACTAACCAATGGATTAGGAAATAGGAAGTCTAGAAAGACAGAAAAGCTTTAGGTGATAATCACTTTTCTCTAGCCAAACACTACAGAAAAAAATGCTGCCCCACCCTACTCATGCCGGCAAACAACAAGTAGTGAGCCTAGGCTTGCACCCATTCCAGACAGTAACGAGGTGTCCCAACCCTCTTGCTGTGGTGGTGTCAGGGAAGGCCAGCATCAAGTTGGATCCTTCATCCCTGCCCCCCCCACCCCCGCCACAGTGTCGGTGGAGACCATGTGGGGAGCCTGGACTTCCCCTCTGTGTGTCAGTAAGGAGGTGTCCCTCATCCTGCTGGAGTGATATCGATGGAGAGTGAGCAGTAAGGTGACCACTGTCCCCTTGACCCTCATGATGTTAGCGGAGCCCATTAGGGAAAAACAATGATACATTTCTACCCCTCCTAGCTACACAGGTGTCAGTGGAGGTCTGGTGGGGAGCTGTAACTCCTACCTCCACCTAACAGTAACAAGGAGCTCCCGCATACTGCTCTTAGGTGTCAAAGGAGGCTAAGTAGTGAACCTGGACTTCTACCTGCATCTGGCAATGAGATGCCTCTCTTCTCCCCACATCACTAGAGCATATCAGAGGAAGTCAGCTAAAACAGAAGGTTCAAATAAGGTCAAAAGTCAAACACAATACCAAAAAAGTCCAGATTTCAATTGAAAATCACTCATCATACAAAGAATCAGGAAGATTTCAAACCGAATGGAAAAATACAATCAATAGATGTCAACACCAAGATGACAGAATTGCTAGAATTATCTAACAATGATTTTAAAGCAGTCATCTTAAAAATGTTTTGTGAGCAATTATGAACATGCTTGAAACAAATGAAAAGTAAAAAAGTTTCAGCAAGGAAAGGATATACATAAAGAAGGATATTTGTGTCATCAGAGTCCTGGAAGGAGAGGAAAAAGAGTATGAGGCTGAAGTGGATCAATTTCTAAAAAATACACAACTAACTAACATATATTCAAATATGTCTATATGAAACAGACAATTTGAATAACTTTATTACTATTAAGGAAATTAAGGGCTTCCCTGGTGGCCCAGATGGTGAAGAGTCTGCCTGCAATGTAGGAGACCTGGGTTTGATCCCTGGATTGGGAAAATCTCCTGGAGAAGGGAATGGCTACCCAGTCCAGTAAGTAGACAATTTGAATACCTTTATTACTATTTTTTAAATTGAGTTTATAATTTTAAAACTCCTTAAAGAGAAGTCTCCAGGCTCAAATGCCTTCACTGGAGAATTCTACCAAATGTTTAAAGAGGATTTATCACAAATTCTACACAGTCTTTTTTAGGAAAAAGGAAACGGAATTTTCCACATCATTTTATAAAGCTAGTGTTACCCTAATACCAAAAATAAAAACCCTAAAGACCTCAAGAACTTAGACATAAAAAGCCTCAACAAAATATTAGCACATGTAATTCAGCAATACATACAAATAGTTATATATCAGAGTCAAGTGGGGTTTATTCACCAGGGCTGCAAGTGTGGTTCAATATTTGAAAATCAATCAGTGTAATACACTGTATCAATGGGCCAAAAAATCACATGATGGTATCAATTGAACTCCTATTCATGGTAAAATCTCTCAGAAAATTAGGAATAGAAGGGAATTTCCTTAAGTTGATAAAAGTCATCTCTAAAAACCTTCAGTAACATTATACTTAATGGTAAAGGATTGAATACTTTTGCCCCAAGATTAGGAACAAAGCAAAGACAGGTACTCTCATTGCTCTTATTCAACATAGTGATAGACATTCTAATTCATGCATTAAGGCAAGAAAAGAAAAATAAAAAGCATGCATATTGGAAAGGAAGAAATAAAACTGTCCCTATTTACAGATGACATGGTTGTCTGTGTAGAAAATCTCAAGTAATCTCCATGGAACTATAACAAATGAGTGGCTTTAGCAAGTTTGCATGATAAAGAGAAACATAAAAAACAGTTGATTGCTATATACTAGCAATGAACACAGGGACAGTGAAATTAAAAATACAATGCTGTGTACTAAGTCTCTTCAGTTATGTCCAACTCTTTGTGACCGTATGGACTGTAGTCCACCATGGTCCTCTGTCCATGGGATTCTCCAGGCGAGACTACTGGAGTGGGTTGCCATTCCATTTTCCAGGGGATCTCCTGACCCAGGGATTGAACCCACATCTCTTATGTCTCCTGCATTGGCAGGTAGGTTTTTAACTACCAGTGCCAACCAGGAAGCCCAAGCTATCAGTTATAATTACTTTAAAAATTAAATACTTCGATGTAAATGTAGCAATACTTGTATGGAACTTATATGCTGAGAACTACACAACACTGATGAAATAAAGAAGATCTAAAGGTCCGTATAATCAAAGCTATGGTTTTTCCACTAGTCATGTATGGATGTGAGAGTTGGACCATAAAGAAAACTGAGCGCCAAAGAACTGATACTTTTGAATTGTGGTGTTGGAGAAGACTCTTGAGAGTCCTATGGACTGCAAGGAGATCAAACCAGTCAATCCTAAAGGAAATCAACCCTGAATATTCATTGGAAGGACTGATGCTGAAGCTGAAGCTCCAATATTTTGGTAACCTGATGGGAAGAGCCAACTCACTGGAAAAGACCCTGATGCTGGGAAAGATTGAAGGCAGGAAGAGAAGGGGATGACAGAGGATGAGATGGTTGGATGACATCACTGACTCAATGGATATGAGTTTGTGCAAGCTCCAGAAGATGGTGAAAGACAGGGAAGCCTGGAGTGCTGTAGTCCATGGGGTGGCAAAAAGTCAAACACAACTGAGCAACCGAACAACTAAAATAAATAGAAAGACAATCCTTGCTCATGGATTAGGAGATGCAACATAGAAAAGATGTCAACTCTCCCCAAACTGATGCACAGATTTATATATATTTGTAATTCCTATCAAAATTCCAGCAAAGTATTTTGTACATATAGACAAAATTATTCTAAAATTTGTATGTAAAGATAGAGGAACTACAATGGATAAAACCATTTTGAAAACAAACAAAGTGAGAGGAATAATCTTTTTAAGGCCTATTATGTAGTTACAGTAACAAGACCACATGGCGTTGGAAGAAGTATATTCACATAGATCAGTGAAACAGGAATAGAGAACCCAGAAATAGAAGCATACAAGTATGCTGGACTGATTTTTAACAAAAGTGCAAAAATGATTCAATTGAAGAAATACAGGCTTTTCAACAAATGATACTGGAGCAGTTGGATATCTAGAGAGAAAAAAAGAGAATTTCACTCTGTCTCATAATTTGCATAAAAACAAACTCAAGATGAATCATAGACTTAAATGTAAAATATAAAACTATAGAGCTTTTTAAAGAAAAACAGGAGAAAGTCTGAAGATCTAGAGCTAGGTAAAGAATTCTTAGACTTGAACACAAAAGCATAATCCAAATAAGAAAAATTTGATAAATGGGACTTCATAAAAATTGAATATGTTCTGCTCTGTGAAGGACTCTGTTAAGAGGATAAAAAAATAAACTACAGACTGAAAGAAATATTTGTACACTACATGTCTTGCAAAAGACTAGTATCTAGAATATACAGGGAATGCTCAAAACTCAACAGTAAAACAAACAAATAATTCAATTATAAAATGGGCAAAACACATGAAAAGAATCTTGCTAAAAGAGAATTTCACCAAAGAGAATATATAGAAGGAAATAAAGACATAAAAAGAAGTTCATCTTTAGCCATTAGTAAAATACAAATTAAAACCACAATGAGGTATTACTATACACATGTCAGAATGTCAGAATGGCTAAAATGCTGATGAAGATGTGGAACAAATGGACCACTCATACATCGCTGATGGAAATGTAAAATAGTGAGACTGCTCAAGAAAAGTTTAGCAGCCTCTTGAAAAACTAATCATGCATCTACCATACAATTTAGTCACTATACTTCTAGGATTCTATCCCAAAGATATGAAACTTACATTCACAAAAAAACCTGTACACAACTATTTACAGCAGCTTTGTGTTAACTCCCAAATTGGAAACAATCCAGATGTCCTTCAGCATGAAAATGGTTAAACAATCTGTGGCACATACACACCGTGGAACACTACTCAGCCATAAAAATGGAGGGGCTACTGATAATACACATGACAATCTGGATGAATTGCCAGAGAATGAAGCTGGGCTTCCCAGGTGGTGCAGTGGTAAAGAACCTGCCTGCCAATGCAGGAGATGCAGGAGAGAGTGGGTTCTATCCCTGGGTTGGGAAGATCCCCTGGAGGAGGAAATGGCAACCCACTCCAGCATTCATGCCTGGAAAATTCCATGGACAGAGGAGCCTGGCGGGCTACAGTCCATGGGGTTGCAAAGAGCCGGACGTAACTGAGCGCGTGCACACAATGCTGAGTTCAAAAGCCAATTCTAAATGGTTATATACTATATTATTTATAGTATGTGTGGATGAAATGACAAGTCTGTGGACATCAAGATCAGATGAGTGGTTGCTAGGAGTGAGAGGACCATGGGGGCGATGAAAGGAGGTGTGGCTAAAAAGGGCAGCAGCAGGAATCATTGTGGTGATGGTAAAGTTCTATATCTCAACTGTATCAATACCAATATCCCAGTTGTGATCTTGTACTGTAGTTTTACAAGACGTTACCTTTGGGGAAAATGAGCAAGTTACATGAGATCTCTGTATTCTTTCTTAGAACTGCATGTGAATTTACAATTACCTCAAAATAAAAAGCTTAATTAAAAGTATCAGTGCTTTGTGCAAGAAAAGTTCTTTTTATTATTTATAAAGCAACTTACTTTAATTGAGAACTATTGTCCTAGAAGTTTAAGCAAGTAGATTTTTATTTTAACTTTTTATTTTGAATTTCCTCTGGATTCACAGAGAAATGATAAAATAGCATGGTTTCCATATATCCTTCACCTATACACTTCCAATTATTAACATTTGGTATAAACATCTGTTGTTATCAGAACCAGGAAATTAACATTGCTACAATCCTGTTAACCAAATTGAAGACCCCATTCAGTTTTTTGTTAATGCTCAGGATCCCATGTTGTATCTGGTTGTTATTTCCCCTATTCTCTGACTAATTCTAACTGTTCCTCAGATTTTCCTTGTTGTTCATGATCTTGACATCACCAAAGATCAAAGTTATTTTTGTTGTTGTTGTCGAATGCTTCTCATTGCAGGCCTATCTTCTTGTGATTGGACTGGGCCCTTGTGCTGTGAAGTCATCGAAAGTTTTCAGCTTCTGAAATTTGGAAAGGTTTCCTAAGGAAAGAAAGGGGTGGTGGGTGGTGGTGGGAGAATTCACTGCTATTGCTGGGTCCTGTGAAGCAAGGTCCTTTCCCTCCTGAACTTTTAGATGTGTCCCTGGGAGGAAAACCACAGAATTCCAAAGAGGCTTGTGAAACTCAAGGGCTAGAGGTCAGGAGACTTCTCAGTCAGCACGAACAGGAAATGTCTAAGATATTACACAAATCCCCATCATTTTGTCCCCACATCTAGATGCAATCAGGGGGTTGAAGGGGCCCTCCAAACTGGCTCTCCATCTAGCAGAATAGAGGCTCAGATCCAAATCTATTTTGAGTTATAGCAAAATAAAGATTACTTTTCTTTTGCTCCTGAGCTGAAATTCATCCCCGTTGGTAATAATGGAATATATGTCATCGAATATTGTGAACAAAGATATATATATACATATATACATATATATATGCCTAGTAGTGTGTGAATGTATGAGTGTGTGGTTTGTTCTGAGCAGAAAGAGCAGCATGTTCAAAGCCTGGAGATAGACGTAAGCATGTGCATTTTGGGAGCTGCAGAACGTTCGTGGGAAAGTACGCACCACCGGCTGTCTTGTCAGGTGGGGCTCCCTTCTATACTGTGTTGTGTTCCTTCTTTTACACATGGGTTGCAGTGCACCAAGCTGGGATGATCTTTTTATGAAATGCCATACCCACCATCTGGGTAATGATGCTGCATGTCTTTGGTTTTCCAGACCACCCCAAGGGTGTGCTGCCAATGACCACAAGGGGGCCTCCTTGGCACGTTTATGAGCGTGGGTGGGGCGACTTGCCTCTCCCATCCCCTGGAGGTGATGAGCAGCTGAAGGAATACAGCCACTCCACTACCAATAAAACTTCCAAACATCATGCAGTTCTTTATGGACTGAGACTCAAACTTCCAGACTTGTGAAATGATAGAGTTTCAGACCAACGAGGTTCCTAGAGGGGCCAACACCCTAAATTTACAAGTGGGCCAACTGAGGGACAGATAGGGAAGGATTCTTTGTCTCAATGTGCCCAGCAAGCCAGGGACTGAATCTCTGGGTCTCTGAGCCCCCATCCCAGTGTCTTGTGGCTACCTCACCATGTTTCATGACCCTCTGGGGTAGCTTTTTCCTGGGAAAGTGCTACCTGTCCCCCAACAGTCCACCTAAATCCTACCCAGCTTTCAGAGACCCCCTCGTGAACTTTTCCATGGAAATTCTTCTCATATTGTGCCATGCTTAGTCACTTATTTGTGTCCAACTCTTTGTAACCCCATGGACTGTATAGCCCACCAGGCTCCTCTGTCCATGGGGATTCTCCAGGCAAGAATGTTGCAGTGGGTAGCCATGCCCTCCTCCAGGGGCTTTTTCCCAACCCAGGGATCGAACCCAGTTCTCCTGCATTGCAAGTGTATTCTTTGCCGTCTGAGCACCAGGGAAGCCCAAGAACACTGGAGTGGGTAGCTTATCCCTTCTCCAGGGGGTCTTCCTGACCTAGAAATTGAACCAGGGTGTTTTGCCTGGCAGGCGGATTCTTTACCAGCTGAGCTACCAGGGAAGCCCTTTTGTCATACTATTTGGCAACTAAACAAGCCAAAGCATTGTTTTAATGTCTTATCTTCTAAGGTTGTTTTGTCTGCTTGGATATATATGCGTATATATAGACTGCTATTACTTAATTTTTAAGCCTTTATGCGTTATATTGTGCAGTGAAAGTGAAGTTGCTCAGTCGTGTCCGACTCTTTGTAACCCCATGGACTGTAGCCTACCAGGCTCCCCTGCCCATGGGATTCTCCAGGCAAGAGTGCTGGAGTGGGTTGCCGTTTCCTTCTCCAACTTTATCAAGGATGGACATCATACTCTATGTGTGTGTGTGTTCTCCCAACAGTACCAAGCACAATATCATGCATCAAGTGGACAGATACAGATGCATGTTAGCTGATTGGATGCTGGTAGCACAAGCTGACTGAAATCTAATATGTGTTACAAAAGCAGTGTAATATGGAGATTAGTAGGCCTGGTTTTGACAGGCTGTGTGTCCTTGAACCTCAGTTTGCTTATCTGCAATATGGGATAATGATATTAATTCTCACAGGACTGACAAAAGCTTTAAATCTTTGATATACATTTATGTATATATGGCATGCAACATACCTATATACACACATGGTCAAAACCAAAAGCCTTCAGTTGATGGCAGCCATTATGACTACTAATGTCATGATTTGGAGACCA
>SJYQ01003982.1:214307-232176 GCA_006410935.1 Redunca redunca
GGGTGGGGGGGCAGGTGCGGTGCTCCTCTAGTTGCAGCGAGTCGGGGCCACTCTCTGGTATGCGGGCTTCTCCTGGTGGTTCTTCCACTGTAGACCTCAGGCTCTAGGTGCGAGGGTTTCGGTAGTTGTAGCCTGTGGGCTCAGTAGCTGCCGCTCGTGGGCTCTGGAGCTCGGGCTCTGTAGATGTGGCACATGTGTGCACGCGTGCAAAGTTGCTTCAGTCATGTCCAACTCTTTGCGCCCCCATGGACTGTAACCCACCAGGCTCCTCTGTCCGTGGGATTCTTCAGGTAAGAATACTGGACTGGGTTGCCTTGCCCTCCTCCAGGGGGTCTCTCCCACTCAGGGACTGAACCCTTGTCTCTTAAATCTCCTGCATCGGCAGGCGGGTTCTCTACCACTGGCGCCTCCCGAAGCCCCAGTTGCCCTGCAGCAGGTGGAATTTTCCCAGAGCAGGGATCCAGCCGGCCAGGGAAGTCCCTTCTTTGTGATTTAAAAGGTAAACCATGTTAGTGACTCTGGTACGGCTTCCGTGGTGGAGACGCTCGCTCGTAAGCATTTTGTGTTTGCTTAGAGGTGAAAGGTGGCTCGTAGGAGATAGGAATCTGGCAGGATGAAGAATGTGGGGATTCCTGTGCGGCTGGTCCTTCCAGAGATGCCTGCTGACTTCAGAACACAGATGTTTAAGTGCTCTTTTAACTTTTCCGTCATTCCAGCCTTTTCCACTTCATTTCTCAATACCATGTCACCCCACTGACTTAAAAAAAATTTTTAATTGAAGTATAGTTACTGTACATTAGTATATAAGTTACAGGTATACCATATAGTGAATCACAATTTTTAAAGGTTATATTTCATTTATAGTTATTGTAAAAAAATTAGCTATGTTCCCGTATACCGTATATCCTTGTAGCTTGTTTTATACCTGATAATTGGTACCTTTTAATCCCCTACCCCGGGGTCCCCAACCTCCAGGATCTAATGTCTGGATGGAGCTGATGCAATAATAACAGCAGTGAAGTGCACAGGAAGTGTAATGTGCTGGAATCACCCTGAACCTCCCCCCGCCACCGTCCATGGAAGCATCTTCCACAGAACCGGTCCCTGGTGCCAAAAATGTTGGGGCCCACGGTCCCGCCCTGTGGTGCCCCTGCCCCTTCCCTCACCCAACTGTAACCCTTGGTTTGCGACACCCCCGCCTTTTGGAGGGTTAGTACTGATACCAGATGCTGTCGGGTGACACCTGACGCCTGGCCTGAGGACACCTATGGTCCAGGAGCTCAGCTGCAGGTCTCCCCTCCATGCAGAGACCCTGCAGGCACACAAGGGCTCCTCCCACAGCAGGTAAAGTCACTGCCATCTTGGAGGTTGGATGCTTTGCTTAGCTCACCTGGAGGCACCCTGGGCCCCCGGTTGACAGCTGGAGCACAGTTCTTGCGGCTCCTGGTCCACGGGCCTCCTTCCAATCCACATCACGTCTCAGTTTTCCCCGCCTTTGAAAGGTGCACATTTCCTTTGAAATGAGAAAAGCGCAAGCTGCAACAGGCCCATTGTCGGATGCAAGTACAGGGCGTTATCTCTACCTGCTAGGGCACACGGCCGATTCCTGGGCCAGGAGGAGGTGGAAATTCGATGGAGACGTGTGGGCCTTTGTGTCTCTCTCCTCTTGAGTCCTTCAGTTTGAGTCTGGAGGTTAGAGGGTCTCAAACATTTTGGTCCATCTGGCCTTTGAACATCTGTTTGGACCCCGCATGATTTTCTGATGTCATGCTTTGGTCACTCAAAAAATATTGACTCTGTTACACAGATCTTCTAAATGTTGACACATTTCATTATACAATTTGGAAGAATCACATGGGTTAAAATCGCCACCAAGTAGCGGAAAACTATTAGGAGGCTTTCCAGCTCACAGTGGCTGATAAAAGTTTTCCAGCGTTCTGGGTTTTTTTCCTTAAGAGCTCAGATTTTTATCATTGGCAGCAAACACTGTCAATTGTTTTTCTTGATGGGACAGGCTCGCTTCATTCGCTTTTGAGAGAACGGTTGCAGAGCACCCCGTCTGAATAATGCAGTCTGTCGCACAGGTGAAGCTGATGCTCCCGGAGTCAGAGCTCACAGGGCTGCCCATGCTCAGCCCTGAGACAGCCTTGGGCAGCTGAGGGCCCCCCGCACCCCCCGTGCTTTCTACTGCTCACACAGAGGAAAGAGGCGTGTTCTCCAGGGTGTGCTTTAACAATAACGTTAGGATATTGGAGATCCAACCAGTCCATCCTAAAGGAAATCAGCCCTGAATATTCATTGAAAGGACTGATGCTGAAGCTGAAACTCCAATACTTTGGCCACCTGATGCGAAGAACTGGCTCATTGGAAAAGACCCTGATGCTGGGAAGGATTGAAGGTGGGAGGAGAAAAGGGGACGAGAGGATGAGATGGTTGAATGGCATCACCAACTCAGTGGACATGAGTTTGAGTAAACTCCAGGAGTTGGTGATGGACAGGGAGGCCTGGCGTGCTGCAGACCATGGGATCACAAAGAGTTGGACACAACTAAGCGACTGAACTGAACTGATTGTGCAGCTTCATTAAAGACATTCTTCCTTGAGCCCAGATTTCCACACTCAGTGGCAGCAAGGGTTTGGGCTAAGGCATAGCATTCTTGCCCGCCTCCCTTCTGCATGCTCAGCACACATGCCAGGCCATGACAAAGGCAGGTAACATCTGAGAATGACTGTGAGGATAGTCTTGACCTCATGGAGCCCCTGAGGGACTCTCAGGCATCTTTCTGTACCTTTAGAATGGCTGCCATCCATGTTAGAAGCAGCTCCTCACTGGGTGCCTTCCTGGGGGACCGGCTTTGTGCCTAGTATTGTTCTGGGGGCTGAAGATGCCCTGTGTGAATGGCCCGTCCCTGTCTTCAAGAAGCTCACAGTCTAGTGGAGAAGGAGGTCAGGCGAACAGATGGCTTCAAAACATCCTCATAAGTGATGATGGTCAGGCAAGCGGATGCTCGGGAAATATGTGGGAGGGTCACCCAGCCCAGCTTGCTCTCCTAGCGGTGCTGGTGAGAGGTGTGTCTTGGAGGAAATAGCCCTGAGCTGATGAGCTTTGAGAGGAGAAGCAGAAGTAAGCCAGGTTAGAAGACAAGGGGGCGAGTCCCACGAAGACTGAGTGGCTTGGGAAAAGGCGTGGAAACAGGAGAGAGTTCAAAATATTTGAGAAGCTCCAAGGAGCCCAGCTGAGTATCCCCAGTGGCTCAGCGGTAAAAAAAAAAAAAAAACAAAAACTACCTGCCAATGCAGGAGACGTGGGTTCCCTGGGTTGGGAAGGTCCCCTGGAGAAGGAAATGGCAACCTACTCCAGTATTCTTGCCTGGGAAATCCCACAGAGGAGCCTGGCCGGCTCCAGTCCACGGGGTCACAGAGAATCAGACACGACTTGGTGAGTAAACAACAGTAGTCCAGCTCAAGTTGGAGCACAGGAGTTGGGGTGTCACGTGGGCTGAAGATGCTACAGAGGGCAGATCCCAGGTGCTGAGTGTTTTGTCCCAAAGACAGCGGCTTTAAGCAGAGATATGGCCCAGTTTGTATGGAGTGGGAAGGGAATAGGTGAGACTGTTGATAGGTGAGCCCATGGTGGATGGCTGGAGTCCAGAGAGCACGTGACCAGGGCCGGACCAGGGCGTGATAGACAATTTGCTTATGTCTATGGAAGGGACTCCCCCATCACTCAGGATCCAGGAGGGGTTATGGTGGAGGGACTGGGCATACACATGGGGGATGGTACCTTCACACGTCAGAGACAAGATCTGTAGACACTGAGACTGTTTAGTGTTCTGAATAGTTGGGTACTTCAGAGTCAGCAGAGTTTGAGGACTGATTTGATGTTGAGGATAAGAAATATGGAAGCAGCCTAGGAAACCCCGAGATTTGTGGGTCAACGGGAGGCCGCACGGCGCTGCGTCCATAGAGGTGAGGGAGCAGGGGAGGGGTTCCAGGCCAGACGCCCAGTCTAGCTTCGTGTGTCACGTTCCTGCGCACGCACGTGTGTGTTTATGCATCTACACGTGGCCCCGTCTTCAGGTGAAGATGTCGGAGGGCGGATGCAGTTAGGTCAGGAGCTCGAGACAGCTTTGGTCAGAGATGCTGGGTGAGGAGCTGGCAGTGGAGGTCAGGGCCGCAGCCGGGAGAGCTGGTGAGGTCTCCCAGGAGGAGCAGGGCCCAAGTCAGGAGAGAAGCCACAGCAGGTCAGCAGGCTTGACAGCCGGAGCCGGCTCTTCCTGGTCCCCACCACGTGCAGAAGAAGTAAGGATTTGAAGTCATAACTCTTCAATTAGTTTAGTTACGATCTGAGCATGCTTTTAAATGTTTCACACTAGACATGAATGCTTTATGAGCAGTACGGCCGCTGCAACACATATTTTTGTTCCTGAACTTAACCAGACTGGAAATCTGTAAAGAAGGGTGAAAATACCAATTACGGTTTATATTCCTTATCCACCCATTCAATTTTTTTTTTTAAATAGGGTGACTTCACGCACTGCAGCTAGAGAGTAGCCCCTGCCCACTACAACTAGAGAAAGCCCGTGAGCGGCACGGAAGACCTAGCCCAGCCATAAATAAATATAAATTTTTAAAAAAGAGTGCCTTTCCCTCCCATCCATGGTTTTTACAGTTTGCAGAAATTTTACTCTTCTTCCTTTATGGCTAATAAGCTATATGGTGATTTTTTAGAAGGTATGATTTCCAGTCTGTCGGATGGCCAGAGATGGGAACGGTAACACCGGAAATGCCGTCTGTCACATGAGGTTGGGACACACGGTGGGCTTTGGCGCTGCCGTGGCAGGAATAAGCAGCGGATTTCATTCTCATTTCAGAACCGAATAGTGTCAGGCGCTTTTCCTCGTGGTTTCCACCGTGGAGCAGGGGTGAAGCAGACATGGATGGGAAGATAGGAGAGTCTGGACCAACAGCTCAGGCTTCCCTTCCATCAGCATCCCTGGTAACACCCAGGTGGGTCCCGAACCCTGTCTTGGCACCGGGGTGACTGACCTCACTTGGGGTGCGAGGTGCTGATAATTTCTTTCTCTTTACATTTTAACATCTTTTCTAATATGTTTCTGCACTTTAAAAATCAAGATCAAATAAAGAATAAGAAGTGAAAATGTCTTCTAATTCTAAACTTGGGACACTCAGACAATTTGCTTATGCCCTAGACTATCTGTGAAAGGGACTCCTGCATCACTCGGGTTTCTGGAGGGGTTAGGGCGGAAAGACTGGGCAGCCACGTGGAAGATGGAGCCTGATGGACTGTAGTCCATGGGGTTGCTGAAGAGTCAGACACGCCTTAGCAACTAAACAACAACCATCTACAAAAGTGTGCTTTTTCTGGCTGAGGGGTGGTATTTTTTTCCCTGTATATTCTTAGTTTTGTGTTTGCTGAACACGGATTGTATGATGTGTTGCTCTTGCTCTTGTAATGAGTATTGATGGGTCCTGAGAAACCCAGGCTGGACCACATGGCCAGGCATGGAGGAGACCTTCAGAAGGCAACTTGGCACCTCAGCTCTCGCTGTCAGCTGTCTGAGGCCCAGCACGTGGCAGCTCGTAGGGAGAGGCTCATCGAGGATGAAGAGGGAGAGTCTTGCCATCCCGGCGCCTCCCCTGCCTGCTTTCTGCATCAGAGTTTGGGTGTGAAGCCGCACGCCACGCGTGGGTGCTCAGTTGTGTCCGACTCTTTGCGGCCTTGTGGACTGTAGCCCACCACGCTCTTCTGTTCATGGAATTTTCCAGGCAAGAAGCCTGGAGTGGCCATTTCCTACTCCAGGGAGATCATCTTGGCCCAGGAATTTAACCCGAGTCTCCCGCACTGGTAGGTGGATTCTTTACCACTGAGCCACCCGGGAAGCCCTTGGTATGAAGCAAGTTCTTAGAAAAGTCCTATGTCTAATTCAGACAATAGAGAAAACATCAGACCGAGGACATAGAGGCGTTATTTTTCCCTTAACCCACTGCATTTCCTGTGAGCAAGCCAGTTCCTACCATGTCCTGACCTCAAGTAAGGATCCAGGAGCAGGTTCAGAACCAAAGCTGCATTTCCTTTAGTTCAGCTCCATTAACAGTTGTGTTCAAGTGTAACATCTAAGTCGTTGCTCTAAAGTGAGCCGGAGTGCAGTGATTGCAAGGAAATGAGGAAAAACCTGGGGGGAGGCAGCCACATCGGGGGAAGGCCTGCAGAGGCCCAGCAGCAAATATTGGCTGAGATTTTTAAAAAGCCTATGCACTTCCTGACCTAGGAATCCCCTGCTTTAGATAGTAGCCTGCTCTGGGACTTCCCTGGCGGTCCAGTGGTTAAGGCTCTGAGCTTCCACTGCAGGGAATGCAGGTTCGATCCTTGATTAGGGAAAATCCAACATGCCTGGTGACCAAAAAAACAAAAGGTAGTCTCCTCTGACTTCATTTGCAGGTGAAAGCAGAGGCTGGTAATTTACATGATTATTGTAGAAGAGATTCTTACTCAGTCCGGTCCGACTCTTTGTGACCCCATGGACTACAGTCCATCAAGCTCCTCTGTCCATGGGATTTTCCAGGCAAGAATACTGGAGCAGGTTGCCATTTCCTCCTCCAAGAACAGATCCTTGGACTAACTTTAAAATTATTCCTGCTTTCATATAGAGCTCTTTAAATCCAAGCCTCTCAGCTTGGTGACCTTGTGAAATCAGATCATGACCCCTATGGTACAGATGAGGGAAGTGAAGGGAGAGTTAAAGGGCTTATTTGATGTAACACACCCCTATCCTGGCTCCTTAAAGGGCTCTGTTTGTTACCCTGGCTGCCCTCTGCCCCTAGGAAGGGGGCACTCATCTCTTTTATTCTAGGGGTTCTACACCATGTGGCAGCGAGTGATGCCCTGGAATAGGAGCAGATCTAACAAGCATTTAGATTCCGGTCTACAGTTGCGTTTGTCTGCTCACGTGTCGGCTCTATAAAGTATCTCTGTGGCTAACCGCAGACCATTAACAGCAAGTGTATCTGTGGTTAGAAAACTAGAATGTGCACTGCCTGTTAGGAGGCAGTAAATCAGGAAGGCAGGTGGGAGCACAGCTTCAGCGAGGGCGCGGCGCTGTGGAACACTCAGTAATAGGAGCAGACAGACAGCCTGGTGTGCAGAAACGAGAGATGGGGTTGCTCTTTTCTGAACAAAGGCATTTTGCAGCCTGGGAGGTGGTTGCACATGACTGCAAATAGAAGCTCCAGCATCTAACCGGAGGGCAGACGATGTCTATTTCCAATATGGTTAGGACTACTTGTTCTAAGGATCTTTGGGAAAAAAAAAAAAAAAAAATTCTACCTTTATAGACCATGGCACTGTCATGAATGGTGTTTTTGAATATCAAATGCAGGAGCTATATATATGAGAATACATGTGAGTGAGTGAGTGTGTGTGTGTGTGTGTGTGTAGGGAACCATGGTGGCTGATGAATAATCATTTAACAACAATTCAATTGTTTGAATAACACTAGTGATAATCCCTTATATTTATAAGGTGCATTAACATTTCCACAGCTCTTGCCCAGATATCATTGGAATGATAATTCACTCACGGTTACAGATCATCACCGTTCCCACCCCTGCTCTGAGGGAGTGGACCCCCCAGTGAGGGGTGAGGGAAGCAGAGTCCCGCCCTCATCCCTTCCCTCTCTCCCTTCACTTTCCTTTATTCACATGGATACCATTTCCCCACCCCATCCCCCGCCCCAGGTCCTCTCTCAGCCTCTTGGACCTCTTCTCCCAGACCCAGGTGATTGTGGCGAACATCTTTGTTTTAAGATGCCATTGATTTCCTTCTGTTGTCACGGTCCCACGAGAAAGGCCCTTGCATTTGCCCGCACGGGTCGGTGGTTGAGGACGCCCCCTTGGAGTGGACCTGGTCCACACCTTGCCCATCTCCTCTTTCCAATTGTGTCTTCATTTCCGCTCCTTCCGTCCCTGTTTCAGGCTGCTAGAACCTCTCTCGAGTCTTTTCATATTTTAGCACTCCCTCTTTTTTGGCCTGCTGTGCCCCACCAGACATGCTGGCTGTCACCAGTCCAACCCATCTGTGTTTTCTGGATTCACACAAGCGCCAGGGCCTCGACAAGCTGGGTCCCCGCACGCCGTCGGCCGGCCCTCCAGCAGCCGTCTCCTCCAGGAAGAGGACCAAGCCACCCCCCATCCCACCACCACACACACATACACACACATCTCCCATCCCCAAGACTCACTGTCCTGCTGTGCCCGTCAGCTCCAGGGGCTGGTAGGGAGGCTGCCTTAAGATGTGTAACCAGCATCTTTTTACACTGACTCCATTTCTTTGTACAAAATTGCCACTTTGGAGACCCCACTGCTGGCAGAATAGCTTCCTTTCTTAGGCTGGTGCTGGTGCTGGCTCCCAGCTCCAGCAGCATCGCCCCATACGTGGGCCTTGTCAGCTGCCCTGGATGATGCTCTTGCCCTGGCCTGGCAGAGCCGTGTCCCGGTCAAACCTGGAGCCCCTTCTGGTGGAGTTGGCATGGCAGAGGGTGCCAGGGCCTGGCTTCATGAGAGCTGCAGGCGACCTTGGGCCCACAGGTGGTCCATCCTCTCTGAGGCTGAATTTCTATCATCTGGAAAACTGGATTAGAGTCTTCCCTGGTAGTCAGTGGTTAAGAACCCACCTTGAAATGCAAGGGACACCAGTTTGATACCTGGTCCAGGAAGATCCCCCTTGCCACAGGGCATCTGAGTCCGTGCACCACAGCTATTGAGCTCATGATCTAGAGCCTGGGAGCCTAACTACTGAAGTCCAGGTGCCTGGAGCTGGTTCTCCACAAAAGAGAAGCCGCCACCCTGAGAAGCCCTCACACTGCCCCCAGAGAGGGCCCCCAGCCCACCACAACCAGAGAAAGCCCGTGCACAGCAACAAAGGCCCAGTCCAGCCAAAGAATAAAACAAAAATAAATCTTTTTTAAAAAATCGGGCCAAGTGTCCAAATAACATCAATCCCAATGGCCTGTTCGTTGTGGAGACAGATGAAACAGCGTGTGTGGAAAGGCCTTGGACATAAGCACTGGAGGAGGGTTGGTTTACTTAATCTTCCAACATGTTTTTATTGCGCGCCTCCAGCTTGCCAAGCCCTCTTCTAGGCTCTGGGAAAAGAGCTGGGAAGAAAGCAAACCCCAGGAGGCCCTTCCACCCTAGTGGGAGAGGGACAGTAAGCAAGCAGGCAAGGGTGAACAAGGTCATTTCCTACACTGTATAAGTCCTCTGAAGTAAATGAACCAGTGACTGAGACGACGTGGAATGAGTTGTCCAGGTATCGCTTAGTATTGCTCCAGGTCAAGTACCATTTCCTCCAGGAAGTTCTGCCTCGTTGCTCAACTGAAACAGCATAGATGAGTACCGTAAAACGGAGCCAAGGACTTCCCTGTGCCTCATTTCCAATTTCAGTCTCCTGTCTGACACTTAGAGTATGTATAATACTTTATAATAAGGAGACGCAGGCTCACAGAGATCGACAGTGGCCCAGTATCTCCGAGCTGGAAGGAGGCAGAACTCCATGTCCGACTGCAGCCTCTGCCCTGCCCACCACACCTCCCGTCCTCCCTGTTCTCTCAGGACCATGGTCATAGCTGAGCCAACACTCACCGGAGCCTGTGGACTCTGAGGTTTTCCATGTGAGCCTCTGTGCTCCTGAGGGATGGGGCTGTCACCTGAGCACCAGGGCAGTGCCCGGAGGATCCTGGGAGCTTTGCCCAGGTTCGCTGAGTCCATCACCAGCTCCAGAGTGACAGCCCCTGGCCTTGTATGTCGATGCCATGGATTTCCCCTTACCAGTTCCCGGAATTCTACTCTAGACTAAGTGAACGGTCAAGCTGGAGAGAAAATAGGGGAAAGGCAGGTGGTTTCATGTTAAAAAAAAATGTTTTAGATGTTAGCCATCTTGATTCACAGACCGAAGACTTGAGTCTTACATCTCAACTTTGGGCTTCCCTGGTGGCTCAGACGGTAAAGACTCTGCCTGCAATGCAGGAGATCTGAGTTTGATCCCTGGGTCAGGAAGATTCCCCCCAGAGGAAGAAATGGCAACCCATTCCAGTATTCTTGCCTGGAAAATCCCATGGACAGAGGAGCCTGGCAGGCTACAGTCCATGGGGTCGCAAAGAATCAGACAATGACTGAGCGACTGACACTTTCACTTCTCAGCTTTACCCTAAGCAAGTGTAGATCCCTACCTACAGCAGCAGAAAAGCCTTAGTGCACAAGAGTACGTATAGCAGTTGGCTTATCCTGAGTGTTCATTCTTGGGAGGGGTGACCCTTTGCATCTGGAAACTTTGTAGCATTTCAAGTAGGTTTCCATGCACTGATTTTGAACAGGAAAGGGATACAGTTAAATTCTGTGGATGGAGACTTCCCCGGTGGTCCAGTGGTTGCGAGTCCATCTTGCAGTGCAGGGAATGTGGGTTCCATCCTGGGTTGGGGAACTGAGATCCCACACACCACAACCACTGAGCCAGTGTGTTCCAGAGCCTGTATGCCACAACTAGACAGTGTCCACCACAACAGCAAAAAGGATCTAGCTTCTTGCAAAGAAGACCCCATGTGCCATGGCTAAGACCCTGCGCAGCATAATAAATAAATACGTTAATAAATAAGTACTAAAAACAAAGTTCTGTGGACGAGCTGAGCACCTGTCAAGGAGGGGCTCGCATTCCAGTCCTGACCACTCCCTCCACCAAGGGATTGCCATCCGAACATCCGGAGCATCATTACTTTGAGTCACGTGCCACTGCCCTCCGCGGCTCCCATCAGTCTTGTGAAAATGAACCCTGGTTCATTTCCCACCGTGAAGGGCGCTCTGTTTGGCTCACTGACAGGGTCACTATGTAAGACGGTGGTGGTGTCTGATTTTAGTATTACCCTGCTTCTTGGAAAACGTCTTAGGGCAAAGCTGACATGATACTCCGAGCATGACAGATGCCATTCCAATTTAGAGGAAGAAAGCTGAAGTCTCGTCAAAGCCAAAGAGAGAAAATGAGTCAGGAACAGAGTGCGTTTAGAACTTTGTTGTGACCAGGAATGTTCTACAAACAAAAGACTTTAGTATTGATGGGGGACAGAACCCGATTGTGGGTCAGAACAGCAGAGAAGACTATTCAAGGTGGTTCCAGATACGGATTTCAGCAAGCTAGAGTATCAGTAAATTCATCCATTTATTTTCTCATTCATTCAGAGCCAGGCATTGTGTGCACACTAGGTGCAGAATAAATACCACAGTGATGAAGGCAGTCACAGAGAGCCATTTAGCGGCCGGCAGAGCCCTGGCAGAGCAGCCGTACCTGGTAGGTCCCAGCACTGTGTCTATCCTTGTAGTGCCTGTGGACCTAGAGGGCATGGGTGCTGCAAACACTCTGTTATGGACTGAGTCGTGTCTACGCCCAGATTCATATGTTGAAGCCCTTACCCGCTAGAACCTCGGAATGGGATCTTATTTGGAGAGAGGGTCTTGATAGAGTTAATGAGGTTAAGATGAGGTCCTGGCTGTGTGTGTGCGCGTGTGTGCATGTGTGTGCGCATGTGTGCTCAGTCACATCTTTGCAGTCCCATAGACTGTAGCCCACCAAGCTCCTCTGTCCGTGGGATTTCCCAGGCAAGAATACTGGAGCAGGTTGCCGTTTCCTTGTCTCTTGTGTCTCCCGCAGTGGCAGGAGGGCTCTTTACACTGGCGCCACTTGAGAAGCCCTGAAAGTCACCAGGGTGGACCCTGATGCAACCTGCTTGGTGTCTGTATAAGAGGAGGAGGTGAGGACACAGATGTTCGTTCTTGCGGACAGTCGTCTGCAAGCTGGAGAGTGAGGCCACAGGAGAACGCAACCCTGCGAGGCCTTCATCTTGGGCTCCCAGCCTCCAGGATTGTAAGGGAGTAGGTTTCGTTATGTCAGCCCCCTTCACCTCTCCCCTCTCCCCACTGGTAACCTCTGGTTTGTTCTCTGCGTCTCCTTTTTTTGTTTGATTCACTAGTTGGTTGCATTTTTTTGGATTCCACAGATAAGTGATATCGTGCAGTATTTGTCTTTCTCTGTCTGACATATTTCACTTGGAGAGCGTAACGCCCTCCAAGTCCATCCGTGTTGGCTGCAACCGGCAGAGCTTCGTTCTTTCTATAGCTGAGTGGTGTTCCACTGTGTGTGTGTGTGAACCACCCCACCCTTACCCAGCCACGTGCTGACGGGCACTTAGGTCGCTTCCACGTCCCGGCCATTGTAGACAGTGCCGCTCTGAACACGGGGGCGCCTGTATCTTTTCAAATCAGTGTTTTCGTGTTTTCCAGATACATTTTCAGGAGCAAAATTGCAGGGCCGTGTGGTGATTCTGTCTTTTGTGTCTTGAGGACCCTCTGTACTGTTTTCCATAGTAGCCGCACCAATTTACATTCCCGCCAACCGTGTGCAAAGGTTCCTTTTCCTTCACACCCTTGGTTTTCTTTATTTTAAAGTACCAGGAGCGTGTGTGTCCGCCCTTGTTTGGAACACTCCCTTAGCTGTTCTTATGCAGAGCGCCGCTGCCTTTTTTTTCTGTTGGCTCCATCACTCCTTTAAAACTCAGCCGCCACTGTCACCCGTGGGGTGGTCTGAGGGCCCCTGTCTGTGCTTGTTCTCTCCCACTGCCACCCGTGCTCTTGTCCAGCCTGCAGCCTCCGCTGCAGGGTGAGCAGATGAACTAAAGGATGGACAGGTCACCGCCAGTCATTTAAAATGGTTGAAGTTCGGGGGGTGCATTTTTTATTGTGGTAAAATACATATAATGAAATTTGAGATTTTAACCATTTTTAAGTGTACAAATTCAGTGACATTAATCAGAGTCACATCGTTGTGCAACCATCACCAGCATCTATTTCCAAACTGTTTTCATCACACCAGACAAAACAGTCCCCTTTAGCCAATAACTCCCCATTCTCCCCGCATCCCAACCCCATGTCCTGGTGACCTCTAAGCTGCTTTCTGCCTCTATGAACTTGCTTATTCTAGGCATTCTGTCCTCTTCTGTCCAGGGGATTATTCAGGGAAGAATACTGGAGTGGGTTGCCATTCCCTCCTCCAGAGGATCTTCCCAACCCGAGGATCAAGCCCGAGTCTCTTGCATTGCGGGTGAGTTCTTTACCATCTCAGCCACCAGGAAAGCCCTTCATATAAGCGGGATCACACAATATTTGGCTTTTTATAATTGGCTGATTTCACTTGGCATAGTGTTTTCAAGTTCCATTCATGTTGTAGCATGTATCAAAACTTCATTTCTTTTTTACCTGAGTAATATTCCATTTGTGGAAAGACTGCATTTTGTTTATTCATTCATCGTCTCTTAACTTTTGGCTGTTGTGTCTAAGGCTACTATGACATGAGTGTACAGATATCCTTTAGACACCCCTTGTCTTCAGATATCTGTGGTGTAAACCCTGGAGATTGAGGAGAAGGGGGTGACAAAGGATGAGATGGTTGGATGGCATCACCGAGTCAATGGACATGAGTCAGAGCAAACTCTGGGAGATGGTGAAGAACGGGGGAGCCTGGAGCGCTGTAGTCTCTGGGGTCACAAAGAGTCAGACATGACTTAGCGACAGAATGGCAACCATCAGGTTAGGGGTGGAGTGGTAACTGATAATTCTGTGTTCACCTTCTTGAGAAACTGCCGTACTCTGCTCAGAGGCTGTGCCATTTTATTAACACTTTCCTACCAGCAGTGTACGAGGTTCAGTTTCTCCACGTCCTTGCCAACACTTGTCATTTTCAGTTTTGTTGATTTTACCCCTCCTGGTGTATGCGATGAAGGGCTGGCTCATTGTGGTTTTGACTTACATTCCCTGATGACTGATGATGTCGAACATTTTTTCATGTGCTTAGTGGCCATCTGTATATTTTCTGTGGACAAATGTCCACTCAAGTCCTTTGACCATTTTTATCTTTCTGTTATTGCACAAAATGGTTGAAACTTTAAAAAAAAAAATGTGCTCCTTAAAAGGATGACCCCTCCTAATACTCAGCTTTCTAGGAATGTTATTCTCCAGGGGTTCTAGACTGACAAGGTTATTTCAGTCATCTCTTCCCCCTCCCACTGTCTTGGCTCACCGCCCCCTCGTTTTTCCTAGAGTTCATCTTTCAGATTAAATGACACACGGTACTTGAATAAAGAATCAGGCTGCAGAATTTCACTTTGGGAAGCTGCCACAACTCAAATGTACCAATATCCTTTTCAAATATGTTAAAAAGATTAGAGAGCTAGATTGTCCATTTGTGTTATTCGAATGCCTTTGACAGTGACAGTGTTACAGATACGTGCTCCAGCCAGTATTTGCCAGTGTGTCTTGGTGGGGGCTGAAAGCAGGGTTTTGAATGTGCAGAGGCGAAATGTCTTTGTGGATAGGTGTGAATGTTTTCGCCGAATGGTTCTGTTGGTTGTTTAATCTCAGTCTCACTCTCTGAACTCTCAGTGGAAAGAGAACCAGGTCGGGGGGAGACAGCAAGCCTCAGGGACAGGTGCCCTGGAAGTGCGTCTTCAGGGCCTTGGACCTGAGCCCTGCGCTCTGAGGCACCGCTCGCTTCGGCAACCAGCAGCTGTGAGCCAGGGAATTTGTCTCTTTTATGGACTTTGGAATGAGGAACTTTAGGAGAATTTTAAAAGCTGTTCTGAGTTAAATTGGGGGATGGGAGATGGAGGAAATGTAGTTTTGCTGTGACTGCTGAATATATAGCACTGACCTTGATCAAACCTATTTTTCTTTTTTTTAAGTCCATTAAGAAAAAGTCTGTTATAAGCTTTAGGTCCAGAAACAATTCAATTTATCCTTTTTGTTTCTTTGTCCAAGCCAAATATTTTCTAATCTTTTGTATTTTGCCTCATTCCACAAAGGATTTTTTGGTACCTCGTCACACTGGATTTTCTGGAATCATTAAAATGTACATACTTTTTTTTTCTTTCTTGTTTTTCCTGCTACTGCTTTTCTCTCTCTCTCTTTTTTTTAAAAATAAAAAGCTTTCTGGAAGTATCATTGACATACAGTAATCTGAACATACTTAAATGAGCAATTTGATAGGTTTTGACATATGCGTGTATCCAGGAAACCATAACCACAATCAAGATAATGAAGATAACCATCAAGCCCTGACGTTTCTTTGCCCCTCCATCATCGTTCTGCCTCGCCCACCTCTTTAACCACGGATACCCTGTCCTTATAGATTAGTTTGCACCTTGTGTGATTTTATATAAAGGGAATCGTACAGCATGTACTCTATTTTCTGGCTTCTTTTACTCAGCATAATTGTTTTGACGTTCCTCCGTGTTGTTGCTTGTTCGTTGTAGGTATACTTTTATTCCCGACTAGTATATCCACTGTGTGGACATACCACAGCTTGCTTACGTATTCATTTGTCGATGGACGTTTGGGCTGTTTCCAGTCTTTGTAGGCGCCTATGTTTTCATTTTCTCTTGGGTGAATGAATACCTAAGAGTGGAATGGTTGGATCAAGCAGCAGAAGTGAGTTTTGTGTTCAGTCTTTCCCATCTTCAGGGTCTTTCCCAGTGAGTCAACTCTTTGCATCAGGTGGCCAGAGTACTGGAGCTTCAGCCTCAGCCACAGTCCTTCCAGTCCCTTCCAGGGTTGTTTTCCTTTAGGATTGACCGGTTTCATCTCCCCAGGGAGTTGAGCTACGTAGATATTAGGACACTTGAAGTTTCCTTACAGCCCTTCTGATGCTTCATTCTCATCCATCTTTTCTCTCTCTCTTCCTCCCTCTTCTGAGCCTTTTTTTTCTCTGAATTTCCCTTTGGGTCATTTCTATTGCTGTTTCTTCATGTTCACTGATCTTTTCAGTTATTCTCACCTAGTGCGTTATAGTTATCCTCTCTAGAAGTTTTCCTTATTTTATCTCTTAGTATATATCCTCCATGCATCTTCCTAACACATTCATGTCTTTCTTTTAGCTTCTGGAACACAGGCAGTACAGTTACGATAGCTTTAATTTCCTTGCCTCGTAATTCTATCATTTCTGGGTGAGTTTTGTCGGTTGGTTCTTTTCCTTCTTATGGGTCATATTTTCCTGCTTCTTTGAATGCCTGGTGGTTTTTTATTTGATGCCAGACATGAATTTTACCTTGTTGAGAGATGGATATTTTATATTCCCATAAATTTTTTGAGCTTTGTTCTGGGATGTGGTTAAATTACTTGGAAACAGTTTGATTCTTTCAAGTCTTGCTCTTCAGCTTCATTAGGGGGAAGCAGAGTAGCATTTAGTCTGGGGTAAAATCCTCTGTGTTCTCTACCCAGGACCCTGTGGATTGTGGTTTTCCACCCTAGCTCAGCCTGAGAGAAACTGTCAGCAGCCCTGTATGAGCTCTGGAATGGCTGTCTTTATTCTTATTGGGTGGCTCCTGCCCAAGACCCGGACGGCTGAAGCCGAAGACTTGCAGGCATCCTCTGCACATCCCTGGAGTGTCCTCTCTCTGCAGGGCCCTCTACTTTGGTATTCTGCCCTCTGAACTCTCATCATCTTGGCTTTTCTGGACTTTCAGCCCTGTCTCCCCCACCAAAGGAGACCCCCCAGGCTCCACCTGGCTCCCCCCACCAAAGGAGACCCCCCAGGCTCCACCTGGCTCCCCGCTGGCATGCCTTCCTGGGAACGCTTCAGGCTGTGCCTGGGGCAGTCATAGGCTCACCTCTTTGCTTGTCCTCTCTGAGCAGTCACTGCCCTCACTGTCTGATGTCCAGTGTCTTGACAAACCGCAGGGCGATAGATCTCGTCTGTTCTTTTTAGCTGTCTTAGGTGGGATGGCAAACCCGGCCCCTGTTGCTCCATCTTGCCTTGAAGCAGAAGTTGATGACACCTTGAAAAAAAAATGTAGTTACACAATGTCAGTAAAAAAGGACAAAGAAAAAATTCTACAGTAATGATAATCACAGAAAAGAATGTGGGTGGGAGAGGTTAGAGTTCAAACATCCTTTTAGAGTCTAACCTGAGAGTGTTGTAGCTCCACTTTTTTGACAGGAACCTAAAAGATAATCTGTACAATGAGAACCTAGGTACTTTCCCTTGGAGGGTCATCCATGAACCAGTCATGTCTGCCGTATTATCCTGAAGACAGAGCGCTAGTTTTCAGCATGTTTTAGACAGTTGCATCCTGAAGAACCAGTGGCCTGGCTTTAGCCCCAGTGGTGTATTTCAGGCCATTTAAATTGTGCTTTTCTGACCTTCATCTCAATTATTAAAAGCACAGGCTTTTGTGCAGGGGAATATTATCTAAAACTAATCAAAACAGTTCACTTTAGAAGATAGTCAGTGTTATGGATAATGTAACTGTAGAGAACTTTAAATCAAAACATTTTTATACTAATGGAAATTAACAGAAAAAATAACGAGAATGGCTTTCATTTTATTTCTTTTACTGAAAGGTTTTAAATCCATTGTATCAAATAAAGACTTGTTAAAGCTACCTTTTGAGATATTTTTGTCAAGTCCGTTTATGAAGTGAGGCCTCTTATGGAGTGGTGTACAAGAAATAACAATGAGTGCGTGCTGCATCACCTCCACGTGAAACAGAAATGTAGGCTCCGGATTTAGATCTCTACCAAGTCCCACTCTTGTGCTTGTTATTCTGTCTGCTCTCCCCTTCCCCACCTCCAAAATTTTAATCTTGCCTTTTATGGTAAGGATTTGGGGATCCTGCATGACTTGCTAGGAGCTTTGTTACAAAGCTTTCGTCTTTTTTCTTCTCCCTCCCCTCGCTTCTCTCTCCTCCCCTCCTGTCCTCTCCCATCCCCCTTCCCCTCCCCTCTCTTCCCCCTCCTCCCCTCTCTTCCCCCTC
>SJYQ01003982.1:232649-246533 GCA_006410935.1 Redunca redunca
TCCCCTCTCTTCCCCCTCCTCCCCTTCCCCCACTCCCTCACCCCAGCTGTCCCAAAGACTGAACATGCCATTCCTGCCTTAGTGTGGTGCTTCTGAACTTCAGAGCAAAGCTCAAGTTTTAGGGCCGATCACTTCACACATTGTTGGGAGCATCTCTTGTTTGTTTTAAAACTACACAGTGGGGATGTCTCTTACCAGAAACCTCACTTTTCCCCATGTGATAAGAATTCCTTTGTGACCACACTAGATGTCAAAGATCCTAGAATTACTATATTAATTTCTTGATTTTAATGTCATTGCTTGCTTATGCCCTTGGGGACACTGAGGTTTAGTAATCCTGGTCCATAGTCCTGGGAGACTTCAAGATGTTTGCTCAAAGGATGTCTTGTAAGTACTTTCCTCCCTTGCAGAATTCACCCCCTGCAGGTTGGTGTTGCTTTAAATGAACTGTGCTCATTAAAGTCATGTTCTCCGAAGTGAAAATCAGGCTTGATGTATACTTGATATGTACTAGGCTGTCAAAGATATTTATTAAATAAATCTGGAAAATTCAGGGTTAAAAAAATGTAAAATGGATGGAAAAGGTATTAACTATTTTACAATATCTAGGTCTTTAAATTTCTAACAGAAACAAGACAGAATTTCTTCTGCAAAGTTAAGGGGGTGTGTGCATGCAGGTGTGTGTCTACACGTGTGTGTGTGTGTGTGTGTGTGTGTGTGTGTATGTATGTTGAAGGGTGTATAGTATTAGAAATGAATATTAAAGTGTTAAGTGTTAAATAAGCATTCTAAGGATTTCAAGAAATCTCAGAGCTCTGTGGGAAGTCTTTGCTGGCTTGGTAACTATCGTTAGGCAAAATGAAATTAGAGCATATTTCAAGATAAAGTAATCAACACATTTCCTAAATACACAACCAGAGAATTTCAAGGCTGGTCTTTCCATAAGCGACTGTTCTTCTTCTTTCTCTTTTCTTTCATCTGTGCATTAATTGAGACCCAGCAGCTCCCCAGAACCCTGCTCTTTGTGCTCCACCTGTGTTTTGCTCTAGCTTTGTCTAGGCCTCGTATTACATCTCCAGCCGGCTTTTTGCCCAGTGCGATGGAGGTGGGGTGGGGACAGTTTAATTGCTCTCTGCTCTGTGTCCGTTTTTCTGGGGTAGTTATTTGTTGACCAGTCTCTGTTCTGCTAGGTCAGGAGCCCTAAGGTTAGGAAGGTCACAGTGTCTGGCCCAGAAGATGCTTAGTAACATCTTGTTGAATTTAATGGAAGGTTTGTCAGCTTTAAACTCTGTGTCATCTAAATTCAGATGAGTCACATATCACGTCTTAGGGTGATCTTAGGTGTTTTTCCAGGTGTCCAGCACCACTGTTTCACAACCCAAGACTCATAAAAGATCGTGATACAACTTCCAGATTCAAGAGACTCTGCTGAAGTGCCTTTAATCAGTCACAGTGGCAGCGACTGATTTACATATATATGTATATATATAATCAGTCAGGGGCTATAGAATTCTTTTACAATCAAGTATACAAACATGAGCTCAACGTCATTTGAAACAGGTTTACTAATGGGATAGGGTCAGCTCTTGTCATTTTCTATAAAGTGATGAATTTCAGAGCCAGAGCTCAAGTGGCAGGTCCAGCCCTGGGATGAGCAAGACTCAGTTCCTGACCTACCCAGATGATCAAAGGAGAAGCCAGAGTCTTAGAAGTGAAATAAAGCTGGAACCCTTCAGCCAGGGGTGGTGTCCAGGGCCGCAACTCTGACAGTAGAGCTGAAATCCAGACCGGAGGGTGACAGAACACACACTGCGTGTCCGCGCTGCCTATTTCCATATTTCTTTTGTGAGTGAATGCTGTAGTGATATAACTTTTCTGCAAACAGTGCATGATACAGAAGGCCAGCTTTTACATGAGATGTCTACCTACAGATTATTGAAACGTTGTTAGTCCTTATTGCTTTTATGATTGGTTCCTAAAATACTAGAACCCTATAAGACTTTTTCTAAATAGCATTTGTCTAATATTTTGGAAAAGGTAAAATGATGCAAAAAGTATACGTTTATTTTATGCTTAGTACCACACACGTCCTACTGGAATGAGTACTCGTCAATTGGAGGGACTCCGGGGTCCCGTGTAAAGGCTCGCCCTTGCCTTGCTGGTTCACTGCATGACTTAGATGAGGTGCGTGAGAAGCCTAACTGCTTCAATCTCATCTCTGAAATAGGCATGACCCCCAGATGGAGCCAGTTGTATGAGCATTTCCCTAGTGGTCCAGTGGTTAAGACGCCAGTCTTCTAATGCAGGGGACATGGGTTCCATCCCTGGTATGGGAACTAAGATTCCACATGCAGCAGGGCCTGGCCAAAAAAAAAGGAAAAGGAGATGTCGTGTGGGTTGGAGATCATGCACCAGAAGCCCCAGGGTTTGACACATAGTGCGTGGGAAGTGAAGGGAGCTATGACTGTTTGGTGCCATCCTTAATGTTTTAAATAATTAAGGAAAAGAGAGGCCACCTCAAAATAAAGGAGACAGATTCTCAGTTAACCTTTTAAAGAATAGCCCCACGTTGACCTTCTGGAACATCGTTCAGATAACAGCAGGACCTTCATATCACCAGGAGATTTAGAGTCAAGAGTCTATTTTTATCTCTAGGTAATGAGATAATCGTATGAATGAAGAAAAAAGTGTATTTTCCTTGCCTTTTTAATAGAATAAAACACATAAGTTACCTGAAGATCTTTTTGTGCCACTTTTTACTGTAAACAGTAATTAAGCTTGAAAGTCATAGCCACAAATAGCAGCATGAAGACCAGGTAAAGGGCACAAGTCAAGGTCACCCTTTTACCTACGGAACCAGGCATGCTATAGGACCTACCAGGCCTATTGACGTCACCTGAAACTCAGAAAGAAGCCGGCGTTTGGCTAGGTTCTTGTGAGAAGCAAGTCAAGATGGAGCCCTGGATGGAATGCTCGGTACGTGTTTTAGCACCAGTCAGGTGCTGTCAAGCGTTCCCTGTTGGCTCAGATGGTAAAGAACCTGCCTGCCAATGCAGGAGACGTGAGAGACGCAGGTTCGATCCCTGGGTCGGGGAGATCCCGTGGAGTAGAGCATGGCAACCCACTCCAGTATTCTTGCCTGGAGAATCCCATGGACAGAGGAGCCTGGCGGGCTACAGTCCATAGGGTCGCAAAGAGTCGGACATGACTGAGTGACTAACACTTTCCCATGACAGCACCTGCAAGCGTGCTAAGTCGCCTCACTGTGTCCGACTCTTTGCAACACCATGGACAGTTGGGTACTTTTTACTTTCGTCTCAGCCTGTCTCATGGGGCAAGCACTGCACATACTTGCAGGATGTGCTCAATAACTTAGTAAAGTTGATTTCACTGTTTTCAGTGTTTGCTCTTTGCTGTGATAAACAATATTAGCAGCAATGAACTATAGAAATCCTAGACCACCTAGGGAATTTGGGATGGACATGTACACACTACTGTATTTAAAATGGATAGCCATCAAGGACCTACTGGGTAGTGCATGGAACTCTGCTCAGTGTTATATGGCAGCCTGGATGGGAGGAGAGTTTGGGAAAGGATGGATACATGTATATGCATGACTGAGTTCCTTCGCTGTTCACCTGAAACTATCACAACATTGTTAATCGGCTATACCCCGACACAAAATAAAAAGTTAAAAACCATAAAGCAATACGAACAAGTAAAAAAAATACTAAACTACCATTTGTGTTGAGCACCCATTTGCCATCATCCTGTTTGATGTTTCGTATACATTAACCTCTGACCTCACAAGAACTTCAGAAGACAGGTTATGGTGTTATTCCTGGAGGGGTCAAGTCCCGTTGGCCAAGCTCACACAGTTCATAAGTGCCAGACCAGGAGCTGAGCCCTGCTGAGTTTGAATCCCAGGTCAGTGTCTTCTCAGAAGCCCCAGGACCCAGACAGTCCAGTGCAGGTAACCCTGATCATGATCTTTTCCAAGAACCAGTCTTCTGAACTGTATTCAGACCTTGACAGAATGCCAGGAGGCTGGACTTGCAGCCCCAGGAAGGTCTGTGGCTGGCAGAGTGTCTTCTAGAGCAGCTGGCCCGCTGAGACTTCTACCCTGAGGTCCTCGCCCCACTGTGGGGCCGGTCCCGCCTCACATTAAATCCTGTCCACCCCCTCGCACACAGCATTACCGCCATCTGAGGGATGGTTACCGACACTGAGGTAAAGGGACACCCTGCCCGCCCTGTGTAAATAGATCCCCGGGACTTCCTGAGGAAATGAGCAGCGCCACAGCCAGTTCTGGATAAAAACTCAAGAGGTAATAATACAGAGAATATCATCTTTTCCCAAGCTTCCCCTAACACACCCCAGAGTGCAGTGATGCTTGAAAGAATGCGAAAACTTTGAAAACCGATCAAGCTGCCCTCTTGTTAACACCGTCTTAACGACTTCTGTAGACGAACTTTAGAGGCCTGAGAATGAAAATTACTTAAATAAATAACCTGTGAAGGTTTCATGTGGGCTGGATTCCCAGTCTCACGAGGTTTTCTTTGATGGAATTCAGATGCACTCGCCCGTCCTGTGCTGTGCCGTCCGCAGAGGTTGGAAGTGGTTTGTGTTGGTTAAACCGAGCTTGGGGTTTTGTTGCTCATTATGCTGATCAGCTTGGCCCCAGCTGAATTGGCATGGTAAGTCGTTCGAACAGCACTGGCCTTTTCTGTGCACAAGGTTAAGAACTCCAGGCAGCTGCCACTGCTGTCAAGAAGCCTGAGTCTGATCTCGAGGGTCACTGCCCGCAGCAGCAGAAGACATTCCACAGCGGTGAAGGCTGTGGTGCCGNATAATACAGAGAATGTCATCTTTTCCCAAGCTTCCCCTAACACACCCCAGAGTGCAGTGATGCTTGAAAGAATGCGAAAACTTTGAAAACCGATCAAGCTGCCCTCTTGTTAACACCGTCTTAACGACTTCTGTAGACGAACTTTAGAGGCCTGAGAATGAAAATTACTTTAAATAAATAACCTGTGAAGGTTTCATGTGGGCTGGATTCCCAGTCTCACGAGGTTTTCTTTGATGGAATTCAGATGCACTCGCCCGTCCTGTGCTGTGCCATCCGCAGAGGTTGGAAGTGGTTTGTGTTGGTTAAACCGAGCTTGGGGTTTTGTTGCTCATTATGCTGATCAGCTTGGCCCCAGCTGAATTGGCATGGTAAGTCGTTCAAACAGCACTGGCCTTTTCTGTGCACAAGGTTAAGAACTCCAGGCAGCTGCCACTGCTGTCAAGAAGGCTGAGTCTGATCTCGAGGGTCACTGCCTGCAGCAGCAGAAGACATTCCACAGCGGTGAAGGCTGTGGTGCTGGCAGGATCTGATAAGCACTGGGATTATGCGGCCTGGGGAGAACTTCAGCCAGTCTCACAAGTGGAGGTCCTCTTAGCAGATCAGACATTTAAGTTCTCGATCACTTGTGTTTGAAGGCAGACGCGGAGGTTCTTGGGCTTCCCTACTGGCTCAGATGGTGAGGAATCCACCTGCAGTGCAGGAGACTGGAGTTCGGTCCCCGGGCTGGGAAGATCACCCGGAAGGGAGCACCTACCCGCTCCAGTATTCTGGCCGCAGAATTCCACGGGCAGAGGAGCCTGGCGGGCTGAAGTCCATAGGGTCACGCAGAGTTGGACACGACTAAAGCGACTTAGCACGCACGCTTGCACAAACAGGCCACTGGGATGCGGTTTTGCGTCATAAGTGTTGACAACATAGAGCAGCAGGTATATAGCTGCCTGTCTTGCTGGATTATGTGGTACTGATTATAAGACACAAGGCTGAACGACAGAGGCTGACTGATTCCCGTCCAGGGCTGTGCTGGCCAGCACATTCTGTGTGTTCAGGTCCCACCGATGGGTGTGGCACCCTGCTCAAAGCTGCTGTCCCCTCGGACAACTCAAAAAATGTGATTCTATAAGCAGACTGGGGGCTCAGTTGGTAAAGAATCTGCCTGCAATGCAGGAGGCCCCAGTTTGATTCCTGGGTCACGAAGATCCCCTGGAGGAGGGATAGGCTACCTACTTCAGTATTCTTGGGCTTCCCTTGTGGTTCAACTGGTTAAGAATCCGTCTGCAATGTGGGAGACCTGGGTTCAATCCCGGGGTTGGGAAGATCCCCTGGACAAGGGAAAGGCTACCCACTCCAGTATTCTGGCCTGGAGACTTCTTTCCATGGACCCCATAGTCCATGGGGTCACAAACAGTTGGACACGACTGAGCAAATTTCACTTTCACTTTCCATAAGCAGATTATTTTATGGCTTAGAAAACACATTATTAATCAAACGCTAATGTCTAATGAATTTTTCAGTGCTATTTTATATCCAGTCAGAAATGAAGAAACAGAGTTTGGGGGTCCCCCCACCTCTAGCTTTTTTCATTTGGGGATTTCCCCACTCTCTCCAGTGTTCACAGTTTTCAGACTTCGTTTTTTTACTTTTTAAGGACAAAAACACTGCAGGTGTTTCCACATGTGTCCTCACCCACCTGTGTGTTTACTGCTTAGCCCAGGGAAATCATGAAACATGAAATCATAAAAATGATGAAACAGGGAGCTTGGGATTTTTTCCTAGTTCCGCATCTTCCCTCCACCAAGTGAGTGCAAACTCCCACTGGGGTCTGTATGCTTGTGTCCATGCTCCAGTACTTCTTCTGTTATTTGTATGATTTGCAGGCTTAACAATGCCTTTCTGCAGGGAGTGCTATCCAAGAGCAGTCATCATACCCAGAAGCAGAAGACATTCATGATGCTTACATGTTCGTTAGGAGACATAAACAGTGAGCAAACAAGCAAGGTGATTATAGTTCATGGTGATGCTGTGAAAGAAAGAAATGAGATGGATGTGAATTCCTTGGCAGTCCAGTGATAAAAGACTGCACGCTTCCGCTGCAGGTTTGATCCCTGCTTGGGGAACTGCCATCTGCAAACTGCGTGCATGCGTGTTGAGCCATTTCGTTCGAATCCCATTCTTTGTGACCCTATGGACTGAAGCTCACCAGGCTCCTCTGTACATAAAGTGAAAGTTGACCAGTCGTGTCTGGACTATAGCATCCATGAAATTCTCTAGGCCAGAATACTGGAGTAGGTAGACTTTCCCTTCTCCAGGGGATCTTCCCAACCCAGGGATCAAACCTAGGTCTTGGATTCTTTACCAGCTGAGTCATCAGGGCATGGCATGTCCAGAAAAAAAAAGAAAAGAAACAAAGTGAATGTGACTGAAAAGAACAACTTTAGGAAAGGTTATTAGCCAGATTCTCTGAAAAACTCCCATTTGAATTGAGACTGAAAGAACAGAACTTGGTCATGGAAATGCTTCAGGCAAAGGCAACAGCAGATACAAATCCTTAAAGTAAGACAGAAAAGATAGTTTGACAGGAACTCAAAAAGAGAAGGGAAGAAGGTTGTAAGATGAGTTGGAGAGGCCAAGAGGACCATGGAGGGCCCTAATGGACCTTGCTAAGAAAGTATGAGTTAGACAGAACTCATGAGTTAGACAGAATTAGGATTCTAGACAGAACTATGATGAGTTGTCAAGGCTGTATATTGTCACCCTGCTTATTTAACTTCTGTGCAGAGTATATCATGCAAAATGCTGGGATGAATGAAGCACAAGCTGGAATCAAGATTGGTGGGAGAAATATCAGTAACCTCAGATATGCAGATGACACCACCCTTATGGCAGAAAGCGAAGAGCCTCTTGATGAAAGTGAAAGAGAGTGAAAAAGCTGGCTTAAAACTCAACGATCAAAAAATTAAAATCATGGCATCCAGTCCCATCACTTCATGGCAAATAGATGGGGAAACAGTGGAAACACTGACAGACTTTATTTTCTTGGGCTCCAAAATCACTGCAGATGGTGACTGCAGCCATGAAATTAAAAGACACTTGCTCCTTGGAAGAAAAGCTATGACCAATTTAGACAGCATGTTAAAAAGCAGAGACATTACTTTGCCGACAAAGGTCCATTTAGTCAAAGCTATGGTTTTTCCAGTGGTCGTGTATGGATGTGAGAGCTGGACCGTAAAGAAAGCTGAGCGCTAAAGAATTGATGCTTTTGAACTGTGGTGCTGGAGAAGACTCTTGAGAGTCCCTTGGACTGCAAGGAGATCCAACAAGTCCATCCTAAAAGAGATCACCCCTGGGTGTTCTTTGGAAGGATGCTAAAGCTGAAACTCCAGTACTTTGACCACCTGATGCAAAGAGCCGATCGTTGGAAAAGACCGTGATGCTGGGAAAGATTGAAGGCAGGAGGAGAAGGGGGCGACAGAGGATGAGATGGTTGGATGGCATCACCAACTCCATGGACATGAGTTTGAGCAAGCTCCAGAAGTTGGTGAGGGACAGGGAAGCCTGGCGTGTTGCAGTCCATGAGGTCGCCCAGAGTCAGGCGTGGCTGAGCAAATGGACTGAACTGATTGCTTTATCAGGTTTGTTGTTGTTTAGTTGCTAAGTTGTGTTGTCCGACATTTTGTGACCCCATGGACTGCAGCCTGCCAGGCTCCTCTGTCCATGGGATTTCTCCAGGCAAGAATACTGGAGTGAGTTTTCATTTCCCTCTCCAGGGGATCTTCCCAACCCAGGGTTCAAACCTGCATCTCCTGGCAGGCAGATTCTTTACCACTGAGTCACCTGGGAAGCCTCTTTGTCAGATTAGCCAATCCTTTAAAGTCTTGACTGGTGGGTAGTCATTGCACGGGACCTGTCAGTAGCATCGTTGGAACAAAAGCCAGAGGCTGGGCAGCAGATTTCCACCACCTGTGGGAAGTTGTACTAGACGTATGCTAATATCGACTCTACTTCTAGGGTTCTCTAATATCATGCAAAAAAAATGGCCCGGCTCTAGAAAAATATGGCAATTAAAACCACAGTTTAAAAAAATGAAAAGCACAAATCTAGAGCATGAAAAGACAGTAGCAGGATGAAGCACTGTAGTCCTTGTAATGAACGATTTCACACGAGTCTGCCGTGCTCTCTGGTGGTGGTGGTTTGGTTGCTCAGTTGTGTCTGACTCTATGTGACCCGTGGACGCTAGCCCACCAGGCTCCTCTGTCCATGGGATTTCCCAGGCCAGAATACTGGAGCGGGTTGCCATTTCCTCCTCCAGGGGATCTTCCTGACCCAGGGGTCGAACCCCGGTCTCCTTCGCTCAGTGGGTCTCCTTCACCGCAGGCAGACTCTTTACCGACTGAGCCAGCAGGAAGCTGTGGTCTCTAGCTTTTAGATTCACTGCGTGGTGGCCGCGTGCTGGTGTGTGTCTCTGGGTCTGACTTCTCCGGGCAGCAGTTGAGACTCAGTTGCTCCTTTTTTCCCCGGTGTAGATGACAGCGCTTCTGCTGCCAGCAGCATGGAGGTGACCGACCGCATCGCCTCCCTGGAGCAGCGAGTGCAGATGCAGGAGGACGACATCCAGCTGCTCAAGTCGGCTCTGGCCGATGTGGTTCGGAGGCTGAACATCACCGAGGAGCAGCAGGCCGTGCTCAGCAGGAAAGGACCTACCAAAGGTGGGCGACAGGGGGCTCGGCAGTGGTGCATTTTGACTTTTTCTCATTTTGAGTATTCTTTTCTAAAGAGTCGAAGTACAGTTAATTTACTGTGTTGTGTTAGTCCCAGCTGTACAACAAAGGACTTCAGGTATAGATATCCATGCGCGCATGCTAAATTGCGTCAGTTGTGCCTGACTCTCTGCGACCCCATGGACTGTAGCCTGCCAGGCTCCTCTGTCTGTGGGATTCTCCAGGGAAGATTACTAGAGTGGGTCGTCATTTCCTTCTGCAGTGATCTTCCTGACCCAGGGATCAAATCCCCATCCCCTGCGCTGGCAGGCGGGTTCTTTGCCACTAGCACCACCTGGGAAGAATATACGCATACACGTATCTATTCGTTTTCAGATTCTTCTCTCTTATGTGTGTTTGCACTTGTGTCGGACTCTTTGCGACCCCATGAACTGTAGCCTGCCAGGCTCCTCTGTCTATGGAATTTTCCAGGCAAAGATACTGGAGCAGGTTGCTATTACTTCCTTCTCCAGGTGATCTTCCCGAACCAGGGCTAGAACCTGGGTCTCCTGCCTTGGCAGGCAGATTCTTTATGGGTGCCTCACCTGGGAAGCCCTAGGTTGTCACAAAATACTGAGTATAGTTCTCTGACTGTATGTACAGTAGGTCCTTGTTGTTTATATACAGATGAGATGGTTAGATAGCGTCAGCAGCTCAACGGAAGTGAATCTGAGCAAACTGCAGGAGATAGTGGAGGACAGAGGAGCCTGGTGTGCTGCGGTCCATGGGGTCGCGGAGAGTTGGACACGACTTAGCGACCGAACGACAGCAATAAGTTGTATATGTTAATCCCAACCGCCTAATTTATCCCTCTCCCTCCTTTCCCCTTTAGGAATCATAAGTCATGTTTTCTATGTCTGTGTGTCTATTTCTGTTTTGTAAATAAGTTCATTTGTATTTGTTTTTGGATTCCACATGTAAGTGATAGCCTGTGGTGTTTGTCTTTCTCCATCTGACTCACTTCACTTAGCATCATCATCCCTGGCGTCCACGTTGCTGCAAGCGGCATGATTTCGTTCTTCTGTGCGCCTGAGGAAGGCTGCACTGTATGCGGCGTGCCGCACCGCCTTTATGCACTCCTCTGCTGATGAACGTCTAGGTTGCTTCACCGTCTTGGCTGTTGTACACAGGGCTGATCTGGACACTGGGGTGCGTGTGTCTTTTTGAATTATGGTTTTCTCTGGACATATGCCCAGGAGTGGGACTGTAGGATCACATGGTCATTCATGGCAGATTCTTGCTCCAGGAGATACGTTGCTCTCTTAGTATTGACAGAGAACCCAAGCTTAGAACAACACTGAACCAATCGTAGGATTGTTGAAATCATCCCACAAAGTGTGACGGTATCTTTTGCCTGGACATTGGTGAGTTGTAGCCGACGTTAGTGAGTTTTAGCCAACGTTGTAGCCGACGTTGGTCAGTTGTAGCTGACGTTGGTGAGTTTTATAGCCGACCTTGGTGAATTGCAGTAGACACTGGTGACGAGTAGCTGATGTTGGTGACTCGTAGCCGACGTTGGTGAATTGTAGCCCAGGCGTGCACAGTTGTAGGTGATCAGTAAACGCCAGTTGAATCCAGGAAGAAGTGTCCACAGTGGACCGGAAAACAGGTTGCTAAGACTCTGAGCGAGAGAGAGCTTGTCAAACCAAAACCGAAACCGCACCCGATCCCTTGGCCCCTATGGAGGCTGTGCCGCCTGGACACTTTCAGTGACTCTCATCTGTCCCTCGGCCCTCAGCTTACAATGGCGTCAAGTCCCGCACAGCAAACACTCTCGATCGGGGGCTGAGAGGAGGCAGGCCCCTCCCTAATAAGCTTAGAACCTGAAGCTTACTACTAACTTCCCCGCCTTCTTTGCTCATGAGCTCCTAGTAAGGCAAAACCTCCTGTTTTGTTTTGTTTTTAATCCCTTTTCTTTTTTCTGGTAGAACATTGCCTATGACAGAATTCTATACCTATAAATAGTGGATTTCTGGCACATCTAAATCACCATTTCATTCCCCAGTGGTGCCTAGGAACAAAATAGAAACCAATATTTGTGTGTTAAGTAACTCTGTAGTGACCCTCTTCTTACAGTTGTAGAAATAAAATGCCTCGTAAAAGCTTCTCTCCTGCTAGTTAGAACCCTGGCAGCTGATTGCAGCCAATATGCGTTACTCATCTTTGGCCAGAACCGCTTCTCCTCATGGCTAACTCTTGAAAACGGAATTCATCTTGGCTGTCAAATTCCTTTGGTTAAGCCGTTTTAAGTCTGCAGCATGTAAATGTCCCTTTAAAATTACCTTTCTTATTTTGTTGGGATTTAGCAAATCATTTCACAGTTACCATCTTTTCCTTGGAGTCGGAAGAGGGTACTATCTTGATGTTGCATCTGTTCGTTTCTTCTCCAGCCTGGATACATTTTCACATGTCTGTGGAAAGCAATCTCTTTTTCCCTGTCCATCAGGGTAATTATCACCAGCTCCATGTGAGATATACATATTGGGAGATGCCTACATTGTGAATAATCCCTTTAAGTCATCTTTTTTCTCTTAAGTTACAAAGCGATTGGGGTATTTTAAATAGAAACCAGGTTATTCTAGGTATTCTTGACCTACGCAGCTTTCCAAAAATAAATCTGATGACTACGGTATCTTAAACGGTACATTTGAAGTCGTTGCTTTATATACAACTTCAGGCTTCTAAACTTCTATTTTTAGAAAAGGAGGGGGGGGGGATAAAGGGGCCTGCCCAGAAGTTTTCTTTTCTTGATTAAGAGTAAAGTTTGAGTTTTGGAAACTTCTAACTTTTTTTTTTTTCACACTTAGATTGGATGTTTCTTTATAGCATTCTTTTCGAAAATGAAAATAAACCGAGGCATGATAAAGTCACACCAAGAAATAAAAAAGGCCCTAAGAGAGCTGCTGAGCGGCATGGCCTGAATGCAGGGGCTGTGGCGTTCCCACTTTCACATGCGCTTAGAGGATGGTGGGAGAGGAGGGGAGGCGCGGAAGTGATCCCGTCGGAAGCTCCGAGTCGCTGCCTCTCTTTCCGAGCTTGCCGTGTGGGCACACCGTGTGCCCCCGGCCTGGCGCTGGCACCGCAGGGCTGTGGCTTAGTTGGGGGATACTTAGGCAAGACAGCTTCGAGACAAACCTCCTCCGGGTCTTCGAAGGCCACAGGATTACTGTCACGTGCTGTCCTTTGGGTTTGCCGCTCTCGTACAGACCGGGCACGTGGTGTTCAGATGTTTTAAATGTTAAATGACTTTCCCTCCAGGGTGAGTTGCCAGAAGCTTAGGGCTCAGTGTCTTGAGCTTCCAGTGCATGGCGTTGAGCTGTTTGCCCAGTGACAGGGATGACTGGGCCGCAGAGGAACAGGCTGCCTGGTCAGACAGGGAGCCATTGGTGGGGCTCAGCTCAAAAGAAGGGCGTGGTGAGTGCCGTGACCGTCCATCAGCCATTCTAAAATGTCAGACCCAGTGTTCACTCACTGGCCTCAGTACTGCCAGGGAGACCGTGGATGATAACTCATCCTTTTCATGACAGTGTGTCCTTCACTATCTCCCAGACCTTGTTCAAACTCATGTCCAATTAGTCAGTGATGCCATCCAACCATCTCATCCTCTGTTGCTCTGTTCTCCTCCCGCCTTCAATCTTTCCCAGCATCAGGGTCTTTTCCAATGATCAGCTCTTTGCATCAGGTGACCAAAGTATTGGAGCTTCAGCTTCAACATCAGTCCTTCTGATGAACATTCAGGATTGATTTCCTTTAGGATTGATGC
Source organism: Redunca redunca (assembly GCA_006410935.1). Lineage (NCBI taxonomy): Eukaryota > Metazoa > Chordata > Mammalia > Artiodactyla > Bovidae > Redunca > Redunca redunca. Next base: position 246,016 of record SJYQ01003982.1, read on the forward strand.
GTTTGATCTCCTTGCTGTCCAAGGGACTAGGAAGATTTCGGATGTTTTCATTATGCTGCACTTGGGTTATCATAAAGTGGGGAGAAGAGATTTCTGGAGGCCGATATTCTTAAAATTCTTGCTAATATGAAAGTTTTTTCAATATTGTGGTTAGACTAGGGGGACAGAATGCAGTGAACAGACGCCGTTATATTGCTATTCTGAGTGTAGATACAGAAAAATGCACGTGAATAAGGGAATTCCTTACCGAATTACAGGTATTGGAGAAAAATTGTATAGAAAATACAAAAGCAAAAGTAACCACTAGGGACATAACCAGAAAACTGTGGCACCTCATATGAGGGAAAGCTTTGTAATCTTCAAAGATGCTTCTGTTTTCGGTAACAGCATGGGAGATGTTTGTGTATTATATTAAAAGGCAGAATCAGGATATCAAACTGGATATGTTGTATTTTCCAACTAAACAGACAAAATCTATGCAAAGAAGAGTGAAGTGTACCAAGAGTTATCTTTTTTTT
>SJYQ01003982.1:246604-274110 GCA_006410935.1 Redunca redunca
TGAGTCAACTCTTCGCATGAGGTGGCCAAAGTACTGGAGTTTCAGCTTTAGCATCATTCCTTCCAAAGAAATCCCAGGGCTGATCTCCTTCAGAATGGACTGGTTGGATCTCCTTGCAGTCCAAGGGACTCTCAAGAGTCTTCTCCAACATCACAGTTCAAAAGCATCAATTCTTTGGTGCTCAGCCTTCTTCACAGACCAACTCTCACATCCATACATGACCACAGGGAAAACCATAGCCTTGACTAGATGGACCTTAGTGGGCAAAGTAATGTCTCTGCTTTTGAATATACTGTCTAGGTTGGTCATAACTTTTCTTCCAAAGAGTAAGTGTCTTTTAATTTCATGGCCGCAATCACCATCTGCAGTGATTTTGGAGCCCAGAGGTGGGTATTAGTGTTCCCATTTTACAGATGAGAAGGCAGCCTCTAGGAGACTGGATAATTTGCCCCACGCAAATTGTCCATCGGGTTTGGGAAAGTCTGGAACTTGACCTTTGTAGGCCTGACTCCACTTATGTTCTTTCAGTCATCTGTGTTGCTTGGATGTACACGCCTCTTAGCAGTATTATTTAAATTAGCACTATTCAAATCAAACCGAGTATTTAAGAAATGAATAACTATGTGACTTGAAATGAGAGTTCTTTTTTCAAGGTTTAGTTTAATTTGCAAAGTATCCCAAATACAATAAATCATATTCAGCATATAATTATGTAAAATATTGTATTATAGTCTTTTATAGTCTATAAATTTTATTAGAGAGGTGTAACTAACAAATTAAAAAATTTTAAGTTCTTTACAGTGAATGAAATCAACGCATATTTAACTTAGTTCTTCATCCTGGTTGGCCAACAGCAGTTTTTCCCTCTCTCTCATCTATTCTGCTTTCTCCTTATCTTTCTCCTTACAAATTAGTTAATTACAGAAAATAACTTGTGCTTTCTTTTAGACAGAACGTGCTATAGTTTCTTCCATTTTCCTCTGTAATTAACTTTGCCAGTTTAAATAGACGTTCATTAGTGATTTGTAGAAAAGACTTGATAGATATGGAGGAGGAAATGGCAGCCCACTCCAGTATTCTCGCCTGAAGAATCCCACAGACATGGGAGCCAGGTGGGCTACAGTCCATGGGACTGCAAAGAGCTGGACACGGCTGAGCAACTGAGCACTTGGTAGATATATTCAGTAGATATATTTCAGAGACTGAGAAAGATTGTTTTTAAACTTTGTATTATGAATACGTTCAAACGTATATGAAAGTAGAAAGAAATGGGCATGTGCCATCCCTGTTTTATAAACAGGCCTTGTGCATACAGCATTTTTATTTCTCCAGTGTATCTTTAGGATAGGTTCCTGGAGGTGGGATTGCTGGATCCAAGGATAAATGCATCTGTAATATTGCTTGGAATTAGTGATAAGGCTTTTACCCAGCACATGAGTAATTATCTACTTTGTCTTACAGTTTAGCAAAAGCACGTCACCTTTTCTGATTCCAAATTCCAAATGTTGCGCATTTGATAAGTTGTTACTGTTTTTTATTGAGTTGTTAATGTGATGTAAATTAAAAAGGTGACAGATTTCATTTTTAGGGGGCTCCAAAATCTCTGTGGATGGTGACTGCAGCCATGAAATTAAAAGATGCTTGCTCCTTGGTCAAGCATAGGAAAGCTATGACCAACCTAGATAGCATATTAAAAAGCAGAGACATCACTTTGCTGACAAAGATCCATATAGTCAAAGCTGTGGTTTTTCCAATAGTCACGTACAGATGTGAGAGTTGGACCATAAAGAAAGCTGAGCACCGAAGAATTGATGCTTTTGAACTGTGGTGTTGGAGAAGACTCTTGAGAGTCACTTGGACTGCAAGGAGATCCAACTAGTTCATCCTAAAGGAAATCAGTCCTGAATATTCATTGGGAGGACTGATGCTGAAGCTGAAATTCCAACACTTTGGTCACCTGATGTGAAGAACCGACTCATTGGAAAAGAGGCTGATACTAGGCACAGCTGAGAGCAGGAAGAGACGAGGGCAACAGTGGATGAGATGGTTAGCATCACCTATTCAGTGGACATGAATTTGAGCAAACCCTGAGAGATAATGGAGGACAGAGCCTGGCGTGCTGCAGTCCATGAGGTTGTTAATAACTTAACAACAACAGTTAAAAGGGTATCTTATCATAAGATTATAGCAATATCATAATAACAAACATTAGTAGATTTGACTACCTATACTTGAATGTCTGTATTTACATCAGTTATAGTTTTGAAAATATATTGTCAAAAATAGTATTTCATGAAAGTCTGGGTATTCCAGTCCTCCCATTTCGAATGATGAAAACTTTTTCATTTCAAGCATACTTATGACTGCTTTAGACCTGAGATTCTGAATACCTTTGTTAGAGATTTTCAGTTCCCACAGTCTGGAGTCATTTTGTAGGGAAGTTGACTCAAGGGTAGTTTGTGGGGAGTTTATATGAAATAGTACGCACGCAGACAGGTCATAAACACTCTGTATGTGGCTGTCTCTGTTCCCTGCAAGGCCTGTCCACTTCAGCCTGCTGGCTCCTCTCCTTCCCTTCCAGTGGGTTAGTGGATCTAAGAGAACTTACACAGCGTGGTAAAGTCACATAGAAACTCGGGTGTTTCTTTCCTGAACACTCTTCTCACTCTAATGTAGGAATCAGGGTCCTAGATTTCAGAGCAGGAAGAGCTACCCTTCGAGCATTTATGAAGTCTTTACCGTATGGACTAGGGAAGCAGGTCCCAGGGCGTCTTGCCTGCGGTCACACTGCCAATTTGGGACACTCTAGACCTCACGCCCTGGCCCCTGTCTCCCAGACCTGATCTCCCTCTGTCCTCTCCTCCCTCCACTCAACCTGGGCACCAGTAAAAGAGTGACTGTTTGGGCAACGAGAACTGTCTGGGGTCTTCCTCGCCCTCTGCTCATGTGTGCAGGATACAGAGAGGAGATTCACCAGACCTTCGTCCACCTCGGGCAGCTTTGATCGTAACTGAAATCCTGCATTTAGTTCTTCTCACACAGCATTCAGGATACTAGGTTGCACCTTGGTATCCAAACTAGAGCATCTCATCATCTGAGTGCAGCCAAGGGACTGTTTGTCTATGTTTTGCCCCTAAAAACAATTAAATGTATGTGTGTGTATGGGCTCAATCACGTCTGACTCTTGGCAGTCGCGTGGGCCGCAGCCCCCCGGCTCCTCTGTCCATGGGATTCCCCAGGCCAGAATACCGGAGTGCGTTTTCATTTCCTACTCCAGGGGGTCTTCCCAACCCAGAGATCGAACCTAGGTCTCTTGCGTCTCCTGCATTGGCAGGTGGGTGCTTTACCACTGCATCACCTGGAAATAATTATTTTTAAAAAAGCTTTCCTGAACCAGAAGAATGTCTCATATCTCAGTGTCATGTCAAAGCCAGTCCATTTATCTTAACACCCGATGAGCTGGAAATTGTGTTTGAATCTTCCTTCCCTGGTACTATTTCTCTTCTGCAGTTTTCAAGATCGATTGTCTGAAAATGACTCCTTATAGCTGTTCTTGTGTCTTGCCATTCTCATCATCCAGGCCGGTACCTGTTCAGATTGGACATTGGGAAATACTCTTTTCTTCAGAACTTTTCTTTATGGCAGCAACATTTTTTCCTTGAGTGGCTAATCATGTTTAGATATGAAGAAATGAAAGAAACCTCATGTGATGTTCTGTGCAAAATAGGTATTTAGCAAACATACTGGTGTAGTTGTGATGCTGTTCAAGAAGTCAGTGGTGACACGGGCCGAGCACAGTATCGACAGGGCTGTAGCAGTGATTGGATCTTGTCCAAGTGGGGCTCTTTGCAACCTCTTGTCACTCCAGCAGTGACCACCATTTCTTCTCCTTCCTTCTTTCCCCCTCCTCTGCACACACATACACACTAAAAAACATAAGTCGCTTAGTTATGTCTGACTATGACCCTTTGGACTGTAGCCCATCAGGGACCCCTGTCCATGAAATTCTCCTGGCCAGAGTACCAAAGTGGATTGCCATTTCCTTCTCCAGGGGATCTTCTCAACCCAGGGATCAAACCCAGTCTCCTGCATTGCAGGCAGATTCTTTACCATCTGAGCCACCAGGGAAGCCCCTTTCCTCTCCATAGCCGCTGTTTTTCTTTTATGATTTCTCATTACAGCTTTAACAATTCTGTTTGCTTTTGATGCTACCCTATTATAGTTTAATGTGTGAGGTTTATTATGCCCTCTGAGAAGGCCTGCTGCATGCAATTGATGTTCTTTTTATGGGCTTTTAAAAATCCCATCTCCTTTTGGGGGAGAAGAACAGTACTCAATTATTATGAGACTGAATTTTGAAATTATGACTCAAGGAAAAATTAAAAACAGTGACTCAGAGGGGATCTCCTTGGCAGACTAGCTGTTGAAATGCTGCACTTCCCCTGTGGCGGGTATAGGTCCTATCCGTGGTCAGGGAACTAGGGATCCCGCATGCCTTGTGTCGCAGCCAAAAAAAGAGTCCGAAAGGGCTACACAAGTCCTTTTCTTGGAAGCGGGATCTTTGTTCTTGAAATTTAGTGCAGTCTGATCAACAGATGCACGGGCAACACCTTCCGCATCAGCATCGTAGCAGATGCCGCCTTCGTGGAGCCTGCGGGTGATGGGGTGGACGGGACTAGACGCGTGAAGGTGGCACAAAGCAGGGGCTGTGGCGGCCCCGGGGGCACCCAGCCTGGCTTGGCAGGCACGTAAGCGTGTGGGAGGCAGGTCCTGGCTTAGATGCTGGAGAGGAGCAGGGGGCCAGCCATCGTCCATCAGCCCCGCCACGTCCTTTACCCTCCTCCGTCCAGCTCTCTGCCCCCAGGGACGAGGCTGTACGGATCATACCTTTCAGCCTCTCGCCCTCGGCTCCAGTGAGGTTTGAGCAGCAATATCCCCAGTGGGGTCTGCAGGGAGGGAGAGTGAGGTCAGAGGCTGTACCCCGCCTCCTTCCAGGCGGGTCCCAGGTGGGCTGTGGCCCCGCCCCCTGGGTGTAGCTGCTCCTCCCCCAGCTACTGCTCTTTGGGTCCAGTTACCTGCCAGCCTGTGGCCCCGTGGGCACTTGATGGGGCTTGGTGTGGAGTCCAGCCCACTTCCCAAGCACACGGAGAGGGATCTAGGTGGCGCCCCCTCCCAGCACGAATGTCTCACCCTCTCTGCTGCTGCTAAGTCACTTCAGTCGTGTCCGACTCTGTGCGACCCCATTAGACGGCAGCCCACCAGGCTCCCTCATCCCTGGGATTCTCCAGGCAAGAACAGTGGAGTGGGCTGCCATTTCCTTCTCCAGTGCATGAAAGTGAAAAGTGAAAGGGAAGTTGCTCAGTCGCATCCGACTCTTCGCGACCCCATGGACTGCAGCCTACCAGGCTCCTCTGTCCATGGGATTCACCCTCTCTAACCGGGTGTAAATGAGACTAGCCCGCTTGAAACAGCCGCCCGTGATCAAGCACTAAATTACGAGATAGAGACTGATGTGCCATGGAGCCGGGGCCACCAGGGAAGGCCGGGCTGGCGAGGAGAGGCCCTCCCCAGCTGGAGATGGGCACAGACCGGTGATGCTCCGAGTGCGGTCCCCAGAGCAGCAGCAGCCGCAGGAGCAGCAGCCCCAGCCTGGAGACTGGCTAGAAATGCAGGGTCACAGGCCCCGCCGCAGACCTTGAATGGGGCCCAGCGAGCTGCATTTTAACTCCATGGGATTCTGCTTCACAGAAACAAGCTAGGTGGTGGGAGTGAGGTGGGTTTGCTTGTTGTGGGTAGAGGGAGGGGGCCCAGATAGTGGCGAGCCTGGGCACCTGGTGGGAGAAAAAAGGTCGGGTGGGGACAGTGAGAAGAGAACAGACTCTGATTTCAGGGCCTTTAGACCAAGAGGTTTTCGCACCCTGTTTTATGACCCTGGATATATTCCAGGGTCTCCTAGTTTATAGTCTGTGGGAACTTGAATAGAATTTATATTTTACTGTTGTGTGAAAATTGTGTAAGTCTTAATTATGTTGAATCGGTTCATGGTGATTTTCACGTCTACTGTTGGTGTTCAATTGCTCAGTCATGTCGGACTCTTTGTGACCCCATGGACCGCAGCACGCCAGGCTTCCCTGAGCTTCACTATCTCCTGGAGTTTGCGCAAACTCATGTTCATTGAGTCAGTGATGCCATCCAACCATTTCATCCTCAGTTGCCCCCTTTTCCTCCTGCCCTCAATCTTTCCCAGCATTGGGGTCTTTTCCAGTGAGTCAGATCTTCACATCAAGTGGAGTTTCAGCCTCAGTCCTTCCAATGAATATTCAGGGTGGATTTCCTTTAGGCTTGAATGGTTTGATCTCCCTGCTGTCCAAGGGGCTCTCAAAAGTCTTCTCCAACACCACAGTTTGAAGACATCAGCTCTTCAGTGCTCAGCCTTCTTTATGGTCCAGTTCACACATCAGGTCTACTAAATTCTTCTACTTATCTGTGTATTCATCCTATTAATTTTTGAGACTTTGATATTGAAACCCCAGCTAAAAATTTTGACTTATCTACTTAAAAAAATAATTGTAATATATAGCGGAGCTGTGGGCTTCCCTAATAGCTCAGTTGGTAAAGAATCCGCCTGCAATGCAGGAGACCCCAGTTCGATTCCTGGGTTGAGAAGATCTCCTGGAGAAGGGAAAGGCTACCCACTCCAGTTTTCTGGCCTGGAGAATTCCATGGACTGTATAGTCCGTGCGGTCGCAAAGAGTTGAACACAACTGAGCGACTTTCACTTTCATAATGAAACTGTAGGTAACTTTGTTCTGTATTCCAAGTCTCCTGTAAATGTATGGTCATACTTTCATAATTTAAAAAAGAAAGAAAGAAAAAACAATCTGGTGAAGAGTGAGCTCTGATCCCTGAGATTATAAAAGAGTAAAATGGTGGAGAGCGGCCCAGAGGCGCATGGCCCGGGGGTCGGGGGACAGCGTCCTCTCCTCCCTGCTCCAGGCCTGCGTGTGCAGTGGAGCCGGGCCACACGTGTCGTCCCCACTGGAAGAGATACTGCGTTTCAAGTTGTTGCTACTCTGTCTGAGGTCTGGCACTCGGAGCTGCCCTCATGGTTTCAGCTTTTGCATTTTGGTTGATTCTGATGATCTGTCACGTGGTGCAGCGGGCTATGCGGAGCCATTAGAGACCATCCGTGAGGGATGTTAGGGTTAGGACAAGGAGTTTTAAAGGAGATTTGCTGGGACAGAGCTGCCAAATGCAGTGGGAGACCAGCCCCCGGCTTTAGGGGTTGCGCTGGGGGAGCCTCTGCAGAGAGATGGTGACAGCGGAATGAAGGCCAGGTGCCCAGCACCCTGATAGGTGTGCTGCGGTCACTCCCTCGGGCCTCTGTAGCGAATGGCTGCAAACAAATGGATTCCCTGACAGTTCTGGAGACCAGATGTCTGCAGTGAAGATCGCTGCGCTGACCTCAGGGTGCTGGTAGAGTTGCTCCTCCTGGGACCTCCGAGGAGGAGCCTGGTCCATGCATGGCTCCCGCCTTCCGTGGGTGCTGGCCGTCCTCGGCTAGAGGGTGCGTCACTCGTCTCTGCCTCCATGTCACGCGGCGGGCCCCTTCCTTATGCACCTTCGCATCCGCCTCTTTGTTTTCCCCCAGTTGATCTTATTGAGCTATAGCTGATTTACGGTGTTGTCTTAATCTCTGCTGTACAGCAAAGCGATTCAGTTCTTTTATAGACTTTCTTCTTCATATATAGATATTTTTTTCATTATGGTTTGTCACAGGACGTTGAATATAGTCTCCTGTGCTACGCAGTAGGACCTTGTTGCTTATCCATTCTATACCTGCTGGTTCGCATCTGCTCACCCCAAGCTCCTGTTGCATCCCTCTCCTCCCTCCTTTGGCAATGTTCTCAATGTCTGTAGGCCTGTCTCTGTTTTGAAGATAAGTTCATTTGTCTCGTGTTTTAGATTCCTCATCTAAGTGGTATCACATGACGCTTGTCTTTCTCTGTCTGACTTCACTTAGTATGATCATCTCCAGGTCCGTCCATGGTGCTGCAAATGGCATGGTTTCATTCTTTTTTATGGCTGAGTAATATTCCATTGAATGTACATATATACAATATATACACATGGGCTTCTTATAAGGACATGAGTCACTGGATTTAGGGCCCACCCAAATCCAGTGTGACCTCACCTTAACCAATCATACTGGGGTTTCCCAGGTGGCACGAGTGGTAAAGAATCTTGTGTGTAGTGCAGGAGATGTGGGTTTGATCCCTGGCTTGGGAAGATCCCCTGGAATAGGAAATGGCAACCCACTCCAGTATTCTTGCCTGGAGAATCCCATGGATAGAGGAGCCTGGCGGGCTGCAGTCCAGGGGGTCACAAAAGAGTCAGAGAGAACTGAGAGGTTAAGCCGCAGGGGCAGCAGCAGGGCCTCAAAGCTTCTGTTTCCTAATAAGGTCACATTCTGAGGTTCTGGGTGAACGTGAATCTCATGGAAGACACCACCAGCACAGTAGAACATATATTGTTAAAAAAGACCGACAAAACGGAGACTGAAATGGTAGGTGAAGTAGAGAGAGGAAGTGGAGATGAGGCATGGACGGCGTTTCTTCTGGAGAAGGTTCTGTCCTGGCAGAGAGCGGACATCAGCATGGGAGCAGGCTGTGTGTGAGGGAAGGTTTAGCATCTCTGTTTTGGAGGTGTGGTGTTTTCCTTGAGAAATATTCGCTCCAAGCACTGGACTAAGTCCCCTGGCTGGAGCAGGTTCTCAGAGAATGAGGGGAGAGAGAGAGCTTGGAGGGGGTGGAGAAGGGTGTCCTGCTGTGGCCGGAGGGGTCTGACTGCTCTTTAAACGCTCTTTCACAATTAAAAAAGAAAAGAAGGGGAGCCGGTCCTCAGCTTTCGGGACTGAAAAGTTTCAGCGTATTGAAATTTTGGCACTCTAGGCAGTCTTGTCATTGGTAGTATTTTTAAGGGCTACTCTGAGGCAGATTTAACTTGGGGATGAACAAAATAAATTCTGCTAGTACCTTAAAATAAACTTTCAATTTTAAACAGTTTTAGACTTACAGAAAAGTTGCAAACGGACCAGAGTTCCTATACCCCCTGCACCCAGTTTCACCTATTGTTAATATTTTACATTAGGATGTTTGTCACAACTGATGGAACGGTACTGATACCTTATTATCAATCAAGGGCATACTTTATCCAGATTTCCTTAGTTTATCCCTTATGTCCTGTTTTGGTCTCGGGATCCCATCTGGGATTATATTTAGTCAGAGTAGCTTCTTAGGCGCCCCTGGACTGAGTTTCTCAGATTTTCCTCGTTCTTGTTTAGCCTTGACAGTTGCGCAGAGTACTGCCCTTCAATTTGGGTTTGTCTGATGCCTTTTTCCCGATTAGACTCGGGGCGGGTTTAGGGAGAAAGACCGCAGAGACACGGTGATGCTCTCATCGCATCTGCCAGGGGTGTGTCCCGTCTGCGTGACTTGCCGCTGTTGACGTTCACCTCGATTACCTGGCCGAGGTGCGTTTGTCGAGGTTCTCCTCCTTGTCACACCTCCACACTGCGTGGTTTAGGAGGAAGCCAGTGTGCACAGGCCACAATTAAGGGGCAGAGAATATGCCCCACTACCTGAAGGACAAAGTAACCACGTAAATTATTTGGAACTTTTCTGCCTGGGGGTGTGTCCTCCTCATGTGTTTATTCCATCATGTATTTGCATCAGTGTGAACCTGTGGATGTTTATTTGATAGCTTGGGGTATAATCCAGTACTACATTATTTATTCTGTGGCATAGAGGGTTCCAACTTTGGCTCTTCCCATTGGTTCCTGTGTCCCTTTGCCACGCTCCCCCGACCCCCATCAGTGTGGGTTTTGTGAGCACTTCCTTACTTTCTGGTGCCATAAGATGCTCCAGGCTCATATTGGATATTCCCTGTCTCAGCCCTAGTTTCGGGCTTTTCCCCAAGGGTCCCTGGTTCCTTTTGTTGTAGAGTGGGATCAGAAACCGAGGCGTGGGCCCTGGGTCTCTCAGCAGGCAGAGCTAGGAAACAGATGTCTATGCAGGCTTACCTGTTGTCACGGACCTGTGTGTCTCTGTCTTTGTTAAGCTAGACGTGAGTTCACACTGCTGCTTCCTCCTCCGCTCCATTCCTCCTGGTTCATTCTAGCCCTCCCCGCTGGCTGGTCTGTCTTCCTCTCCAGTAGCCAGAAGCTGGTTCCCGCCATCCTCTGGGGCATCTACCAGTTGTCCAGTTGTCATGTTCACACATTGTGGTTTCAGAACTGCTAACCATGGCCCCATGGGAAACACGTTTGCCAGCTGTTATTAGAGTACAGTACTTATGTGCAGTTCCTTTCGGAGTCTTCCAGTCTCTACTCATTTCCAGAATCCCTCGGTTGGCCCCTTTCCTCTCCACCCTCTTCCGTGAGGTTGTATTGTGCATTTCTAACGCGGCTGGGTAGATTCTTTTGTCCCAATCTGCATTCCATCGTGGGGTTCCCCCATCTCCTAACTGAACATTATTTGCATATATTAGGGCTCACTGTTAATAAAATAATAAAAAGATCTGTCGGTTTTGACAGCTGTGTCGTGTCATACGTCCACCATTACAATATCATACAGAATAGCCTTGCCACCCCGAAGAACCTCTGTGCTTCACCTGGTCATGCCATCTCCAGTCTCTGGCAACCTCTGATCCGCTTTCTGTATCTATAGTTTAACTTTTTATAAAGTGTATAGCCTCTCAGACTGGCTCCTTTCACTTGGCAATTTGGATTTAAGATTCATCCACGGTTGCGTGGATTGGTTCATTCCTGTTGTCACTGAATCCTATTCCGTTGCCTGCGTTGACCACAGTTTGTTTACCCCTCACCCACTGAAGGACTTCTTGGTTGCTTCCAGTTTTGACAGCTTTATGGCATCACCGACTCAATGGACATGAGTTTGAGCAAACTCCAGGAGATAGTGAAGGACAGGGAAGCCTGGCATGCTGCAGTCCATGGGATCGCAAAGATTTGGACACAACTTATCAACTGAACAGCAACAAATATTAAATGCAGGTTTTGTGTAGGCCTAAGTTCTCAAATCAGTTGGGTAAATACTTAGTGTCCAGAACAATTATTGGATCCTATGGTAAAATTTGGGGCTTCCCAGGTGGCTCAGTAGCAAGAATCCGCCTGCCAATGCAGGAGACGTGGGTTCGATCCCTGGGTCAGGAAGATCCCCTGGAGAAGGAAATGGGAAACCCACTGCAGTATTCTTGCCTGGGAAGTCTCGTGGACAGAGGAGCCAGGTGGGCTGCAGCCCATGGGGTGGCAAAAGAGTCAGACACCGCTTAGCAACTAAGCAACAACCGCAGTGGTAAAGTCTGTAAGCCTTAGTTTGGAAAGAAACTGCCAGACTGTCTTCCAAAGTGGGCTGCCCCATTTTGCATTCCCACCAGCTCTGAAGAAGAGCTCCTGTTGCTCTGCCTCCCGGCCAGCAGTTGGTACGTTGTCTGTGTCCTGGACTTTGGCCCTCCTGATAGGTGGAATAGACATATCTCATTATTGTCTCCATTTGCATTTCCCTAATGACAAAAGATGTTGAGCATCTTTTCATATGCTTATTTGCCATCTGTATATATTCTTTGGTGAGGTGTCTGTTCAGATCTTTTGCCCATTTTTTTTAATTGGGCTATTCATTTTCTTTCTGTTGAATTTTAAGAGTTCTTTTCCTATTCTGTATACAATAGCATCAGATATGTGACTTGCAAATATTTTCCCCAGTCTAGAAATTGTCTTTTCATCCTCTTAATGATGTCTTTCATAGAGCAAAAGAAATTTTTTTTTCATTTTAATGAGGCCTAAGCTGTTAATTTTTCTTCTCTCGTGGATGTGCTTTTGCTGTTATATCTAAAAACTCATCAGCAAACTCAAGGTCACACAGATTTTTCTCCTGTGTTTCCATCTAGAAGTTTTGCGGTTTTACAGGTTACACGTAGGTCCCTCCTGAGTGGTCCCTTCTGAGTGGCTGGGTTTGTTGTTTCAGAGTTGTCTTTGTACCTTTATCGACTCTGCTAGCATTTTGAAACGGACGCCCTTTCTCTTTCTAGCTTAAGTCCCGTAAAGTTCCCTCGAAAAGGGAAAGGTTCTGATTGCCTTTTCTGCTTCTCTTCCAGCAAGACCACTGGTGCAGACCTTGCCTTTAAGAACCACCGTCAACAACGGCACTGTGGTACCAAAGAAACCCAGTGGCTCCCTGCCAGCGCCCCCGGGGGCCAGGAGAGAAACCGCTGTGCCTGCCACAGCCAAAAGGTAGGCACGAGGCGCCTCCGATGAAAGCTGTGGCAACTCAGATGCTGAAATAAGCATTAGTCTTTTGTATGACACTTGAATATTTCTCCTTTGAGTTAAAGCTTGTGAAAGCACAATATTTGGTGTGTTGCCAAAACAGAAACCATGTTGATTTATTATTCTGCTTTTTTTTTTCAGATATAATCACAGAGTCTGAAATCTCATTCACTAAAGCCACAGTGTACCATTTTGTGTTATTTTTTAAACTTCACTCTTAATTTTAAAAAAAAAAGTGGGAGTATAACCTATACAAAAAATGAAGATGCTGTTCGCAGGTCCCAAGGGCTTGGAATATAGCAAAATTCAGATTGCTGTACTGACCTTAAAGTTTTGTCAGTAAAATTTGGATGGTACTTAACAGTGGAGTTTCGGCTGTTGATGTTTGTCAGATAGCGCGTAGGTTGCTCTTAACTTTTTTACAGTTTCACAATTGTCATATTAAAATTGTAGATTTTATATACCAGCCTACTTTTCCAAATTTTTATACCCTAAAAAACAAAACACCTGTTGGTCGTATGGCACAGAAAGTCTTAAAGAAATTCTGCTCCAATGCTACCTCATGAGCTCGTTCTAAGAACTTGTCTCCTTCATTAGAATGCTGCCTGCTTCGTGGGTGCTGGGGATTCAGGGTAAGTGTGCCCTGCCATGCGCTGGGGTACCCCGTGGGTTGATGAGAGTAGATTTGAGGCTGCATTGTGACTCAGAATGAAAATGTAGCAGTCCCTTCATATCTTTTAGATACATAGTGCTTCTTCAGAGACTCTTCCTTGAGCAAATTTGCATGGTGCTTCATCAGGTAGAGCTCTGTGTACTTGTTGTTTGTGAATTCTGAGAAAATCGATTTTGCAGGGCTTTTTAAAATGAAATTCATGGCCTCCTTTCTACCTTTTTATTACTTACTTGAATCATTTATTTACAGTCAACATGAAATGACCTTCTGGATCCTAACCGGCAGTGATAGATACAGACTGTCTTTTATTCATCTGGATGTTGTAAGGCTGACAATTCTTTTTTTTTTAAGTTTCAGGTTGCCATCTGTTACCATTTCTTCTTTTATTTTTTTTTTCATTGTGGAAAAAAACCAACAACAACAAAAACCACATCGCATTACATTTATCACCTTAGCTATTTTTAGTGTTCAGTTCAGTAGCGTCAAGGATATTCTTATTGTTTTACTGCAGATCTCCAGAACTTTTTCATGTTGCAAAACTGAAACTATACCTCTTAAACAGTAAGTCCTCCCCAGAACCCTTGGTGATCATGCTTTTCCTTTCTGTTTCTATGATTTGACAACATCAGATGTTCCGTATGAGTGGGATCACACAGTATCCATCCTTTTGTGGCTGACTTATTTCACTTAACATAATATCCTCAAAGTTCATTCACATTGCAGCTTGTGACAGGATTTCCTTCTTTTTTAAGGCTGCATAACATTCTGTTGTGCGTACATATACCACCTTTTCTTCACCCACTCATGTTGCTGGACATTTGGGTTGCTTCCACCTCTTGGCTATTGGAATAATGCTGCAGTGAATGTGGGTGTACAGATATCTCTCTGAGATCCTGCTTTGAAATCTCTGGGGGTATATACCCCAAAGTGGATTGTTAAATCATTTGGTATTAGGTTGGTGCAAAAGTAATTGCAGTTTTGCATTGCTGAACTTGGCCATTTGATATGGGAATACATTCTTAAATAAATGTGGTTGTGTTATATATTATTTTAATGAGCATTTCTTGCTTTATGTTTTTTGCTCATGACTTATTACTTGATGTTTATTTTATATTTATTTTAGACTAGGGAAATGATATTAGACAAAAAGCAAATTCAAGCAGTTTTCTTATTCGAGTTCAAAATGGGTCACAAAGTAGTGGAGACAACTCACAGCATCAACACTGCATCTGGCCCGGGAACTGCTAACAAATGTACGGTGCAGCGGTGGTTCGAGAAGTTCCGCAAAGGAGACGAGAGACTTGAAGATGAGGGACACGGTGACTGGCCGTCGGAAGCTGACAGTAACCAGTGGAGAGGATTGGCTAAGCTGGTCCTTTTAAAACTACATGAGAAGTTGCCCAAGAACTCAAAGTCGACCATTCCCCAGTCATTTGGCAGATTGGAAAGGTGAAAAAGCTCCATAAGTGAGTGCCTTGTGAGCTGTCCAAAAGTCAAAAAAATCATCATTTTGAAACGTCTTCTCTTCTGCACAACAGCAGACCACTTCTCAGACTGTGACATGCAATGAAAAGTAGATTTTATACAACAACGGACAATGACCAGCTCGGTGGCTGAACCGAGAAGAAACTCCAAACACTTCCCAAAACCAAACCTGCACCAAAACAATGTCACAGTCACTGTTTGGTGGTCTGCTGCCCATCTGATCCACTACAGCTTTCTGAGTCCTGGTGAAACCATCATGTCTGAGAACTATGCTCAGCAAATCCATGAAACGCACCAAAAACCGCAGTGGCTGCCGCCGCATCGGTCCAAAGAATGGGCCCAATTCTTTTCCACGACAATGCCCAACCACACGTTATACAACCAGTGATTCAGAAGTTGAACAAAATCATCTACAAAGTTTTGCCTCATCTGCCATATTCACCTGACCTCTCACCAACCGACTACCACTTCTTCAAGCATTTCAGCAACTTTTTGCAGGGAAACACTTCCACAACCAGCAGGAGGCAGAAAATGCTTTCCAAGAGTTCCTCAAATCCCAAAGCATGGATTTTTACACAGCAGGAATAAACAAACTTATTTCTCATTGGCAAAAATGCGTTGATTGCACTGGTTCCTATTTTGTTTAATAAAGACATGATTGAGCCTAGTTGTAATGATGTAAAATTCACAGTCTGAGACTTCAATTATGTCTGCACCAACTTAATAATTCAGTTTTTAACTTTTTGAGAAACGTCATAATGTTTTCCTTAATGACTGCACCATTTTACATTTGAGGAGCTTGGCGGTCTACAATCCGTTGGGGTCACAAGCGCCTGACATGATTTAGCAACTAAAACAATGACAACATCTATCTTTATTCCAGTACCGGGCTGTCTTGATTACTGTTACTTTGTAGTATGTTTTGAAATCAGGAAATGTGAGTCCTCCAGTTTTGTTCTCCTTTTTCAAGATTGTTTTGGCCATTTGGATCCCTTGGGATTTCATATGAATTTTAGAATTTTTTTCTACAAATGATGCCATTGGTATTTTGACAGGGATTGCATTGAATCTATAAATCATTTTGGGTAGTATGGGCATTTTAACATATTAAGTCTTCCAGTCCCACAGAGGATGACTTACCATTTCTTTGTATCTTCTTTGATTTTTTTCAGCAATGTTTAATAGTTTTCTGTCTATAAGTCTTTCAACTTCTTGGTTAAGTTTATTTCTAAGTACTTTGTCCTTTTCGATGCTATCATAAATGGGGCTGTTAATTTCCTTTTTAGATTGGTCATTGTTAGTGGATAGAAATGGAAGTGATTTTTGTGTTTTGTTTTTTGTATTCAGTAACTTTAGTGAAATTGTTTATGAGTTGTAACAGTTTTTTGTGGAATCTTTAGGGTTTTCTCCATATAAAACCATGCCATCTGCAAAGGGAGATAATTTCACTTTCTTTTCTCCAACTTTGGATGCCTTTTACTTCTTTTTCATGTCTAATTGCTCTGGCTTCAAATTCCAGTACTGTGTTCAATAGTAGCGGCGAGAGGGAGTGTCCTTGCCTTATCCCTGGCGTTAGAGGAAACACCTTCAGTCTCTCACTGTTGAGTACGACACTCACTGTGGCTTCTCATTGTCACTTGTTGACTTTTGCTGTGCTGAGGTAGTTTTCTTCTCTTCCTGTTTGGCTGAGTGTTTTTATTATGAAGGGTGTTCAATTTTGTCAAGTGCTTTTTCTGCATCAGTTGAGATGATGGTGTGATTTTTGTCTCATTCTGTTAATGGGGTGTATTGCATTAATTTTCTTATATTGAACGGTCCTTGCATTCCAGGTGGAATACCCACCTGCTCATGGTGTGTCATCCTTTGAATGTGCTGATAAATTCAGTTTGGTAGTTGTTGCTCACTTGCTGATTCGGGTCCTACTCTTTTGACCCCCAGAACTGCAGCATGCCAGGATTCCCTGTCCTTTGCTGTCTCTTGGAGTTTGCTCAAACTCATGTCCGTTGCACTGGTAATACCATCCCACCATCTCATTTGCTGCCACTTTCCTCTCCTGCTTTCAGTCTTTCCCAGCATCAGGGTCTTTTCCAATGAATCAGCTCTTCACATCAGAAGAAAGTATTGGCCAAGGTATTGGAGCTTCAGCTTCAGCATCAGTCCTTCCAATGAATATTCAGGGTTGATTTCCTTTAGGATTGACTAGTTTGATCTCCTTGCCGTCCAAGGGACTCTCAAGAGTCTTCTCCAGCACCACGGTTCGAAGGCATTGCTTATTCACAGTAATCTCATAATCCTTTCCATTTCTGTGACATCAGTTGTAATATTCTCTTTTGTTTCTAATTTTAGTTATTTCAGTCTTCTCTTTTTTTTTTCTAGTTTAATGGAGGAGTTAGCACTTTTATTGGTCTTTCAAAACAATCAACTCTTGGTTCTTGATTTTTTTCTGTCGTTTTTCTTTTCTCTATTTTGTTTATCTCTGCTATAATCTTTATGTTTACTTTCCCTCTGCTAACTTTTGGTTTTATTGATTGTTGTTTTTTCCTACTTCCTTGAGAAGTAGAAATAAAGCTAATTTGTTGATTTGACATCTCTCTGTGTTTTCACAGCTATGAACTTCTCCGTTAGGACCACTCTCTGCATCCCACGCGTTTTGGAACCTTTTTTGTTTGTTTTCATTTGTCTCCAGATATTTTCTAAATCTCATCCGATTTTGTCTTTAACCCACTGGCTGTTTAAGAGTGGGTTGTTTAATTTCAAGGTTGACTTTTTAAGGTAGCAAATAGTTCATGAAAAATGAGCTTCTTTGTCTTTATTCTTGAAAACTCACTTTTATAATTGGTATCTCTTTATGGATTTGGAGTTTAAGTAGAATAAAAAAAATTTTTGGAGCAAAACATGATAAAAGTAAAATGTGAAATGCAGATAGAATTTCTAGCTTTCAGTTCATTTCCTGAGAGCTGTGTCAAGTGTTCCTGCACTCTGTTTTTGTAGAAGCCTCCACGTTTGAGCCAGAGTAACCAGGACTCTGCCGCAGAATCTAATTAATTTGCTTTTGTTCAGTCACTCAGTCGTGTCCAACTCTTTGCAACCCCTTGGACTGCAGCACATCAGGCTTCTCTGTCTTCCACTCTCTTCCGGAATTTGCTCAAACTCATGTCCATTGAGTCAGTAATACCATCCCACCATTTCATCCTCTGTCACCCCCTTCTCCTCTTGCCCTTAATCCTTCCCAGCATCAGGGTATTTTTCAGTGAGTTGGCTCTTCGCATCAGTTGGCCAAAGTATTAGAGCTTCAGCTTCAGGATCAGTCCTTCCAATGAATATTCAGAGTTGATTTCCTTTAGGATGGACTGGTGTGATCCCCTTGCCGTCCAAGGGATGCTCAAGAGGCTTCTCCAGCATCACAGTTTGAAAGCATCAGTTCTTTGGTGCTCAGCTTTCTCTGTGGTCCGCCTCTCACATCTATACATGACGACTAGAAAAGCCATAGCTTTGACTGTGGTCAAAGTCAGCAAAGTGATGTCTCTCCTTTTTAATACGCTGTCTACTTTTTCACAGAGACAAAGAGGCACAGTGGCGTTTCAGCTCCTCTTTAAATCAGTGATGATGGCAGAAATCATTTTTGACGATAGTATAATAAAAGCCTACAAAGCACCAACCTTTTAATGCCATTATCACTAATCCTCAAAACAGCCTTCCAGGGGACATATTATTATCCCTGTTTTGCCAGTGGGTAAACTGAGGCTCAGAGAAGTGAAGTAACTGGTCTGGGATCAAGTGAGTGGAGAGAACATGGGCTTACACCCGGGTCTGTCTGGCGCCAGAGCTCACACTCTTTTCACTGTGATGGGCTGGTTCTTGCAAAGATTTCCAGGTCAGCGCTTGCATCTCCTTATAAAAAAAAGTGCTCCATATAATTATTCTTTGGAAACCATCCCTCTTGTGTGCCCTTGTGTGGAAGATGCTCGTTAGAAACGGTGATGTTCTGAGAAGCCCCGAGAGTGCTGACAGGAGCAGCAGGCAGGGGTGAGGGTGGCTGAGCAGAGATGCCGGCAGCTTGCATCTCTGAGAGACAGACCTGCCCATTGATAAGGGGCTGCAGGCCCTGAACCCCCAGGTCAGGACCCGGGCCTGTGCTGTGAGAGAGGCCTGGGCCCTCTGCTCCTCCAGTATGAAGGTGCTCATGGGCAGGGCTCGTTCTCAGCAATATTATCTTGCAAGGAAAGAAGGAAGGGAGGATGACTAGTGACCATCATATTTGGTACAGGCTGCCCCATTGGCTCAGCAGGTAAAGAATCCACCAGCAATGCAGGAGACGCAGGAGACTCGGGTTCGATTCCTGGATCGGGAAGATCCCCTGGAGAAGGAAATGGCTACTTGCTCCAGTATTCTTACCTGGGAAATCCCGTGGACAGAGGAGCCCGATGGGCTACGGTCCAAAGGATCACTGAGCAAATAAGCAGGCATACTTTCTATATGTGTGTGTATTAGCACTTTGGAAAGATTTTTTTTATATCAGCCAGTTTTAAGTCTTTATTGAACTTGTTACAACATTGCTTGTGTTGTTTATGTTCTGGCTTTTTGGCCATGAGACATGTGGGATCTTAGTTCCCAGACCCGGGACTGAATCTGCACCCCTGCGCTGGAAGGTGAAGTCTTAACCACTGGACCACTGGGAAATCCCTGTATATTAGCATTTAGACAATAACCTTCCTCCTACAAATATTCTTAGTCCTCTGTAGACTTTTCACTTTACAAAAGGATCAGTCATAGTCATTTGATAAGCTGTTGTTTAGCAGTCAACTAGAAATACGCGGTTTTCTAGATTGTCTGAGACTCTTGGTTTTCAGCATAGGGCTTAGTGATTCAGTTATTTTATTTCTTTGCCTTATATGGGCTTCCGTGGATGTGAATTCTCATCCATCTGGAAGTTGGAAACCCAAACAGTGGCGTGTTAACAGTTACTCTGTGGTAAAGTTCCTATAGATCTCTCCTGAGGAGAGAGAGTTTTGAAAACAGAAGCAAGCTGGGCATTCTGACTGTTAGAAGTAAAACAACCTCCAAGCCATTAAAAATACATGTGCAGTCGTGTTAGAATTTTTCTGTAATCAGAGTTCTAAATTAAACGGACTGGGGCATCTGTGGCGTCTGGATGGGTATATGTTTGTTTTCTTTTCTCGGGTTTTTTCAACCTAGTACCAAAGAACAAAATCCCCTTTGGAAATTGTCCAGCACCCAGGGGTTGTGCTTTGTGTTGCCAATTAAGACTTCGATTGGGGGCTTGATTTGGAATCCTTGGGAAAAGCTTTGTTTCCATTAGTCAAAGAAGAAAAAGCAGAGAATCCGGGAAGACGTTGTAGGTCATACCTTGCTCAGTGGGGATGCTGAAGCTGACAATAGAATAACATTCCCACTGGCTCAAAACGGAGACAATCACTCATTCTTTCCACCCCTAAGTAGAGCTTTACAATAGGGCAGAGCTGTGAGAAGAGAGATCAAAAGAACAAAACTGGTGCAAAAAGAGAGCATTATTGTTAAAATGCTCCGCTCCGATTGGAAGATGGTATGGTAAATATCCATGGTTTCCAAACAAACAGCTGACAGTCCTTTGGAAAAGTAGCTGCACTCACTGGCAACACAGTGTTTGTGAAAGCCCCGAAGTCAGCGCCAGGTGCTTAAGGATTTAAACCTGCTTCGAGTTGTTGTTTCGTTTTCCTAATATATTTATCATCGAGGTCCACGGAGATGTATATGTGAAATTCATATTCTGAGTCTGATCTCTGCAACAAGATTAGAGATGGGAGTATTTTGCTGTTGAACAGAGGAAGATGAACTGGCACCTACCCTCTCATCAGAAAGGATGCGGTTCCCCACTCTGAGCTCAGGTTGTGAAATGTTAGTCGGCCAGCCTTGTCTGACTCTTTGTGACCCCATGGACTGTAGCCCTCTGGCTTCCTCTGTCCATGGAATTTTACAGACGAGAATACTGGAGCGGGTAGCCATTCCCTTCTCCAGGGGATCTTCCCAACCCAGGGATCAAACTCAGGTCTCCTGCATTGCAGGCGGATTCTTTACCATCTGAGCCTCCAAGGAAGCCCCCTAGGCTCAGGTAGTTGACTTCATATGATAGAGAAAAAAAAAACCAACTTATTTTCATATGTCAAATTCTCTAAGACCACCAGCCTTCTTAGAAAATACCTTTTTTGTTATTGTTGTTGTTACAGTGATGTCTTTACCCTTGCTTAATTACTGAAGTGTGTGACCTCAGTCTGTCACAGTTACCTCAGCCTTGCAGGACAAAGGCCAGGTTAGTTCTGGCCCCTGTTGATTTGCCAGTGCTCAGCACAGTGCCCAGTATAAGTTGAGTTCAAGTATTTGTCGAGCGTGTGCCCAGTTGTCTCCAACTCTCTATGACCCCATGGACTGTAGCCCACCAGGCTCCTCTGTCAAAGGGATTCTCCAGACAAGAATACTGGAGTGGTTGCCATTTCCTGCCTGCATTTGTCAAGTAGATAATTCTTCTAATCTAGTGTTAATCACTCCAGCTGTCATGACAGATGACCTCATTAGAAAATCTCTGGTCACACGTACAAGCTTCCCCTTAAGATTCATTATTTTTTCTCAATTGTAAAAGTTTGGGATCTTTTCCCCATGATTTTGGAAAGCCAATTCTTGGTTCCAGATCGCATAATGAAAGAAAGACATCAGTCCTGGTAGCTTATTACACTTAGAGTTACTATCTAACCTTGGGAAGAAAGATGGCCACTTTTCCTCCGCTCTTCATTTGCAGAGATTCAGTTTTACATCTGAAATTTAGTTTAAGTCGGCAAAAGCCATTGAATGCAACTGCAGTGTAGTGTAAAGAACGATTACGTTTTCAGAACTTAGAAAGTATGGAGTTTGGGAGTGGGGGCCAAGAGCAGAAGAGAAAAGAAGAAATGATGGTATTATTAGTGCATTTCTACACCAGACGTACCTGCCTTAAGCACTAAAAAATGTGTGATTATACATTCTCTCCCAAGCTAGGACTTCTACCACTTTGCAAATAAAGAGCGTGGTTTTCCCCTTGCTGTCCTGAGGGAACATAACTTCTTTGGTTACTCCCCGCTGGTGATTGCAGGAGGCTCCTCAGAGTGTATACAGCATTAACTCCTTCTGACCGCCCTTGTTCCTGCAAGTGTCTTGTCTTCAAGCTCTGTTTTCTGTCCTTGGCTTTGAGTCCTAGTAAGTCCTCTTTAATTCATAAGAGCCCTTGGCTCTCAAAAGGAAGTTTCTTGTTCTTGAGTAGCCAACAATAGTAGATTAAGAAAGAAAAAAGATTAACATGTTAACGCAAACGTGCAAATAACAAATATCTTGAAAGGGTTGTGATGGGTTATACCCAAGTCTATATATGCAGACCAAAACATCTTCCTGTTTTAATGCACAGTGTGTTCTGTAATTTATTGACGTTTACCAAAATAATTTTCCATGCTTTTATTACCACACTCATGTTTATTCTGCTTTGTTTCCATGCCTCTCGTACATAGATTAAACAGGTCTGTGAGCCTTCTCAGTGCTTACACACTGAACAGACCAACGGCCGGGTGAGGGGTACTTAGATTTCCAGTGTAGCCCTCGCTGATGCTGCTTGCTAGTTTCACCTGCCTTCTAGTGTGGTCACTTAGAGGGTCTTACCTGATGCCTGCCATTGCTCAAGTCTTAAATCACGTAGCTGTTATTACTTACTGACCTTTGGTGGATTTTTTTAACTTGTTGTTTTATATTGTAATACAGCCAGTGAACAGTGCTGTAATAGTTTCGAGTGGACAGCAAAGGAACTCAGCCGTACGTATGCAGGCATCCGTTCCCTGCCAACCTTTATTGGATTTTAGACGCTCAGCACCTCTGTTCAGCAGGTCCTCAAACTCATGTGTTCAGTTTTTCATAATGTGCAGGCGGTCTCTGTTTATTTTTGGCCTCGCCATGTGGCTTACAGGATCTTAATTCTCTGAGCAGAGATTGAACCCGGGCCCTTGGCAGTGAAAACTCGGGGCCCTAACTACTGGGTCATCAGAGAGTTGCCTAGGTGTTGTTAACTAAGAGATTCAGTGGAGAGCTAGGGGTCAAGTGAGCTCAGCCGTTTGACTTTATACCCTGAAGCTATCCCCCCACCTGTTGTTGTTCACCGGCTCAGTCACACCTCTTTGCAACTCCAAGAACTGCAGCACACCAGGCTTCCCTGTCTTTCACTGTCTCCCAGAGTCTGCTCAAACTTATATTCATTGAGTCAATGATGTCATCCAACCATCTCATCCTCTGTTGCCCCCTTCTCTTCCTGCCCTCAGTCTTTCCCAGCATCAGGGTCTTTCCAGTAAGTCAGCTCTTTGTATCAGATGGCCAAAGTATTGGAGCTTCAACTTGAGCATCAGTCCTTCCAATGAATATTCAGGGTTGATTACCTTTAGGATTGACTGGTTTGATCTCCTTGCTGTTTAAGGGACTCTCAAGAGTCTTCTCCAACACCACAATTCTAAAGCATCAATTTCTCGGCACTCAACTTTCTTTATGGTCCAGCTCTCACGCCCATACATGACAACTGAAAAAACCATAGCTTTGACTATACGGATGTTTGGCGGCAAAGTGATGTCTCTGCTTTTTAATATGCTGTCTAGGTGTGTCGTAGCTTTTCTTCCAAGGAGCAAACATCTTTTAATTTCATGGCTGCAGTCACTGTCTGCAGTGGTCTTGGAGCCCAGGAAAATAAAGTCTGTAGAATAGGAATGATGATACATTCACTGGGGATTTGAGGTTTAAATTCAATGATGCATATGAAATGCAAAACTCTTCATAGGTGTGAACTGTTGCTGCGCACAGTTTCATCATTGATCTCCCCTCTTAACTCTTCCAGGAGCTAGATTGAGTGCTAATTATTAGCAAATCGGCTAACGTTTGTTATCACTGATTAACAGTCACGGTGTTTCAGCTCTTTAAGGGTGCTTTACACAAGCTTGCAAATTGCCATGAACTTGCCCTGAACTCCCACAAGGACACCACAGAGGTGACGCTGGAGGCTGCCAGCTGCCAAGGCGGGGTGCCTGAGAGCCTCATGTCAGATGCGCAGCAGAGAGCACTCTCGAGACGTGAACTTGGTGTTTATCGTCACTGGAAGATCTTGAACTTTAGCACAAAGCCTTCTGTAATTTTTAGACTTCAGTCCTAAATTTCAGAAGTGTAATGCTCTCCCAAGAGCTGTAATTTCCTTGTCCTCAAATTGAGTGTTCTAAAAATTCACATTTTGCTCTTAAGGCACAGCCGTGTGGATCCCAGCCGTGAGATCCCGGTGCTGTCAATTCAGAGTTTCCTCGGTGACCGAAGAGCCTACGCAGAAAGTGTCTTCCAGTCGTTGCGATTATGCTCATCTCATTTATGTTCGCTCACTCAGAGAATGAGATGTTTTTTTCAAAAACCAATACACCCTACAGTTTTAAAAAAACATGCTAAGAGCTTCTTTACTGACTGGTTGGACATGACAGAGGAAGAAGGACTGAAATTGGCCAGAAGGAAGGCAGAGATGAGAAGGAAAAGGGAATGAAGGGAAGACAGCAGGGGCATCCCATGTGCAAAGCTCGTGCACGTTCTCTGCTATTTCACTGTGAGAAAGGAGGGCACGTCCAGCCCAGCAGCAGTAGCCTCGCTGTCTCGGGCTCCTGGGCTCCTGTCTCCTCCTGATGGGACTTCGTGCATCCTCTCCTGGCTCCGTGCTCACCGGAGCCTCTGAGGCCCCATCATCAAGGTCCCTTCCTCTACCCACAGCCCCAGCACCTTAACCATCCTCCCTGGGTTCTTGCTTCTCTGGTCTCTCCAGGCTTCTCTGCCTCCGGAGATTCCCATGGCAGTTCTTCAGCCCTCCTCGTCTGCCTCGTTTCTCTTTCCCAAGAGGCAAAGGTTCTCATTTTCATCTCCTCTCCTTCCCGGCATGCAGATCCCCTCTGCGTCCGTCCGTGGTTCAGTAACCCCCCCGACATTGGTGTCCTGAGCCCCCTCCTGGGTTGCAGACTTAGGTTCTCGCCCACCTGCACCTTGCCTCTCTGCATCCACACCAGGCCTCCCCACACACGCAGTCCTGCCAGGGAGCAGCACCTCCATTCACCCTTTGTTCTTCTCACGGAGCAGGTGCTAAATGATGGCATCTCCCTGTGACCCTTTGTCAGCGTGACTCTCCCATGTATTGTTTCATATATTTCATCCTTTCATTTAATAAATATTTATCAAGCTTCTCTACTAGACTCTGCAAAGAATACAAGAATGATAAATGAGATGAGATCTCAGGAAACACATGACCTAATGATGAAGATTAAAAAAAACCTTTACAGGTTGTCTGTAGCACGCGTCCAGGCTCCAAGAGCAGACCATCAAGCTACAGCCCCTGCCCTGGGCTAACTGGCCCCTCACCCCTGTGGGTTCCTGTGCAGGGGGTGTCCCTTTTCCTAGGACAGGCTCGTGCCTATTGCGTAACTCAGCATATCCAAGGCACTGATTTTCTCTCTCCGAGAAATTCACAGTCTTCAGGAAGTCTTCCCTAGACATCCCGCAGCAGTCTTCCAACTACTCTAGGCCCTCTGGTTACACAGAAGGCAGTAAGCACTTGCATGGGACCCCCTCTAAACAAGGCAATCCCACGGAGAGTGGATCGTGTTTGTCCCGCGTGTGCCTTTAGGCCAGAGTTCTTCAGTAGCAGCACTGCTGACCGTTGGGTCTGGACCGTCTTTGTCATAGTGCTCTCCTGGGCTTTAGAAGGGTGTTTGGGGCTTCCCAGGTAGCACTAGAGGTAAAGAACCCACCTGCCAATGCAAGGGACATGCATTCAATCCCGGGGTCGGGAAGATCCCCTGGAGGAGGGCACGGCAGCTCTCTCTAAGTGGGTTAGTATTCTTGCCTGGAGAATCCCATAGACAGAGGAGCCTGGCCGGCTGCAGTCCATGGGGTCTCAGAATCAGACACGACCGAAGTGACTTCGGTGCAGCAGTGGCTGCTGCTACCCCCAGTAGATCCCTGGCGTCTACCCATTAGATGTAGCAGCTCTCCCTGCTCCCCCGGTTGTAACAAGCAAAGTGTCCCTGGGGGGCAGAGTCACCCCTGGTTGAGCACCACTGGTCTAGACTGAAGCCTACGCAAGGGCGGGGTCACCTCCCACTAAGGCCGTCGTATTCATGGTACTAATACTCATGGTATTATTGGAGTTGGTACTTTCAACTTCCCCAATGACCTTGAACTTCACTAACTGTTACAAAGGCAATGAGTAGAAGCATAGATCTCAAGTGACATTCTGAAAACATTTTTGATCTCTGTAGTAAGGAATTTAGAACCAGTCTATCTTTTGAATATCCACATGGAAATAGGATGTTCTGTGTATATGTTTTCGTATTCAGCAGCAGGACAAAACCACTCCGGGAAAGATTTCTCTGTCGTTTCACTGTCATTTCCTTCGCACTTTCAGTACCATCAAGAGGACCAGCTCTTCGGAACGGGTGTCTCCTGGCGGTCGAAGGGAAAGCTATGGGGATTCCAAAGGAAACCGGAACCGCACGGGATCCACCAGCAGTTCTTCGAGTGGCAAAAAGAACAGTGAAAGGTAAGGGGCGTCTTCCCTCTGGTTCCTGCCGTTCCGATGTCGTGTGACCTCTCTTCCCCAGCGGTGCATCCGAGGGTCCCTAACGTGCACATAAGCGAGGAGCCCTCGAGGCACGTGCACCTGCTCCGGACGTCACCGTGGGCTCGGCTGACAGCTCCTGGTCACAGCTCACCCCAGTTACCAGCCAGGTGGAAAACTGTGACTTCGACTCCCTATGCATGCAGAAGGCGTTCTTGCTTAGTACCAGCTCCATGGAATTTGGGAAGCTTCTAAACTGATAAAGTGTGAGACACTTTATATTTCTAATACTCTCAGCTGCCCTTTCTTTTTTTTCCTGCACTGGGTCTTCGTTGTTGTGCACGGGCTTTCTCTAGCTGTGGAACACGGTCTCTAGAGCACAAGGGCTCAGCCGTCGCAGCATACAGGCTTAGCTGCCTAGTGGCATTAAACCTGTGTCCCCTGCATTGAACCAGGGATCGAACCCGTGTCCCCTGCATTGGAAGGTGGATTCTTACCCACTGGACCACCAGGAAAGTCCCTCTCAGCTGCCATTTTAAAGTTAACTTTAGTGGCTTAAGTTTGTCAACAGTATTTTCTACGACAGATGGGGTAAAAAGTTGTAACTGCGTGATTTGTCAGAAATTATTTTTAATATTGAGCTAACACCAGAAATAGGAACCACTTTCTTTCTGGTTTCATGAGTCTTTTTCTTTGAGATTGTTTTATAATAGATTATGATAACTCCCTGTTAAATTAATAGTAACATGTTACTAGTGAGAGCTAATTCGGGGCATTTTAACAGCTTGTTTTACGTCTAAGAATGTATTGTGTATATGAGGGCAGTTTCTCTGTATATATCTACTCAACATACTTTATTCTCTCTTTTTAAACATCATGCTTTAAATTTTATTCTCTGTTGAGCAAAGCTTAGGAAGGAATTTCAGCTTCACAGGCTAACCATGTTTTGTTGTCTTTTTTCCAAATGTTCATGTAAGGAGAAGGCTTAGTCATAAAGCGGTGGACTCCAACCCACAGGCTGTAAAAGTTCCAAGTTTGTAAGTCCACTCTGATTCAGTCCTGTAAAAGAGGCTTAAGCTCTTTTTTGGTTTTATTCCTAAAAGACATGCTTTGTATACAGAGATCGCGAGCACCTCTCACATCTCTCTCAGGTCAAATCCTCAGCCAATTAACAATCTCAAAACCACTGACATGGGGCTGTTGTCTAATTTAGACCATTAGGACTTCTTATCAGAAGATTATGCTAATTGGGTGATAATACCTTGGAAATAAGGCCAAGTGGTTACCACAGCAGGAGAGTGTAAGTGGAAGACGCAGGGTGGCCTTTAGGCTTCTCTGAATTTAGGGTAAGCTTGGAAGTTGACCTGAGATGT
>SJYQ01003982.1:274632-289725 GCA_006410935.1 Redunca redunca
CTTTAAATTTTATTCTCTGTTGAGCAAAGCTTAGGAAGGAATTTCAGCTTCACAGGCTAACCATGTTTTGTTGTCTTTTTTCCAAATGTTCATGTAAGGAGAAGGCTTAGTCATAAAGCGGTGGACTCCAACCCACAGGCTGTAAAAGTTCCAAGTTTGTAAGTCCACTCTGATTCAGTCCTATAAAAGAGGCTTAAGCTCTTTTTTGGTTTTATTCCTAAAAGACATGCTTTGTATACAGAGATCGCGAGCACCTCTCACATCTCTCTCAGGTCAAATCCTCAGCCAATTAACAATCTCAAAACCACTGACATGGGGCTGTTGTCTAATTTAGACCATTAGGACTTCTTATCAGAAGATTATGCTAATTGGGTGATAATACCTTGGAAATAAGGCCAAGTGGTTACCACAGCAGGAGAGTGTAAGTGGGAGACGCAGGGTGGCCTTTAGGCTTCTCTGAATTTAGGGTAAGCTTGGAAGTTGACCTGAGATGTCGAGATCTAGGCAGTCCTTAAAAACTTGGCTCCTTCTCTGCACATCTGATTCGTATTAAGAATTTCCAGAAAGAATCCGCATTGTGCAAACCCCAGATCTGCTGTATCTTTTAAGTCCTATGTCTTTGCTCAGTGTGCTGGGTAAATATTTCCATGAAAGATATTTACAAAGGGTGTTGTTTTCTTTTTTTTAATGCCAGGAAATTTTGATTTGGAAATGAAGGACTGGGAAAATTTACTAATCATTTTCTAAAAATAATTCAGGCAACTGAACATGGCCATTTAAATGTAGGTTCTTTGTCTTGTTAGATCCCAAGAATAGTTGAGACCCATGTAGTGCTGGACTCTTGAAAGTCACTTGGACTGCAAAGGAGATCCAACCAGTTAATCCTAAAGGAAATCAACCCTAAATATTCACTGGAAGGACTGATGTTCAAACTGAAGCTCCAGTACATTGGCCACCTGATTCAAAGGGCCAACTCATTGGAAAAGACCCTGATGCTGGGAAAGATTGAGGGCGGGAGGAGAAGGGGACAGCAGAGAATGAGATGGTAAGATAGCCTCACTGACTGAATGGACATGAATCTGAGCAAACTCTGGGAGATAGTGAAGGACAGGTATGCTATAGTCCAGGGGGTCACAAAGAGTCAGACACAACTTAGCAACTCAACAACAGCAACACCACGTGTAGTGCTGAACTGGTTGAGTTGCACCTAAGGAGTTTCAGAGAGAAAGTTCCTGCCTTCTGTGGGTCATTGGTGGTACTGGCAGACGCCTTTAGGGACCCATGGAAATGATGGCAGCGGTAACTGAGAAGGAAGAAGCAGCTAGAAGCAGAAGAGGTGAAGGTCAAGCCGGTGCCTCCGTCACTGCCTGTCCACTTCCCTTCATCCTTCCGTTCATTCCCCATCAAGAGCCCCTCTCTTGAGTTGCCTGGAACTTGTACCAAACCAGAGCTGGAGTGTTACGGATCAATGCCCAGTCTCCAGGGCTTAAAGCAGGCAAAGAAAGGGATGGAAAGGTGCAATTCCACTTTTAAACATTATGGTCCTCAGTAGTCTAAGACAGCACGACCTCTTCCACATCACACACAGATATTTGTCCACAGTCTTACCTTTTAACCCATTTCCATGTGAGGTTACTATACATAGCAAGATGTGATGGAAAGGACACAGGTTCTGGAGTAGAAGAAAGATCTGGGTTTGTAAACAAACTTGGCCACTTCCTTCTCTGAGCATCAGCTTTTCCCCCTCTTTGAATGAAGGATTTTATATCTTAATGCCCTTGAATCTTGTCAGAGAGCTAACTGGTAAGAAAACACGCAGCATAGCACTTGGCACTCAGTCATGGCAGCTGTTGTAAATCAAGACCTGTTAGGAGTAAATACAGTTCATGAGGCTTTCCAAAATTCTGAACTTGATTTTCCTCGATTGTAAGATGAAGGTGGTGGGTGACGTCTGAAGTCGTTCGTCTTTATTCAGCCTAACACATACTAACTTACATCCACTGGACACTGTTATGAGTACAACCTGGATTTTGGCAAATTCTAATGCTGAGGAGACATAAAGTATTATACAGTTGCCTCAGGAAGTCCAAGGGCTGTTGGTTCCAGGACCCCACCCCCGCTCCCATCCCAAAATCCACGGATGCTCAAGCCCTTCAGTTAGTGGTTCTGCATCCAGATTCAGCCAGCCCTGAGTTTTTATGCTTGTGTTTGATTCCTTGGATGCAGATACAGAGGACTGACCATATATTCTCATGGTTGTTAATGTCACATCAGAACGAACTGGTGTTCAGGCGCTGAAACCCCCAGGAAAGCTCCTCAGAACATGAGTGAGTGAGGGTGACCTTAGAGCTGTGACTTTGGGTCTGTCCTGATTCACAGAAGCAGCAAGTCATTCACCCCAGGCAGTGCTTGAACTTGTATCAGCCCCACACCATTTGCTGTAAAGCTCACAGCTGCTACACACCATATGCAAAGCTGTCTTAGCACATCTGGCACTTTGGTGAAAATGAGAAAGAGGCTCCTTTCAGCATCTTTGTGTCTCTGTAACAATAATCACAACAAATATAAAGCCATTTCCTATCAATTGTATAGATCTTACTGTCAAACATAAAGTGTTTTGAGGTCCTAAACATTGACATTTTCTAAGATACATTAATTTATTGAATAATCATCGTGTTTTATGTTCAAAGCAGCTGTTCTTCCTGGAAGTTTCCGTCCTCTTGCTCATGTATCTCATTTTCTTTGGAAACGGTCATGGGAGTCAACAGTCTCTCTTGTGGCACTTCAGACTTTTATCTTAGAATAGTTAACATTTTAAAATATTTTCCTTGCAATGAGCCACAGAATTTTAACAGCACTTATTAATCTTTGCACTGACACAGTTTTCATAAGAACAAGAGCAATATACAGCAATGTAATAGTTACCTCATGTATTATTGATGGTAAATTGTGAATATTAAGAATTATTTATATAGTGATTTGTGTCATAATGAGGTACTTATTAAATTTAAATAGGGACTTGATAGTAACATTCTGATAAACAACCCTTACTATCTAATGTAGCCAGTAGCCTAATCCAAGAAAGGGGTTTTGTTAAGTGTCTCATATCAGACAGAAAAACAGCTACTATTTAGAATGTACAGTTAATGTTACCAGATTGATAAAATCTTTCAGTTATCCAACTGGTTCCCCCATTGTCATTTTGAAGGGAATAAGATAGATCAACTTTGTAAGCAGGATGCTTGGTTTGCATCAAAGAGTTGTTGCAGTGTGAGCTGATTTTGTTCAGGTAAGAAATGTGTCAGCCATCTGCTGGGACCCTTGTTGTAACACAAGCTGCCGCTCTTTGGAGTCAACAAACATGACAAAAACTTCAAAATTGTGAAGAGGCCGCCACATGGACACTTGCCCTTGGACGCCCTTTAGCGTTGTGCAGCCGGCTGCTTTGTCCAGGCTGCGAGGTCCAGAGCCGTGAGCGGGACGCTCAGCTCCATCCTTCTTGAAACTTCAGCCTCCAGTGAGGAAGGCTCTTTTTCTTTTTACTGAAGTATAGTTGATTTACAATGCTGTGTTAGTTTCCACTGCACAGCAAAGTAATTCCATTATATATGTATGTAGACGATGCCCACTCTAATGGCAGAAAATGAAGACGAACTAAAGAGCCTCTAGGTGACAGTGAAAGAGGAAAGTAAAAAAGCTGGCTTGAAATTCAACATTTAAAAAAAAAAAGTAAGATCGTGGCATCCAGTTCCATCACTTCATGGCAAATTAAAAAAGTGGAAACAGTGACAGATGTTATTTTCCTGGGCTCCAAACTCACTGTGCACGGTGACCTCAGCCACGAAATGAAAAGGTGCTTGTTCCTGGGAAGGAAAGCTAATGTTTTAAAAAGCAGAGACATCACTTTGCCGCCAGACATCCGTATGGTCAAAGCTATATGGTTTTTCCAGTAGTAATGCATGGATGTGAGAGTTGGACCATAAAGAAAGCTGACTGCTGAAGAACTGATGCTTGCAAACGGTGGTGCTGGAGAAGACTCTTGAGCGTCCCTTGGCCAGCAAGGAAGTCAAACCTGTCAATCCTAAAGGAAATCAACCCTGAATATTCTTCGGAAGGACTGTTGGTGAAGCCGAAGCTCCATTACTTTGGCCACCTGATGGGAAGAGCCAACTCTTCCCTGATGCTGGGAAAGACTGAAGACAAAAGAACAAGGGGGTGGCAGAAGATGAGATAGAGAGCATCACTGACTCAATGGACATTGATTCGAGCAAACTGCTGGAGATAGTGGAGGATAGAGGAGCCTGGCATGCTGCAGTCCATGGCGTCACAACAGGGCAGACACGACTTAGTGAAGGAACAACAAATATATAAGTATAATAATGCATATATTCTTTTCCATTATGGTTCATTACAGGATTTATTACTATTGAATAATAATTCCCTGTGCTATACAGTAGGTCCCTGTTGGTTATCCATTCCATGTTTCATAGTTTGTATCTGCTGATTGCAAACTCCCAGTCTATCCCTCCCCGGCCCTCTGCCCCTTGGCAGCCACAAGTCTGTTCTGTATGTCTGTGAGTCTGTGTCTCATTCATGGATAAGTTCGATTTGTATCATATTTTAGCTTCCACATATAAGTGATGTCATTTATCTTTGTCTGACTTCCTTCACTTAGTGTGGTCATCTCTAGGTCCATCCGTATTGCTGCAAATGGCATGATTTCTTTCTTTTTTATGACCAAGTAGTAATGGCAACCCACTCCAGTGTTCTTGCCTGGAGAATCCCAGGGATGGGGGAGCCTGGTGGGCTGCCGTCTCTGGGGTCACACAGAGTCAGACACAACTGAAGCGACTTAGCAGCAGTAGCAGTAGCAGTGTTCCATTGTGTGTACACACATGCACGAACACGCCTTCTTTAGCCATTCTTCTGCTGATGGACATTTAGGTTGCTTCCATGTCTTGCTGCTGTGAATACGGGGGTGCGTTATCCTTTTGAATTACACTTCTGTCCACATATATGCCCAGGAGGGGACTGCTGGGTCATATAACAGCTCTCTTTTAGTTCTTTAAGGAACCTCCATGCTATTCTCCATAGTGGCTCCACAGTTTACATTCCCACTGGCAGTCTAGGAGGGTCCCCTTTTCTCCATACTAGCGGAGACAGTCTTTTTGGATGACACCTGGAGGTCCTTGTTGTTGTTCAATCGCTCAGTCGTGTCCAACTATTTGTGACCCCATGGATTGCAGCACGCCAGGCTTCCCTGTCCTTCACCATCTTCCAGAGCTTGCTCAAACTCATGTCCATTGAGTCGGTGATGCCATCCAACCATCTCATCCTCTGTCACCCCTTCTCTTCCTGCCGTTAGTCTTTCCTAGCATCATGGTATTCTCCAACGAGTCGGCTCTTTGCATCAGGTGGCCAAAGTATTGGAGCTTCAACTTCAGCATCAGTCCTTCCAATGAATATTCAGGGTTGATTACCTTTAGGATTCACTGGTTTGATCTCCTTGCTGTTTAAGGGACTCTCAAGAGTCTTCTCCAACACCACAATTCTAAAGCATCAGTTCCTCGGCACTCAACTTTCTTTATGGTCCAGCTCTCACATCCAAACATGACTACTGGAAAAGCCATGGCTTTGACTGTATGGGTGTTTGGCGGCAAAGTGATGTCTCTGCTTTTTAATTCACTGTCTAGGTTTGTCATAGCTTTTCTTCCAATGAACGAGCATCTTTTAATTTCATGGCTGCGGTCACTGTCTGTACTGATTTTGGAGCCCAAGAAAATGAAGTCTATCAGAGGTCCTTAAGGCTCAGCCTTGCTTTGGTCTTCCTTGAGCATCACTGATGGTGGGATCTAAATCTTAATCTCCGGCCTGGGTTCAAGTCCTTCATCCACTGGCGCTCACCCTCTCTTGTGCCCTGATATCCACATCTGCCAACACTGACTCCCACATCCCCCAGCAGGATTTATTTTCCTTTGTGAAGTAATTTATCATTACACAAGGTAACCTGTGTTTTGATCCAAATATACAAAAAAGAGGAAAGGAACACCCTCGATAATCGTGGCAGTCAGAGGACTCGCAGCTGCCACTTCACTGTGTTTCCATCCAGACTTTATTTCTAGGGTGTTGTGTAGTGTGTAATTTTTACATAAGTTTTATTCTTCTGCATGCATTTTATAACCCTTTGTCATTTGCCACGTAAGCCTGCCTTTGTGTCAGGAAATATACTCTTACAACATTTTCTCAGATGAGGACCATCATTTACCTAGATGAACGCACTTTAATTGGGCATCTGGGAATCAGGAAGACTGTTCTAGTCCAGTCAGACCAGCCCGACATCTGGAACAACGCCCGGCACACAGTAGGTGCTTAGTCGTGTCTGACTCTTTGTGGCCCCATGGACTGTATCACCAGGCTCCTCTGCCCATGGAATTTTCCAGGCATGAATACTGGTGTGGAGTACCATTTCCTTCTCCAGGGGATCTTCTCAACCCAGGGATCAAGCCCACATCACTTACGTCTTCTGCATTGTCGGGAGGAGTCTTTACCACTAACGCCACCTGAGAGGCCCCAGTAGGTACAGTAGGTACCCAGTAAGTATTTGTCGAATGTGTCTTTTTTACCCCAGCCAGTATAACAGCAAGAATTTAGGCTTAAGGAACGTCATGGCCGTATCCAAGTTTTAATCCCAGCTCTGCCACTTTTGCTCTGGGACTGTGAACTAGTTACTTAATCTCACTGAGGTTCCTCTCAGCACCAGTGAAAACTAGCCCCTACCTACCGCCCAGGGCTGCTGTGAGAGTTAAACAAGATGGTGTAAGTCGGTAGCATCCTTGGCATGGGGCTTGCCAACACTGGGACTCCATAGGTGACAGCCGCGCCCGTTATTTGCCTTCTCCATTCTAGCATTTGGGCTGATGTTTGCACAGCTTTGCTCACCCCAGTCCTCAATCCTGAGTGCCTCTCTTCTTCAGGACATTCCGGAATTCTCCAACTTCCATTAGAAACCTCACAGAAATTCTGCCACCTTATTCAGTCACTTTCCCAGCACCGCTTGACTCACTGAGCCCCTGCTGTTTGCGGGACACAGCATGAGGCGTGGCGGGGAGTGGAAGGGAGCAGCCCACGAAGACTCAACAGACACAATCGACACCCGCAGCTGAAAAGGGTCAACGTCCTCCATTTCCAAAGGTCGATACCCACACCAGCGAGGCAAAGGACAGTCAACTCAGTAGCAAAGCAGGTGAAAGGTATGAGCAGAGGCAGTTCACTGAGAAAGAAGTACAAATAGCCAATTAATTAAGGAAAAGATGTTCAAGCTCCGTCTTCATTAAAGTAATGCAAATCTAAGTAAGAAAACGGCATGTGTAGAAAAATCTTTTTATTGTAAAATCAAAAAGCCCCCAACCAAACAAATGCACAGCTCGATGAGTGACAGCTTCTGACGCTTACTGCATGGAGGCTCCCCTCGTCCGAAGTGGCCCGTGTGTGTCTGGAAACCTGGCAGGGAGAGGAGAGCTCCAGCCAATCCTGCAAGGCCCGACTTGGGGCGCCCTTCTCCGGGAAGGCTGCCTGAGAGCCCCGGGCTGAGGTAGCCGCCCTGCAGATGGCTTTGTTCTGCCTGTTAACTTTATGGGCTTCCCTGGTGGCTCACTTGGTAAAGAATCTGCCTACAGTGCAGGAGATGTGGGTTTGATACCTGGGTGAGGAAGGTCCCCTGGCGAAGGAAATGGTAACTCACTCCAATATTCTTGCCTGGGAAATCCCATGGTTGCAGAAGTCTGGCGGGCCACAGTCCTCGGGGTGACAGAGAGTCAGACGCAACTCAGCGACTAACACACACATTAACTTTGTAACTCCCTCCCCACCTGCCAGGGATATCACCTACACCCTCCCCCTTGCTACACCTTTAAGCTTCAGGAGGGCATTAAAGAGCTGGATCATTTTTTTTTCTTCTTTGTATTCCTAGCACTTTGCACAGGTCTAGCACACAGTAAGTGCTCAACAAACATTCGCTGAATGAATGAAAAAAGTTACCCATATACTTAACTGTTAAAACTATCATCATTTAAAAACTGTGCAAATAGCACCACCTATTGGTGGATGATTTTAACACTACATTTGGATTCTAAAACGTTTACATTGGAAATGAGGTGACTTAAATGAATCTTTTTTTTTTTAATGAAAAGATTGTTTCAGTCTTTAAGCCATTTTACTTTTTAACAAATGTTAAAATATACAAGCACTAATATTCTTTATTTCGTTTCAGTTTTGAGGCTGTTAGGTGAGGAGCTCAAAAATACATGTAGGTTATTGTCAGTGAAATTAGGAGGAAGAGGGAAGATATTAATTAATAACCACATGTTAAGTATTTTGTTACATGTTATATTTGATCCTGCAGATACCCTGTGCCTCACAGTGGTTTTGGTCCTGTTTTATAGATGAAAGAATCTAAAGTTTGTGGAGGTGAAGTGATTTGCCCAAATAAAACACGAATCCAGCTGACTTCAAAATCTCTGCCCCTTCTGCCGTGTTAAACTGAAGTATTGGTTGGAGATGTCTATGAAGCAGTAGTTTTTGACCCCAGTAGTGACTTCTAAATATTTTAAATCTACAGTTCCTGAATGACCCTACTTGTATTCAAAGCTGCTTACTTAGGGCAGTTTATAGAAGAATCATCATATACATAGCAGAGTATTTTGACTTCCAGCAGGGATATATTCCATCAAGTGAAATCGTTTTCAGGAGTCATGGTACCCTGTGCCGGGAGGTACCATTTTTATAGATGACTAAGTTTCAGGGGGAAAAAAAGTTTGGAACAGTGTCCTCCTCGATCAGGCCTTAATCATTTTCTGAAGCAAGCATGTCTTCTCAGAAGCATCTGGCCCGTTTTAGTCCTCCCAAATCCCCGTCTCCCAGAGTGCCCTGTTACACAGGCCACCCATGTGGCAGAGACCTGCTCTCAGGACTTTGGGGTAAATTAGTAACAGATACAAAGATGCTAGGGCTTCCCTGGTGGCTCAGATGGTAAAGAATTCGCCTGCCAATGCAGGAGACCTGGTTTCAGTCCCTGAATGGGGAAGATCCCCTGGAGAAGGAAATGGCAGCCCACACCAGTATACTTGCCTGGAGAATTCCATGGACAGAGGACCCTGGTGGGCAACAGTCCATGGGGTCGCAAAGAGTCGGACAAGACTGAGTGACTCACACTTTCACTTTCGCAAACATGCTAAGTGCAGATCCCACCACAGGGCAAGAGTTTGGGGAATATTCATTGCATCTGAGTCTGAATGAATTCTCGGCAGGACTCTCTTCCCCTGACACACACCCAGCCCGCATTGCAGCATCTGAATTATAGCAGATGAAGGGGGAAAGAGCGGCTTGTGACAGCCCTGGCGCCTAAAGTCCACACTGAACATTTCTGGGGATTTGGTGCCACCTGACTTGGCCCTGGGCGGTTATAGCCGCTCATGGGTGTGAACTCGCAGCTTCCGGTGGGAGCTGTTCTTTGTGCCCACTGTCTGGCTTCCTCTCGCTGCCTCCAGATCCAGCTACTGGTCTGGGGAAGGCTCCAGGCGACCTCACCACCACCCCTGACCCCCCGGTACTGCTTATACGAGGAGGAGTCCTTCAGAGTCTCCTGAACCGTCCCGCCCTAGGGAGAGTACAGCCAAGCCAAGCTTTTTCAGCAGATCGCCTTCCTGCCAAAAAAAGCAACCACACCGGATGGCACCACTGTTCATTTAGGAGACACTGGCCCCGGCCGCCTAATGCCGGACCAGCCAAGAGATGAGGGTCTGCCTGCCGGGACGGAGATCCTTCCGCTCCTGTGGGCGCACTGCCGTCCTGCATCTCCATCAGCTGACTCCGGCCTTGCACGGGCGTGAAGGGAGCCTCACTCTGCTCCCCGCCCCGCCCCCACGCCACCCCTGGGGACCAGGCCCTGGCTGCAGAGGCTGTGTGAAGTCACCCACTTCAGTTTTCCCTGGAGCCCCCACTGAGGAGTGGGTGACCGGAGACAGACCACACAGCACCTTGAGAGGCGGTCGCCTCTTGGTCCAGGTGGCCACAGCCGGGCTGTTTCCAGCTGCTGGGTCTGAAGCTCTGCTGAGGAGCTCGCTCTCAGCTCTGCTGATGCTGAGGTCAGGATGGGACAGGTGATGGGCGCCCGGCTCCGTGAGCGGATGTTGACTGGGGCAACAGTGCCTTTGACTTCGGATCACTGTCGTCATCTGTTCTGTGGGTTTCCCCTTCTGCCCACGGTTGGGAAGATTCATTGTCCTTTTAGAGCTTTGTATTCATAAGACAGGCACTCGTGATTGGAATAGGCCCTTTCCCTGGCCTCTTGCCTTTCAGGAGGGTGGTGCGTTGGCAGGGATCGTGGATTGTAAAGTAAATATAGTCATAGTATATTTTTCTATAGAAATTTAACTTTCTAAAATAATGAAACATAGTAATAGTATGTTTCCTAAATACACTTTGTACCAGTCACTCAGTCGTGTCAGACTCTGTGATTCTACGAACTGTATCCTGCCAGGCTCCTCTGTCCATGGAATTCTCCAGGCAAGAATACTGGAGGGGGTTGCCATTTCCTCCTCTAGGAGATCTTGCTAGGGATCCAACCAGGGTCTCTTGCATTGCAGGCAGATTCTTCACCATCTGAGCCACCAGGGAAGCCTGGTACCCAAAGGGTAGCCCCTCGTTTAGAGCAGGATTTGAAGAACTAAGAGCAGTTCGGTACCTGATACTTCTCAATGACCTTCAGCTGATAACACTCAGGCTGCCTTTTTCTGATCTTTTAACAGAGATCTTTTATCCATCTTCTTACGGTGCTTCAGCATCAGAATTCCACTAGCCTCCCTACATTTGGAGTTCACATTCCCCTATGAATGTTCTCTAAGAGAAACATAATCCATAATTGCTCTTTCCTATCTCTTGGGAAGGTTCTGGGTTGCTTATATCTGTCTCACGGACTCGGCATCTTTCTACTTCTGTGATCAAAGTCATGATGGAAAAAAAACAGCTTTCCTGTCTCCTAATTCCCTGCCTAGCTTCCCTCACTCGCGGATGTGCTTTGTAGTGGTCTGTTTTAGCTTTTCCTCTTGTGTTCTTGCCCTGCCTTGAATCTAATAAGATATAAAATTTGGAGTTAAAACTTGTTCTTCCACTTAAAAAAGAAAAATCACAAAAGTGTCACTCCCTCCTATAAGACGAACAAGCCAGGTAAGCCCACCATAGAGCCACGGTCACTAAGTGATGCAATGAACTCCAGCCCCAAAAGTGACAGGCCCCTCTTAGGAGGGGCTGCGACCACTGCTGAAATCTTTGCAGAGCTGCAGGAAGAGGAGGAATGGGAGGAAGAGGAGGAAAGGAGCTGAAGGCTTCTAGAATCCTTCGAGGCCAGGTGGGGACCGGCATGGTGGTATGGACCGGCATGGGTGGACTCTCGGGAGCCCCAGGCTCAAGGTGAACCTTCATGCACACGTGCTCACGCACACACACACGCACACACGTTCTTCCCACACAGCCAGGGAGTAGGACAGAGTCCTGAAGCCCCCCTCTCAGAGCCCAGGCACAGTAGTTGCTGAAGGATGCTCCACACTGGGCCTTTCATGGGAACCAGGTGCTGTTCAGCTGCCCTGAAGGAGGGATGAGGACCCTGAGAGGGGCCCTGGTGGGCGGGGCATGGTGAAGGCTGAGCACCAGCTGGGAGGATAGTGGGAAGCATCATGCACCAGGCAGCACCAGCTACTTCAGGGAGTGGAGGGCAGCGGGGCCAGGGCCGCTGAGACGCCCCCGCCCCCAGCCCACCCGGCCAGACGCAGATCCACAGGGCCAGCCAAGTCAGAGGCAGGGAGGGCTCCCAGTCAGCAGCTGAAGGCTCTTACAGGCCCTGGGTCACAGCTGTGGACAGCGATCCGTGCCCTTCTGG
The DNA here is from genome assembly GCA_006410935.1 of Redunca redunca. Taxonomy (NCBI): domain Eukaryota; kingdom Metazoa; phylum Chordata; class Mammalia; order Artiodactyla; family Bovidae; genus Redunca; species Redunca redunca. Next base: position 286,565 of record SJYQ01003982.1, read on the forward strand.
GCTTCCCTCCTGACGGGGAGAGACACGACGATGAAGATAAATCTTGGCTTCCCAGGTGGTGGTCCTAGTAAAGGGCCCGCCTGCCAGTGCAGGAGACGGAAGAGACCCGGGTTCGAGCCCTGGGTCGGGAAGATCCCCTGGAGGAGGAAATGGCAACCCACCCCAGTATTCTTGCCTGGAGAATCCTGTGGACAGAGGAGCCTGACGGGGCCCACGGGGTCACAAAGAGTCACTCACGCATGGGCAGGGTGTGAGGAGCAGGACGGGGCGGATCTGAGTACAGGCCCGGCCGTGCCCTGTCCCTGGTTGGGAGGGGACAGCGTCCAGGGGGCGGGAAGCTGGGGTCCACGCCTGGCTCAGGAGGTGCTGACCGAGTCACAGGACAACGAGAACAGCGCGTCAGGAACTCCATGACTGAGGGGAGAGAGAGATGGGATCGGAAAGATGTCAGGACCCACAGAGGCTGTTCAGGGCCTTCAGGGCCCGTGGAAGGCAGGCTTTGTGTTAAAGATGTGCTGGACCCACAGAGGACTGTCTCAGTGACCAGTGGTTCACGTTCAGAAATCTTGCCCCATAGCAGATCCACCTCCTTGAAACACATTGAACCCCTTTCAAAGCATTATATACCGCATAATATCAACTGAAAATCAAGGCCATTAATAAATACTACCATCTGTTACATCATGGGATTAAGGGCAGTTTTTACTGGCAGTGTTTCTCAGCATATCCCAAGTTCACAGTGAAGGAGAAAAGTGACATGAGGATGATATCTGGTCTGGTTTGCATTTTTCATTACGCGGACTCGGAAAATGTAGGTGCCTCTGCAGGACCGAGGTCCTCCCAGCCCACCCCGGGTGGCTGTGGTTTCAGTCGCTTCAGTCATGTCTTACTCTTTGCGATCCCATGGACTATAGCCCACCAGGCTCCTCTGTCCATTTGATTTCCCAGGTAAGAATACTGGAGTGGGTTGCCATTTACTCCTCCAGGGGATCTTCCCAACCCAGGAGCCAAACCTGAGTCTCCTGCATTGCAGGCAGACTCTTTACCAACTGAGCTACAGGGGAACCCCAAAATCTTTGGGGTGGATTTCATTTATTTACTGTGTCTTGTTCTGTATGTTAAAGTGGGAGGTATTCTGGGAAGCCAGGGGCAGGAACGGGCGGTGGGTACCGTGGAAGACGGCGTGGACATTGGAGTCTCGCAGACTTGGGTTCAAGGGCTGGCTCTGTGTTTGAACAGGATTCACTTCCTGCCGTCCTTGGGGGTCCCCTCCCCTGTCTGGCACGAGGCGGCAGTCTTCCCACGGGCAGCCGTCCAGTTGTCACAGGGAGGACCGTCCCCTCCTGCACTTGGTGGGGGGACCCCCCCGGGCAGGCCATCTTGTGGGAAGCTCACCCCTAGGGGTGACCTCAGCCCGTCCGTGGTGTGCCCTTGAACAGGGTAGGCGTCTGGTTTCCCAGGTGTAGTCATGGGGTCTCAGACATGGTTGAGACAGTGGGGTGCCCCCATGTCCCAGGACGTGGCCACACCCCAATAGTCCTAGTCCTTCCCTCCTTTCCGCCGCCCCCTCACCTCCCCCCGCAGGGAGCCATCCTCCTGGGACTTGTTCAGTCACCCAGTTGTGTCCGACTCTTTGCGACCTCGTGGAGTGCAGCACGCCAGACCCCCCTGTCCCTCACCATCTCCCAAAGTTTGCCCAGGTCCGTGTCCGTTGCATTGGTGGTGCCATCCGGCCATCTCACCCTCTGATGCCCTCTTCTCCTTCTGCCCTCAACCTTCGCCAGCATCAGGGACTTTTCCAGTGAGTTGGCTGTTTGCATCAGATGACCAAAACACTGGAGCATCAGTTCTCTCAGCAAGCATTCAGGGTTGATCTCCCTTAAGAGTGAATGGTTTGATCTCCACACTGTCCAAGGGTCTTTCGGGAGTCCGCCAGCACCACAGTTCGAAGGCATCAATTCTTTGGCCTTCTGCCTTCTTTATAGTCCAGCTCTCACAGCCGTACGTGACCACCGGGAAGACCACAGCCTTGACTGTGCGGACCTTGGGCGGCAGAGCAGCGTCTCTGCTTTTCAGCACAGTCTAGGTTTGTCATAGCTTTCCTGCCAAGAAGCAGCTGTCCTCTGATTTCACGGCCGCAGTCAACATCCGCAGTGATGTTTGAGCCCAAGAAGAGGAAATTTGTCCCTACTTCCACCTTTTCTCCTGTTTGCCATAAAGTAATGGGGCCTGATGGCATGATCTTAGTTTTTTAACATTTAGTTTTAAGCCGGCTCTTTCACTCTCCTCCTTCACCCTCATCAAGAGGTTCTTTAGTTCCTCCCCTTTCGGGAGCCCGGTGCTAAAGTTCTCTCGCCAAAACCCTTGAGACAGGAGTTTGCTAGTGTTAAGTCAGGTCTTCAAATAATCCGCCAGAAGCACATGGAGAAAAGAAACAAACCTTTGTACGCATTTAGGCGGGGCTGTTTCCGTCTTGATCAACCACGCGTTTTCCTTCAAACCTTTCTTTGCTCTCATAAAAAGCACAGCTTTGGTGATAAAGTTGGGATTGTCATCCCTGGCTCTTGGTTTTAAGCATTTTTGTTTACACTGTTCCTCTTTGCAGTTACATGGCTTTGTGTTTCTTTTTAACATATGTTCTTCACTCAGCATCTGTGTGACGAACTAGTGCGGCTAGTGGGTGAGGGGTCTTCTGTGACCAACCACCAGCCCATGCTTCCCTTTAAGAACTGTTTTGGGGGACTTCCCTGGTGGTCTGGTGGTTTAGATTTCGTCTTCCAGTGCAGGGAATGTGGGTTCAACCCCTGGTCAGAGAGCTCAGATCCCACATGCCTCAGGGCGGGAAACCGAAGCATGAAACAGAAGCAATATTGTAACAGATTCAATAAAGGCTTTAAAAATGGTCCATGTTGGAAGCTGATTTGCATTGTTGTATGGCAGAAGCCGGCACAATGCTATGAAAGCAGTTTTCCTCCAATTAAACATAAATTTAGAAAGAAATAAAACCTATTTTGGTTTTGTCTCCACAGCAAACCCAAGGAGCCGGTCTTCAGCGCAGGTAAGACTGGCTGGATGTCAGCGCGGGCACCCCTTATGCACCGCGGTACTTGAGGGGCAGTAAGAAGCGGTTGTTTAGGGGCAGCTGGGATGGGCGGAACACG
>SJYQ01003982.1:296960-351114 GCA_006410935.1 Redunca redunca
TCAATTACCACTTGCAACTTTATTGCCTGCCTATTGAGGGGGGTCTGATGTATTGAATATTTGGCACGGATTATTTCAAATTTAGTCTTCATTAAATTAGTGAAATTGATGGTAACAGTTACATAGAAAGTTAGTGCCTGTGCCAGCTGAAGAAGGCTGATGTTTGGTTAGCTCCTAAAAGAAGGCAAGTTTTATCTTGACGTACACGAAGCTACGGGTACAGGGGTCGAGACTGCCGTAATAACCTGTACTTGCTCCCGACGGGCGAGACTGTCTATTTCATCGCATCGGTGGTTGTGCTGTACAACGTGGAGGAGCAGCTTCAGAGGCATTACGCGGGCCATAATGACGACGTGAAGTGGTGAGTCCTCAAAACCGATGCCTGTGACGCCTGTGTGAAAGGTATTGGCAGAAAGGGTTCCATGATGGGTAGAACTACAGAGAAGCAGAGAGAGCTGAGAAAACGGGGTCTTTGAGAACAGCTGTTGTTTGTGCTCTGGGCTGTCTTCTGGCTCCCTGGCGCTCTTAGACCCATTCTTTGGTTTTCTATTCTCGTGACACATTGTCTTAAACAACCGTGTTACGTAAACAAATAGCTCCAACAGACCCCTATCTGGAGGTCTTCTCGTGCTAATGGCTTATAATTCGGGTGTGCAGTTTTTAATAAAAATGTTTTACCTCTTGTTTCTGGCTGGGTCTGCTATTCCTATAATTCATTTATACCTTTGGTAATGATTTTATATATCTTGGAAAGATGGGTGGATGAATAGATGGGTTTATGTTATTTCTATTTGTCCTAAGTCCCTGATCAGTTATAAAAATCCTATTGAAAGAAAGATGATGTCCTTGCTGTTTGATGGACTCAAAACGACTTCTTCATAATGACTGCACACTAATTAAGCAGTTCTGAGATCGAAGTGGTATTTCCCAATCAGGGGATGCTTTTCCCTTGAGTTTGGTAATTCCCTATAGATAAAGAAATGAAGATGAAATGAAATATGTACCAATTGTCTAAGGTCTTTGGAAGCTCAGAGAATTTATCAAGAGTGTGTAAGAAGCTGGACACTGTATATTTCTCACATTTAAATTTTTGACCAGAGTATATTTGATCAAGGGAAAAGTGAAGCTTACCTTTAGAAGAGTAGATGTTTTGTGTTTTCTTTGGTTTGTTTGGGTTTTTTTGTTTGTTTGGTTGGTTGGTTTTTTTTTTGCAGTCTGAACGTTTAATCAACATAGACACATTAATATAGGTAAATGAAACTATGAAAACTTAAGTTTGGACTTACCTAAGAACAGATGTTTTATGAAGATCTCTTTTTAGCCTTGCAGTTCACCCCGATAGGGTCACAATAGCCACAGGACAAGTTGCAGGCACGTCCAAGGATGGAAAAGTGAGTGATCTTTTCATGTTTTTGTAATGAACTGGTAACACAAAATGATTTTTTTTTAAATATTTTGCTGATGAATAAGCCTACTTAGATATAATGTCTGTGAGTGTGCATGCTCAGTTGCTTCAGTCGTGTCCAACTCTTTGCAACCCCATGGACTGTAGCCCACCAGGCTCCGTGTGATTCTCCAGGCAGGAATACTGGAGTGGGTGGCCGTTCCCTCCTCCAGGAGATCTTCCCGACCCGGAGATTGAACCCGTGTCTCTTACGTCTCCTGCCTTGGCAGGTGGGCTCTTTACCACTAGCACCACCACCTGGGAAGCTCAAATCTGAATTTAATCCCTCAATTTGAATTTTTATTGCAAATGAAAATTCTTACACTGACCTTAAAAAAAACCCTGAGCTCATGTTCAGTTCAGCTAATTTTTAAATAGCATTGCTCTTGCCTAAGAAGTCATTAATTCTTCCGATACTTATTTACTCACGTGATAAACATTAACTTGTTAAGTTAAAATCCTGAGAAATAGCCATTTGACTGTGGGGCATTTTGCCTCTGCAGTGAATGAGTCCCTTGTTATCATGACTTCAACACATGGAGTTTGTGTCTATGTGTCATCCACAAGGGCTGCTGGAAGGATTTTTGCAAAACTTTATAAGCAAAGACTTCAGTTTTTATTTTAAGGAATCAGAGAAGGAGCTGGTGGAATTTGGCAAATACAGCAAATTCAAAACCGGTTCCACTTATTTACCACAATCGGTGGCCATTGTAATGTTGTATCCAGAACATCTAGTAACTTTTCTGATGTCTGCTTTTGTGTAGTCTATCAATGCACAATGTATAGTCTGAAACTAATTACATTAAGTATTTCCATTTTTATCATGAGTACTACCATTTTCCAGAAAGTATTTTAATAACATCAAAATTTAAATATTTATGCTATTTTCCATTAAAATCCTATACTTGAAAGGAGGTAACAGGAACAATGGAAATCAGACTGCTATTCTGTAAGCACACAGGGAAGAGTCTTCTTTTTTTTTTTTAGTGTTAAATGACCTTTAAAAGTTATTCAAGATCAGTAGTAAATCATTTGTTCCTCCCTCTAGTGGATAAACTGTGTATTTCAGTTTCTGGCCTTGAAATGGAATCAGAAGCTTAGAGCCCTCTGAATAGCTGAGCTATTCCTTTCCATTTACAAGTGAAGTCCAGAGAGGCCAAGTGACTGTCTGCGAACATCCAGCTGCTTAGAGACAAATCCAGACTAGAACCCAGTTCCCCCGTCCGTTGTGTACAAAGCTAGTCCTTTTCTTGATAAATATGCTGGTGGTTCTGTGATGCTTTCTTCTATTAAGGAAAAGTTAGCACAGCTGAGGAAGTTTTGAACTAATCATAACCATTCTAAGTTTGTATTTGTGTATTATCGATTTCCTGTGGGGCCCAAGAGTGTGAAGTTCTTAATACCACTGGTGGTAGTCATCATGATGAATTTAAACATGCTTACCCCTTAATGGCAATACAAACTTTAAAAGAATAACCCTTACATGAGACTCCATTTTCTTTGTCATTTTTCAGTTTTAAAATTCAGATGCTTTAGATATACAAATGGAAATATCAGTACCTGTGGGATAATTATCAAGAATCGACTGTTCGAAGTTTGAAACTTGGTATTAGTTGCACATTTGTGTCTGACTCTGCGGCCCCATGGACTGTAGCCTGCCAGCTTCCTCTGTCCATGGAATTCTCCAGGCAAGAATACTGGAGTGGGTTGCCATTCCCTTCTCCAGGGGATCTTCCCCACCCAGGGATCGAACCCAGGTCTCCTGCATTGCAGGCAGTTTCTTTACCATCTGAGCCACCAGAGAAGCCCCTAAAACTTGGTAGACATCCCCTACAGCTAAATTGGCCACAGGAGCCATGACCTCCAGAAGATATTCAGTTCAGTTCAGTTCAGTCCCTCAGTCGTGTCCGACTCTTTGTGACCCCATGAACCTCAGCCTGCCAGGCCTCCCTGTCCATCACCAACTCCCGGAGTTTACCCAAACTCATGTCCATTGAGTCGGTGATACCATCTAACCATCTCATCCTCTGTCGTCCCCTTCTCCTCCTGCCTTCAATCTTTCCCAGCATCAGGGTCTTTTCAAATGAGTCAGCTCTTCGCATCAGGTAGCCAAAATATTGGAGTTTCAGCTTCAACATCAGTCCTTCCAATGAACACCCAGGACTGATTTTCCTTTAGGACAGACTGGTTGGATCTCCTTGCAGTCCAAGGGACTCTCAAGAATCTTCTCCAACACCACAGTTCAAAAGCATCAATTCTTTGGCGCTCAGCTTTCTTTATAGTCCAACTCTCACATCCATACATGACCACTGGAAAAACCATAGTCTTGACTAGACAGACCTTTGTTGACAAAGTAATGTCTGCTTTTGATATGCTATCTAGGTTGGTCATAACTTTCCTTCCAAGGAGTAAGCGTCTTTTAATTTCATGGCTGCAGTCACCATCTGCAGTGATTTTGGAGCCCCCCAAAATAAAGTCAGCCCCTGTTTCCACTGTTTCCCCATCTATTTGCCATGAAGTGATGGGACCAGAAGCCATCATCTTCGTTTTCTGAATGTTGAGCTTTAAGCCAACTTTTTCACTCTCCACTTTCACTTTCATCAAGAGGCTCTTTAGTTCTTCTTCAGTTTCTGCCATAAGCGTGGTGTCATCTGCATAGCTGAGGTTATTGATATTTCTCCCAGCAATCTTGATTTCAGCTTGTGCTTCATCCAGCCCAGCATTTCTCATGGTGTACTCTGTATATAAGTTAAATAAGCAGGGTGACATTATACAGCCCTGACGTATTCCTTTCCCTATTTTGGAACCAGTGTGTTGTTCCATGTCCAGTTCTAACTGTTGCTTCCTGACCTGCATACAGGCTTCTCAAGAGGCAGGTCAGGTGGTCTGGTATTCCCGTCTCTTTCAGAATTTTCCACAGTTTATTGTGAGATATTGGGAATATTTATTGTAAAAACACAGAGTCTTAAGTGCATTTAAAAAAAAAAAAACTTTTGTTTTGGGACTTCCTTGGTGGCCCCATGGTTAAGACTGTACCTCCAATGCAGGGAGCATGGGTTCAATCCCTGGTCAAAGAACTAAGATCCCACAGGCCGTGTGGTGTAGCCAAAAAAAAAATTACTTTAATATTTTGCATGTAAATGTCAAACTGATTTGAAATAAAGCCTTACAAAATAAAAGGATAAAACAAAGAACTGGGGGGAAATAGCATTAAAAAAAAAAGACTTTTGACAAAGTAGAAGTAGTGTCATTACAAAGGTAAATTTGTAGACCCGGCACGACGAGTGACCCAGCATTTTCTTCCGAAGCAGCAGTTACCCCCACATGTGCGCATCTGGGATTCCGTGACGTTGAATACGCTGCATGTCATCGGAATCGGGTTTTTTGACCGAGCCGTCACCTGTATCGCATTCTCAAAATCTGTAAGTGTGAACCCTGTGGGTCTTGCAGCTTTGTCCACACAGGGAGGAGAGACTCAGCTCAAGGTTGAAGAGGGAGAGGTTAACACGCCCGTACCTGCCCAGGTGTGTGTCCAGATCTGAACTCTGAAACCTCCCGCTTGCCAGGCTCCTTCAGTCAGGGGGAGCACATGCTTGGTCCCACACGCTCCCAGTCAGACGTTTCCATGGTGATGAGAAGAGGCCCTGCGGCCGCACTGTCTCAGGCTCACAGAGCAGTCTTGCCTCCCCTGGCCTTGAATTTCCCCTGCCTGTCTGTGCCATCCCCCACCCCCGGTGCCTGGCCATAGGCAGGGGCTGGAGGGGCCTTGTGGTCCCCAGGCTTCCCCAGGATGAACCACCCTCTGAAGCACTAGTTCAGCCAGTCAGAGACACATACGTGTTCACATCAGTATGCCTTGCGCCTCACCCCCAGCACCTGTCCCCTCATTCAGCCTTACGATAACCAGCCCCATGCCGTATGCCCTGTGCCCCGGAGCTGCAGACAGTTGTCTCCTCCAGTGCCAGAGCTCTGCAGCCCCTGGGAGGCTAGGTCTAACGGAAGCGGTACTGAAGTCCCCCCAGACAGCTCCCTCCTGCTCCTGTGCCTGTAACCCCCACACTCCCCTGTCCCCACCACCTGTCTGCCCAAGTCCTAAGCAGATCTCAACAGTGATGGGTAAATACACTTTAATACCAGACTCGTGATTAAAAATAAAATTTTTAATCTGCTCAGTCTGGTTTATTCTCGAGTGTAGTCTTCCTGTGAATACCTCCTTTTTTCCTAGAATGGAGGCAGCAACCTCTGTGCAGTGGACGACTCCAACGACCACGTGCTGTCCGTGTGGGACTGGCAGAAGGAAGAGAGGCTGGCGGACGTCAAGGTCTGTGAGCATGCCTGCTGCGGGGCCGCCGCGTCCACTTCCTGCGTGGAGCCGTCTCCCCTGAGCCGTGGGCTCTGTCCCCGCCGCAGCCCCCAGTGGGACCCCTTCTTGAGAAGCCCTCCGGCCCCGCCCCTCTCCCCTTACTCCCAAGGCCTGGCGGGCTTCCTGCTTCCCTTCACAGCGTCTGTAAGGGTTTCGCGTCCACCACCCTTTACAGCCACCACCCTTTTAATTAGCTCCATCACTCCGGTGGTCACCTTCTCCCCCACTTACTTGCTCCTGTTCTTTCCATCATCCACAAATACCAAGGTCCCCTTTTCACTCACGTGTTAAGGAAGTACTGGCAGGGTGGTAACAAGTGAGATGTGCCCGCTGCCCAGGCGGAGGGCCAGGCAGGGATCTGGGGATCAGGGAAGCTTGTCCAGAGCTGAGTGGACTCAGGAAGGGGGAGTGAGCTCTTGGTCCTCCCAGTGGGGCTGTTCCTGCAGGGGGGCCCACTGAACTTCCCAACATGTCGGTGAGGTTTCCTTAAGCTCTCTCATGCTTTCCTCCTGTTAAAACCATGATTGGGTCTGTTTTTATAGAAATGACTTCAGATTTCTCACCCTGGCATCCATGAGCCTTAGATCACCTTACTGACCTAACCATGGGGCTACCATTGGGTCGCCTGAGCTCCAGTGGGTTACCTGGCTTACATAGCTTTCTCTCTTGTGTGTGTGGGACGCAGACGGTGTTCTAGCAAGGCATGAGCATACCTGTTTTTATGCTATCACTGTGCCTTCTATGTTTTGCTCAGGTATTTCAGCTCTTGCTGTGTCTTTAGGTTGGAAGTAATGAGAGCAAGTTTTAGTCTAGGTTTAGGAATGTGTAACTGAATTATCAAGCAGAAGGAGCAGTCAGGGTCAGATTCATGGGAACAGGGTGCAAGTCATGAAAACCGATAACGGGATAAAAGTGGTAAGGTGATAGCCAACGGACCAGCACCCCTTCTGGACGCCAGGCTCGGGCACCAAGCCACCAGCGGAGTTCTGGGGATCAGAACCAGGCAAACAGGGCAACCAAAGTGGGCCAGGAGTGGTGGAGCTGAATAAAATCCATGTTCCGGGGCCCTTCCCATCGCTTGATGAGGATGAGACTTGCAGTTCTTAAGTCCCAGCCTCTCCTTCAGCCAGAGCATGGCTGTGTGCCTGCTCCGTGCCAGGTCCCAAGAGTCCCCGTGCAGAAGGAGACTGTGGTCCTGTCCGCATGGCTCCGTGGGGGAAACGGAGAGGTGTCGGCACACACAGACGCAAGTTTAGTGACTAGAGAAGACGAATTCGGGGGGGAAAGTGTCGAGAGGCCTGGTGCTCACCCTGATGAGTCACTTATTTGTGGTTCAGATTTTATTTATTTCCTTAAGTGTCTCAAGAGATCTGAGACACCTGATTCTCCTATTTTGTGCAAAGTGTTCGAACGAAGCTGTGTTTGCCGTGGATTTCCACCCCACCGACACCAACATAATCGTGACCTGTGGAAAGTCCCACCTCTACTTCTGGACGCTAGAAGGAAGCTCCCTAATTAAGAAGCAAGGATTATTTGAGGTGAGCTGGAATCGCATCTCATTTTATTCTTCACCAGTGGTGCTTGTGTTCCCCTGGCATTTAAGGAGGCTCTGAGGCATCACAGCCTTAGAATTTAATTGGCCAAAGTGGGGGTGTCATGATAAAGACTATTCCTGGAGATCCCTGACAGAGCTGGGGAGCCCCTCATGCATGAGATTGGTGATGCTGATAAGGAAGGACCAGCACAGGGAGAAGAGCCAGGAAAGGGTGCCGGAGGGCCACGGCCCTCACTGCGGTCTGCTGACTGTAAAGAGCAACAAAGAAGGTGCCCAGGAGACTGCAGCGCAAGTCTGCCGAGGGTGATGGGCAGCCTTGGTGCCGTTTGGCCCAGCATTTGAGGCCTCATGAGAGCACCAACATGGCACCTGATGCCCTATGGGCCCAGAGGCTGAGTTGGAGGACTGCTTTATCCCAGTGCTGGGCTGTAATCATGGCAACACAGCCCCTTAGCCACTCCAACAGCCTCCCCCGCTCTAACTGCCTGCAGCCGTGTTAAGTACCAGATGTTTTAGACCGGGTGATCTCAGGGCGTAACTTACGTCATGGTGGATGAGAAGAAAGGGCACGCAGTGTGGTAGCGACAGCTGCCACCATCCAGCTTGGGGTGCCTGTGAGTCTCGATGTTCTTAAAACGAACAGAAGGATGTCTTAATTTTATATGTATTTATATATATATTCTTTTTTAACATTCTGCAGAAGCAAGAAAAGCCAAAGTTCGTCCTCTGTGTGACTTTTTCTGAGAATGGTGATACCATCACTGGAGATTCAAGTGGCAACATCCTGGTATGGGGAAAAGGTAACAAGCAATGCTCCTCAAGCAGCCTCTTGTGGGCAATGTTCTAAGTAAGAAGCCAGATCCCATAAGAACTGTCTGTTAGTATCATTTCCAAGTTTACTATTTGATCCAAGGTACATAGATACCTACATACGTGTGTGCGTGTGTGTGCGTGTGTGTGTGTGTGTGTGTGTGCGCGTGTGCGTGTGTGTGTGTGTGTAACTTGGGATCAAAAAAACTAGGACAGAGGAAAATGAGACTAGTAAGCTGTTGGCTTCTGTTGTTTTAAAAGGTTCTTTAAGCCCAAGATGTTGTAATGGAATTAATCGCTTTATGGGGACCTCTGATAACAGCTTGTAATGATGAAATCATCGAAAACTATTTAGCTCTACAGCGTTTAACTCCTCTGGTCCGCACAGCACTTGGCAGACGTTGACTGAGTGTTGATTGTGAGTCCGAAGCCGTGTGCCGGGCACTGGGCATACAGATGAGTCAGGTGGGCATCAGTGGGCAAGCAGTGTGACAGGAAGGACTCCTTACTCAAAAACACGTTGAGTCGAGTTCTGAGTGTTTACCACATGCCAGGAAAACAGAGAAAACGCACCATCTCTGTGCTCCAGGGTCTCAGTGTCTGGGTTGTGGGGTGAAGGCAGAAGCAGAGCCACCGGGGTCATGTCGGGTTAACACGGTGACCTGGGTAGTGCCGGTGCTACGCTGAGCGCCACGGGCTCTGTACACACACGGTTCATTGCACCCTGAAAGCGGCGCCGTGGAAAAGCAGCAGCCCCATGACGCCAAGGAGGAAACTGAGGCAGAGCAATCAGGCCACTTGTCCAGGGACACCCAGCACACCGCATGCTTCATCTTGGCGTGTTTTCCTTTATTATCTCTTAATTTATTTCAATGAAGTATGGTTGGTTTACAGTGCTGCGTTAATTTCTGCTATATAGCAAGGAGATTCGGTTGTACATATATATATCTCCTCTTTTTATTATTTTTTGACCGGGCTGGGTCTCCATCTCTAGCTGGGGCGAGCGGGAGCTGCTGTTCACTGTGCTGCGTGAGCTTCTCGTTGCGGAGCACGGGCTCTAGGCACCTGGGCTTAGCTGCTCTGAGGCATGTGGGATCTTCCTGGACCCGGGATCAAACCCGTGTCCCCTGCATTGACAGGCAAATTCTTTATCGAATTCTTTACCACCGAGCCACCAGGGAAGCCCTGTGCATTCTTTGTCGTATTCTTTTCCGTCGTGGTTTGTCAGAGGGTACTGAGTACAGTTCCCTGCCCCTCTACAGCAGGACCTTGTCGTGCATCCATCGTATATGTGATCGTTCGCGTCTGCTGGCTCCAGGCTCCCAGTTCATCCTCCCCTCCACCTCGCCCTGTGTTCTTTGATTAGAAAGTAACCCAGTTCGTGTTTGTCTGTGTTAGCCGCTTAGTCGTGTCCGACTCTTTGCGGCCCCATGGACTGTAGCCCGCCAGGCTCCTCTGTCCGTGGAATTCTCCAGGCAGGAACACTGGAGTGGGTAGCCATTCCTCTCTCCGCGTTTGTCTCATGTTTGTCTAGTGCTCTGAGAACATGTAGAAATTGAATCCTTTATAGATTCACACTGCATTGATGTTCTAACTGATAATATCTCGTTTTAAAACAAAAAATGAGGTGGGCAGAGGTGAGCCCTTGGACAGCGTCCTAAGCGTGCTTTTCTTGTTGTGTTTAGGTACGAATCGAATAAGCTACGTGGTTCAAGGGGCCCACGAGGGTGGTATTTTCGCACTTTGTATGTTAAGGGACGGCACGCTCGTGTCAGGAGGAGGGAAGGACCGCAAGCTCATTTCTTGGGATGGAAATTACCAGAAGCTTCATAAAACCGAGGTGAGACAGCATGTCACACTGCCAACACTCGTTTTAAACCTTAAACTGTTATGTCAACCAGTTTCCTTATGAGTTCGAAATCTTTTGCTTACCATTTTGAAAACTGTTCTGATAAAATTTTACTAAATGGGGTACCATCTTATATAAAATCATGAAGGCAGTTTACTAAAATGGAATTCAATTTATAAAATGTGAGGTGGTCACATTTCACGTCTAGAGTATTATCATAGAACCAATCTTATAAGGGAGTATTATCCACATTTTGATTAATCCGTAAAATATTTGCTGTCTTTTCCCTGTAATTGCCAGCATGTTGCTTTGGAGACATCATCACTTGGAACTAATTTACTGCTTTGAACGTGACTGAACACCAGCACTGTCTCTAGAGCTTTGAATTCTTCTGGCATTTCTTTCACCTCCTTATTACCTAATTAGCGACCCTGGACTCCAATAGGAGGCAGAGGCAAGAAATTCAGTATTCCTTCTACACGCTGAATTTTCTTTCCCAGGCCCTGGGAAATTATGAGCAGACAGAAATCGAGGCTGGCATCAGTCTGAAGGTTGAGGACCTTCCCCTCCAGCACAGTGTGATCACCTTGTAGAACATTATTGTTGCTAAATTGCCAATTTGTGGCCAACTCTTTGAAACCCCATGGACTGCCGCATGCAGGCTCCTCTGTCCTTCACGATCTCCTGGAGTTGGCTCAGATTCATGTCCATTGAGTTGGTGATGCCATCCAACCATCTCCTTCTCCTCCTGCCCTCAGTCTTTCCAGCATCAGGGTCTTTTCCAGTGAGTCAGCTCTTGGTATCAAGTGGCCAAAGTATTGGAGCTTCAGCATTAGTCCTTCAGTGGATATCCAGGGTTGATTTCCTCTAGGATAGACTGGTTGGATCTCCTTGCAGTCCAAGGGACTCTCAAGAGTCTCCTCCAGCACCACAGTTCAAAAGCATCAATTCTTCGGCGCTCAGCCTTTCTCATGGTCCAGCTCTCACATCCACACATGACTACTGGAAAAACCATTGCTTTCTAATTCAGATGCCCACAGCACAATGACATCATCACACTTGCTCTGACAGTGTGAGAATTTTGTTTTGCTGATTACTGCTCTTCATAAAGAAAGAAGTGAGTTTTGGAAATCACTTTCTTTTCATGGAGACTTTAATTGTGGTAGCATTTTTTATAATAATATTTGACCAGCATTTTTTTGAACCTAAGTAGCATTGGAATCCTAAGAAATAATCCAAAGCCTCATCTAGCATTATGGAAGATGCTCACCATTTTTAAGTATCTATAATTCTTTATCAGCATGGATTGTTATCATCTTTTCTCAGATCTATGCTAACCCACTTGTAAAAAGTTTGTATGAGAACAGGCCACTCTTTACCATCCCAGAACCACAGTGCCTGGAGTCCACCCAGGCTGTGATTTTTGTTCCTTTGAAAAAGTACAAGAAACTCTGCTTATTTTATCATAGCAAATTGTCCTTGAATGATGTATTTTGAAATGGTTTTTATTAACACTTAATCACATGTGTACCAGCATGAGCAGTGGATTTCAAAACTAAATAAAATTGCTAAAGGATTTATCATTGCAAGTTACAATAAATTTTTAAGAACTCTTATTACAGCATGTTACATATTCCTTACTCCCTAAATTTTACCTGCTTCTGCTATCAGAAGTCATAACAAGTAAAGAATAAAGTACCCAATAGTCTTTTTTATTTTTTTTATTTTGTCCAGAAAAAAAGTGCCTCATTGTAGGGGTTTTTTTTTCCCAGTTGGAGTATAATTCTTTACAGCATTGTGTTGTTTTCTGCCCTATAACAAAGTGACTCAGCTTCACCGGTACATACGGCCCCTTCCTCTTGGACCTCCCTGCCGCCCCTCCGCCCCCATCCCACCTGTCTAAGTCACCACAGAACACCCAGCTGTTCCTTTTTTTTTTTTTTTACAACCTCACTCTTGCTCATTCTTTTAAGGTATATAAAATGTTTAGAGTTTAAGCATAAGATTTGGGGTTTGGATCATTCACTCAAGTACTTTGTCTCCTTGTTACGTGTATGTGTGTCGTTATGATAGGAGCTGCTATCATGATAAGTAAACACGTGTTTTGAATGATGGACTAGTAATTTAATGACACCTGAAATCTTTTCCATGCAGATTCCAGAACAGTTTGGCCCCATACGGACAGTGGCCGAAGGAAAAGGTGATGTGATATTGATAGGCACGACCAGAAACTTTGTTCTGCAGGGGACGCTGTCGGGGAACTTCACACCCATCACTCAGGTAGGCGTCAGCTCAACAAGTCCATCAAACACCTCCATGTTGTGTGGTAGTAGAATATAAGACAGGGCCTCCCTGGTGGCTCAGATAGCCAAGAATCTGCCTGCAATGCAGGAGACCCAGGTTCAGTCCCTGGGTCGGGAGGATCCCTTGGGGAAGGGAATGGTAACCCCCTCCAGTATGATTGCCTGGAGAATCCCATGGACAGAGGAGCCGGGCAGGCTATACAGTTCACAGGGTCACAGAGAGTCGGCTACGACTGAGCAACTAACACTTGCACTTTCATAAGACGGTGTTACAAACAGGCGATTCTTCTGTGTTTTATATTAACATCCTCTTCCTCAGCTTCAGTGGGAGGAAGAGAAGTGGATGGGAACAGTTCCAGGTGAGCCGTGGTGCTCTGTGGGGCCCCCGCGTGCTGGTGGTAATGTTTCGGGGCGTCCGTCTGTCTTGGTTCTTTGCAGGGTCACACTGATGAGCTCTGGGGCCTGGCCATCCATGCCTCCAAACCTCAGTTCTTGACCTGTGGGCACGACAGGCACGCCACCCTGTGGGACGCTGTTGGCCACCGGCCCGTCTGGGATAAAGTTATAGAGGTAGGCCTGCATGTCCTAGTCCATCTTTCTTATAAAAATTCATCTGCAACACATTATTTTTTTTTGCATGAGATTAATGGTGATATAAATTTGTCCCAAAGAAAGTGTCACTTAATTTATCGCCTTCAAATTGCATTGCTTTAAACACCACCTCAAGGGGTCTCATTCATGTATTTCTGAAGTTTACCAGTGCTTTTTCAGACAGCACGTACGCCTTTGTGATTGGTTGTTGGGTTTCCTGAGTGCTCTTCTGGCTGAAAAGCTGAGGAACCCTTGTTAGGAGCCTGTATTCTATTTACAGAACACCTTTTTGATGGGAATGGATTAGCTGTTCTAACAGCATCCAGTTTACCTCTGCACTTTGAGTTTGATGGTACAGGTCAGGTTTAAAGTCAGCACATCTCTGAGTTTGCAAAAGGAACTCCGATCGTACATCAGAGTGCTGAAGGATCCTCTCCCTACGTGCCAGGCAGCAGTGTTGGCATTTATTGAGCACTGTTTGCATACTGAGCCTTGCACATGTGTTACTGCTCATCCTGACAGCAGCCTTGCAAGGTGAAGTTTTTAACCTTGATTTTAGTGATTAGGAGATTGGCGCTCAGAGAAGTCAGATGGCTTGGCAAGATCAGTGTTTACACCCCGCTCGGTTCACACCCGACGCCAAGGTCTTCTGCTGCATCTGTAGTGATTCAAAGCATCTCCCGTGTTGCTTGCACCGTTCATGGCACATGACAGCCTGGGTGAGGGGCAGCCCCTCTGCAGACCCCGCCACGAGTCCTCTCGACACCCATGGAGGCGCTGGCACTTCTCCGTGTGCTGGGTCCGTGTTTCGGCCCTTCGCTTTTGGAGGAAATCTGCAAGTGAATGGAGGTGACTGTTCACTGGGGACATTGAGCACCGGGACGATGGGCCGTGAGGAGGTGACTTTGGCACCAGAGGGGTTGGTGCACAGCTGGCAACCAGGAATCCACAACAGTAGTCCAGGAGAGTGACCTTCCCTGCAGCCTCGGTCCACACGGCAGCCCGGCTGAAAGCCTTGCCAGCTACTCCAGACTGTCAACCCACCCAGCCTGGCGTCACAGCACGGGCGCTAAACCGAACGCCAAGAAGATCTGAAGCCCTGGCTCCTTCGCTTGCTGGCCGTGTGACTGGGCAGACGCACTCAAGTATCTTCTCAAAACGTTACGAGCCTCAAATGAGCTGCACAGTGAAGCCTCCAGTGCACGTGACTTCTGTCTGTGGGAGCTCCCGCTTCGGAAAAGCATCGCAGGGATGTAATCCGGCTTCCCAGGTGGTGCTAGTGGTAAATAACCCCACCCGCCAGGGCAGGAGATAGAAGAGATGTGGGTTTGATCCCTGGGTCAGGAAGATCCCCTGGAGAAGGGATTGGCAACCCATTGGAGTATTCTTGCCTGGAGAATCCCATAGACAGAGGAGCCTGGTGGGCTGTAGTCCATGGGGATCACAAGAAGCTGGACAGGACTGAAGTGACTTAGCACACCCTGCAGTTCCTTTCCTGTCTCTCTTTCTCTCTTTTTTTTTCCAGTTTATCCGGTGGCATCTCAGTGCCTCCATTTCCAGGTCCAGGGTTACTGCTTTCTTGGTCTTCCTGTGATTAATCTCTTGTCATTTCAATTCATTCTAAGTACTCCTACCAAGTCACCTAAAACACAGATTCAATCACATCACCCTTTTCAGTGAAAGGAAAGAGTCCGTCTCACTGTTTTTCCTGATGATCACGGTGCTTGACCTGGCCATGCGGCCCACATTGCTGGCATCATCCATATCATTTCCCGTTCCCGACCCTGTAGGTCCTGCATTGAAAACCCCGTGACTCTCTCTTGGTATTGTTCAGTTTCTAAGTCATGGCCAGTTCTTTGAGACCCCAGGAACTGCATCTTGCAAGGCTTCCCTGTCCTTCACTATCTCGCGGAGTTTGCTCAAATTCATGTCCATTGAGTCGGTGATGCCATCCAGTTATCTCATCCTCTGTCACCCCCTTCTCCTCCTGCCCTCAATCTTTACCAGTGAGTCGGCTCGTCCCATCAGGTGGCCAAAGGACTGGAGCCTCAGCTTTACCATCAGTCCTTCCAGTGACTACCCAGCACTAATTTCCTTTAAGATGGACTGGTTTGATCTTGCAGTCGAAGGGGCTCTCAGGTCTTCTCTGCTCCAAACTGTGTTGCTTCTGTGTCCTTGGTCGTATTCTTGTCCCCTTAAGACCCCGTCGAAATAAATGCTGGTGTGTCCACGTCCGCCTTCACCAGTGGCAGTTCTTCCTATGCCGAAGGCCCGAGTCACGGGCCCGCAGCGCCAGGACGCCGCAGCCGCGCTCCTCACCTGACGTCACCGAGGGTTCCCTCTCCGTCGTGCTTCATCCTTCCCGTCAGCCTTGCTCACCTTGTCAGTAATGAACACACGCGTGTCTCCCTGGCACTAAGTCTGGCATGTGCCTCGCTCATCTCGAGAGCCCTCGAGGGCTGCCAGGTGCCCTGCACCCGGTGGGAGGCGCTCATATGGTGCTGACCTGATGGCCTTGGGTGCAGGGGTCACGTTTCCAGACAGATGGAGCAAAGCTTCCCATTCAGCATGGGGGCTCAACCACAGGGACTTCCAAGACTTGGAGGAAGAGCCTGTCTTTGTTGATCTGTCACCTGATTACTGCAGATATGAAAGGATATAAGGAAAATGGACTTCCCTCACAGCTCAGTTGGTAAAGAAACCGCCTGCACTGCAGGAGCCCCTGGTTCGATTCCTAGGTCAGGAAGATCCACCAGAAAAGGGATAGACTACCCACTCCAGTGTTCTTGAGCTTCCATAGTGGCTTAGTGGGTAAAGAATTCACCTGCAATGCAATCCCCGGGTTGGGAAGATCCCCTGGAGAGGGGAAAGGCTACCCATTCCAGTGTTCTTGGGCTTCCATAGTGGCTTAGCTGGTAAAGAATTCACCTGCAATGCAGGAGACCTGGGTTCGATCCCCAGGTTGGGAAGATCCCCTGGAGAGGGGAAAGGCTACCCACTCCATTGTTCTGGCCTGGAGAATTTCATGGACTATATAGTCCATGGGGTTGCAAAGAGTCAGACATGACTGAGCGACTTTCACTTTCTACTTTGAAAATAGAATGAGAGAGACTTCCCTGGTAGTCCAGTGGGTGGGACTCCACACTTCCCCTGCAAAGGACGTGGGTTCAATCCCTGGTCAGGGAACTGAGATACCTCTTGGCACGAGATGCAGTCAAAAATTTTTAAAAAATACTTAAGACAGAAAGAAAAATTATAAAAGTATAAAATTGTATTATTTTTGAGGCATGACCTCCATTAAAGTAGGGAAGCATTTTCCTCTCTGAAGAAAAAAAAAGTTTTTTGTTTTTAATGGGGCCACGTAGCCCTAAGGGGTTAGAGCTGTGCTTGTGTGTGTGTTTATGTAACCGTGCTGTGTCTGGCCATCAATTTACACTTCCTTTACAACATTTTAGGATCCAGCTCAGTCTTCTGGTTTTCATCCTTCAGGGTCTGTGGTTGCAGTCGGAACACTGACTGGGAGGTAAGTACGTGTCGGTGTGGCGTGTGCTTTCAGAGTTCACGGGAAAGAGGCTTGTTGTCTGTGTTTCTCCAACGACCGGTCAGGGTATAACATCAGAACTCGGAAGTGAAACCTGAGAGAGTGGTCCTTCCGGTTTCAGACCTTTGGAAAACCTAAAGTTGGCCGTGGTCCCCTCTCCCGGAGGAGGCCCCACCCCCACGCACAGACGGTTGTGGGCTCCTTGGTGTCAAAGCGTTGAGGGTTTTACGATGCTTTTTCCTGCTACCTTTCAAATTTGTAAAAACTGCCCAGTCCCTGAGCCTCGTGTTTGACTCAGCTACCCCTCACTTGCCGAGTGCCTCCGACAGGCCGGGCGGCAGATCTGTACCTGAATCCCAGCTTCGCCACCAGCTGCGGTGTGTCTTTGAGCCAGTTACGTGACCTCTCTGTCTGTTTCTTCCTCTGTGAATGGTGGCAGTATATGTGCCTTGCCAAACACGGACGATTAAGGGAGATAGAAAGTGAAGCGGCTCCTGGGGTTGCCTGGCAGGCAGCTTTGGTGGTATGATCGGCATTGTTCTATAAGATTGCGCTTCTGTATTGCTGTCATACTGTCTGCACTTACTGTAGCTTGATTCATAAACTATTACTGCTTCCTGCTCTCCGAAGGGTGTGCCGCTCGTGGACAGGAAAGTGGGCGGGGAACCCAGGGCTTGGGGAGAAAGAGTAGGAAGTGTTCAGTATAAAGTCGCTACAGGGATGTGTTATATGGCACGGGGAGCATAGTCAATAGCTTATAATAATGATAAATGGGGTATAAGCTTTACAAATTGTGAATCACTATATTGTATACTTGTAACTTACAGAATACTGTACAGCGTACATTGTACATGCTTCAAAAGTGAGCATACCACTTAGACTATGTTGTTAGGACTGTAGCATGTGTATAAAGAAAGAGTTGCCACTCATAAGTCATAGGTGGCAACATTTTGAGAGTTGAGCACCTATCCAACAGAATTCTTCATGAATTCTGCAAAGCCACACACGCGTGCATGCACACACACATGCACACACAGGCACACGCACACTCCTCTGACCTCTCTTAGAGACCGCTGAAGCTTCTGACTCAAGCAGGCTGTGATGAATGGCCACCAGCCAGTTATCGTCATCAGCTGCATGCTGACTCTGTGGCAGGACAGAGCATGGGACGAGGCCAGGCGGTCAGAATCGCAGACAGCATCCTGCGGGTGGAAGAGAGATGGACACGCATCTCCGCATCCCTCCCCTCCGTTCATGCTTCCCCCACCTCTAGTCCTGGTCCCGGGCTTAGCTCTCAATGGGGAAGCTTAACACGGTGTTTAGAGGCATAGCTAGTCCCTACAGTCTCTCTGCTGCTTATATTCTGACCTATGTTCAGGTTAAATAGCACATTAAAGATACATGTGGAGAAGAAAATAGCAACCCACTGCCATATTCTTGCCTGGAAAATCCCACAGACAGGAGCCTGGAGGGCTACAGTTAATGGTGTTGCAGAGTCGAACACGACTGAGCGACTAACACACAGAAAGTCGCCAGGAAGCAGAGCTGAGAAGCCAAATCCAGATGTCAGGGGCCAGCCAGCCCCACTGAGTGGTACTGATTAGGGCCCCGAGTGGATAGCGACGCTGGCTCAGTGGGCACGCTGACGAATGGATGGCATCAAAGTTTGCAACGGCAGCAGCAGGGTGCCCTTGTTCCTTTTCACCCCTGAAAACACTCCTGCCGCCACCTGAGAACGTACGGGCAGGAGAGTTCAGTCTGCCCCATTTCACACCCTGACCAAGCACCGTGTCCTAACTGGAGGGTTCGGAGCACTTCCAAGTCCAGTTATAATCTGACTGATCGCATCCTGAGCCTGCAGAGCCATTCTGGGCCCTTAACCTGCATTTTAGAGTTGAGGAAACTGAGCCCAGAGGAGCTTAATTCAAAGACCAGTCCTCTGCTCACCCTTCTGCCATCCTCCGGGTCGTTTCTTTCACCTGCTGGTTGCACACCAGCTTCGCAGAAGGTCAGAGGCTGACCCAGCTCTGCTTGCGTCAGCCCCAGGTTGTCCCGGCCCCAGCCTGCTGGACCCTTTCTGCCTGGCCCGGGCCAGATCTCTCGGTAAGCTCGTGCAGTGGCCCCCTTGCTGCTTGCTCTGGCCACAGGCCCGGGGTTAGATGCTGGTCCATCTTCCATGCCCAGGGTTTTCTCTGCTTTCATATGTAAATGACAAAACTCAAACATTGAGGAGCCCTGCCATGACGTCAGTAGCTAAATTCTTTCCCATGATAGCCAGGCAGCTGCTCCTTTCTTTAGGAAATGTTCACATGCAGGAAATTTTCTTTACGTGAAAGCTGGGACTAAACGTTCTTGTTAAGCAAATACAGAGCATTTTTAAGCTCTTAATAGTTTTTAATGGCCTGGCTGTGACTGTCATAGTCTGACTTCACATTCTCACTAAGCAGCTGATTTGTACTTTTCCTCATGTTTACGCAGGTGGTTTGTGTTTGACACAGAAACAAAAGACTTGGTCACCGTCCACACAGATGGAAATGAACAGCTCTCCGTGATGCGTTACTCACCAGGTTAGAATACGGACCATTCACTGTAAAACTCCAAGAGATAAAGTCCTGTGTAGATGTCTCTAAAGAAAAACATTCAGAAGCCCCCTCCAGAGTGAAAGTTACAGTACATCTGTACGTAACTGGGGCACCTGGGGGCTCTCCCGCTCCCTCCTTTGGAACACTACGCTTGTGTGGGTTTATCTGTTTCCGCGTGTCAAGAAGAACCTGTGTTGACATTTATAACAGCTTCTCATGCACACGTGCTTTTTTTATTATTTATTTATTTGGCTGCATCAGGTCCAGCTGCAGTAATCAGGGTCTTTCACTGAGGCACATAGACTTCGCACGGTCTCCGGAGTGCACAGGCTTAGTTACCCCCGCGGTGTGTGGGACCTTAGTTCCCTGACCAGGGATCGAAAAAGCCTGGTCCCCACATTGGCAGGCTGACTGCCAGCCACTGGGCCACCAGGAGGTCCCCGCTCAGGCCTTCTGGACAGGTGCTTTTGCAGCACATTGCTTGGGTGTTTGTGTGTGTGTGTTTTTTTAACTCTTTATTATGGAAAATTTCAAGCAAGGACAAAATTAGAAGAGCGTAGTGAGTTCCGTATACCTATTCCCCAGCTTCAGCATTTAGCCGTTTGTTCACCCGTAGCTCCACCCACCGGCCCCTCCCATGTTGTTTGAAGCCGAGTCCCAGAGGTCTTATCCTTTCGTCTGTTCCTGATAATATATAGAGGGATCTGGGGACTTCCCTGGTGGGGCAGTGGTCAGGACCCTGGGCTCCCTGTGCCTGGTCAGAGGAGTGAGATCCCACAAGACGCATGGTGGAGTCAAATATGTGTGTGTGTGTGTATATATATATCTTTATATGGAGAGAGAGAGAACTATATATTTATGGAGAGAGAGAAATATAAAAAAGATGACTTTTTAACAGCTTTATTGAGGTATAATTTACATACAATAGTTTACCATTTATGAAAGTACAATCAATGATTCTTAGTAAACCTGTAGAGAGTGTAGCCATCACCACCATCCAGTTTTAGAACCTTTCCATCACCCCCAAAAGGTCCTTTCCTGCCCGTTAGTAACTCAGCTCCACTCCCAGCCCCAGCCCTAGGCAACCGTGGATTTGCTGTCCTGTGTCTATAAATTGCCTTTTCTGGGCATTTCCTATCAATGGAGTCCTACAGCATGTAGCCCGTTGCATCTGGTTTCTTTTACTTAGAATAATGTTTGTGAGATTATTCATGTTACTGTATATGTATCAGTAGTTTATTCCCTTTTAACGTCTAGATAGTATCCCGTTTTATGGGTGTAGCGTGTTTGCTTTGTCCATTTAACAGAGAACATGGGATTGTTTCTGTGTTCTGGCTGTTCTCAATAATGCTGAGAACACTGATCATATGTCAATTTTGGCTGGGTTTTTTTTTTTTTTGGCTATGCCAGGCAGCTCAGGGGGTCTTAGCTCTCTGGCCAAATAATAACCCAAGTCGTTGGCAGTGAAAGCCCGGAGTCCCAACCACTGGACCTCAGGGAAGTCATCATATGTCCATTTTGTACTCATATTAGTTGCTCAGTCTGTCCGACTGTTTGTGACCCCACGGACTGTAGCCCACCAGGCTCCTCTGTCCATGGGATTCTCCAGGCAAGAACACTGGAGTGGGTTGCCATGCCCTCCTCCAGGGGATCTTCCCAGTCCAGGGATCGAACCCAGGTCTCCTGCATTTCAGGCGGATTCTTTACCGTCTGAGCCACTGGGGAAGCCCCTTTTGTACTTGTAAGTCTTTTTAATCCATACGTGCTCCCTCCCTCCCTCTCTCTCTCTCTCTCTGTCTCTCGCTGACACACACGCCTGCCTCGCTTGCGGTTTATGTGTTGAAGAAGCTTGTTTTTCCCGGAGCAAGTTCCACACCCTGGGTTTTGCTGAGTGCATCTCTGTGGTGTTGCTTCATACGTCCCCCGTCCTCACACGTCTCTCTGTCCCCGCATTTCCTGTAAAGTCAGTTGGAATCCAGACCCTCTTCCTGCTCAGTGCATCCCGGTCTCTTCCTCCTACCCGAGACTCAGGAGTCTGCTCGTCTCGCTTTCTGTGCTTTTAGAGCCATCGCTGCACAGCACTCGATCCCTAAACAGAGGCTGGTGATTGGTTTTCCTGTTTTAGCCTTTCTTCATTTGTCAGATATAATACGTCTATGAAGAGTGACTTCTCTTCATCCATAATATTAATACCTCTTTGTTAACTAAACAGTATACTATTTTGTTAGTATGACTGAGATATATGGCAGAGTTCACATAGGAAGTCAAGATGGACGCTTGGTCTCTTTCGCTTTATTTAGCAGTTTCGGGATAATGCGTTTGTTCTCTTGCCTTTAACAATGATCAGTTGTTACGGCAGCTTCCGTGTCATTATGAACTGAAGTGTTTTTGGTATGTTTCAATCTGGGGCGGTTATAATAGGTGAAACAATTTATCCATTATTGGCCACTTCAGGTTGGTTCCTGAGTCTTTCTGACAACATGTGTGCTGGAAATGCTCATGGCAAATGGGTGCCGTAAGCGGCTTTCCAGGTGGCTTAGTGATAAAGAATTTGCCTGCAATGCAGGAGACGCGGGTTTGATCCCTGGTCCACGAAGATCCCCTGGAGAAGGAAATGGCAACCCACTCCAGAGTTCGTGCCTGAGAAATGTCATGGACAGAGGAGCCTGGCAGGCTACAGTCCATGGGGTCGCAAAGAGTCGGACACAACTAAGTGACTGAACAACCAGGTAGGACGTTGTTTCTAAGCCTCAACATTTATGCGTGTGCTTCAAGAAGCACTCTTCCTCTGTGATCCGCGGGACGTTCAGCTCTGTGGACACTCGGAAAAAGCGATTTCAGTCCTTGGAAGTACTTGGCTAAGACTGAATTACCATCATCAGGGGTATCGGGTTCATTCAAAAGCAATATTGTCTTTTTGAAATAATTTGTGGCTATTTTTTCTACATCTGTAATGGCCACTAGCATTATCCTTTGCCATTGATAAAACGGTTATTCTTAATGAATGAAGCGTAACCTTGCATTTCTTTGCAGACGGCAGTTTCTTAGCCATAGGCTCCCACGACAACTGCATCTACATATACGGAGTCGGCGACAACGGGAGGAAGTACGCGCGTGTTGGCAAGTGCTCGGTGAGCACACGGGTCTCTCCTCGTGCGTCTCTGCGGTCATTCGACACGTCCGGTCAGCGTGGGTGGGAATCGGTGAGGCGAGTGAGGCTCACCCAGCTTTCCCTCTCTCAGGGTCATTCCAGCTTCATCACCCACCTGGACTGGTCTGTCAACTCACAGTTCCTCGTGTCGAATTCCGGAGACTACGAAATCCTCTACTGTGAGTGGCTCCCCAGACCTGGGCGCAGATCTCCTGGAGCTCCACTCTGACTCCAGATGGGGCCTTCTGCAGAAACCCGCTGCCTGCCCGCATTTCTCGGCCTCAGTTCCTTCTCTGCGCAGCAGAGGAGACAGGCTGGACAACCCCTGCTTGGCACTGAGATACTTGGGGGTCGGGCCCTGAAGAGGGAAAGGCCCGGCCCTGCAGGGAGAGGCAGAAAGAGGGGTCAGAGCTGTGCCAGCGAGAGGGCGAGAGCCCTGTGAAGGCATCACCCTTCCCAGCTGACACCATGAGGTCTGCCCTGCTGAGTGGACAGCAGCCCCCGGGGCCCCTGCTCCTTCTCCCCCCGCCCCTCCCGGCCAAGCCAGAGCCCGGGCAGGCCCAAGCCACGTGTGGGTGTTGGGCGGCGCAGGCTGGGTGCCGTGCACCGGTGCTCCTGCCATCCGTCAAGCACTGTTTTGTGCTGAGCACGGGGGTCCCAGGTGGCCCACAGCACGTTCCGGCTCTTCCTATTCCAGAGACAAGGACATGTCAGCTCAGAGACCAGGGCACAGACATCAAGAGCCAGTGGGTGGGGAGGTGGGCACCCCCCTGTTGAGAGAGAGGAGGAAAGGGGTCTCCCTTGGGCGGTGCAGGCAGCCCTGCCCGATGCAGGGCAGAAGCAGAGGATGGTTTCCAGGGACGGGGTGTGGGTCTAGAATCTTCTCAGACATGGTCTATGAGAGTTGGTCATAGTATGAGACATGGTCTCGCTGGTCAACTCCTCCAGCGAGAGTTTAGTTGAGGAACACACGAATCACCTGTGAGGTCACAGGTACTTGTTATGACCGGTTTCTGTCAGCTTTCATAACTTGGAGCTGAAAGGATTGTGTGTGTGTGTGTGCACACGTGTGTGTGTGTTTGTGCATGTGTGTGCATGTATATGTGTGTGCACAGGCGTAAACCTGTGCCCAAGCGTGTGTTGGGAGAAGGCTGGGGAGCCTGACGGAAGGGGGCAGAGTTGTGTCCAGGGGGACAGTGAGCAGATGGAGGTCTCAGAACCAGAGGTGATCAAAGAAAAGAAGCCAGACAGGGGAACAGACCCAGAGAAGGAGACGAGCAGAAATGGAAGAAATGAAAGAGGGGTCCCCTCCAAGGCTTTGGGGCTTAGGCTGTGAGCACGGTCCCTAGGGGATTGGAAGGTGGATGGTGTCCCTCTCCCAGAGGGCTCTGTAGCCGATGGGGCCTGGCTCTGGGGGCCCAGCCTTGCCCGGGGAGGAGCGGGCCTTTGGCCCAGATGTCACCAGACCTGCGTCTGCCCTTCCAGGGGTCCCTTCTGCCTGTAAGCAAGTCGTGAGTGTGGAGACCACGAGAGACATCGAGTGGGCCACATACACGTGCACGCTGGGGTTCCACGTCTTCGGTAAGGTTTCTGCACCTTTCACTCTGTTCCAGCGTAAGGTGTGTCTGCTTTGAGAATGACTTTCCAATAGTGAAGGAATTTCTTGGTTGGCTTCAAACTGCTCTGCTGCTGCGTGGACCCCAGGGGCCTCAGGACACACTCCCTGCTGCCCTGGGAAGGCCAGGCTTGTCCAGCTACGGCCAGGCAAGAAGAACCAGAGCCCTTTTCTCTTGTACACAATGGGTCCTAAGAAAATTCTGTAGAATCCTCGTATACGAGGTTGTGTCAGACTTCTGGGATCAATGAGCCAGATGTACATGCGTGCTCAGTCCGTTCAGTCCTGTCTGACTCTCTGTGACCCCATGGACTGTAGCCCACCAGACTCCTCTGTCCATGGGATTCTCCAGGAAAGAATACTGGAGTGGGTTACCATGCCCTTCTCCAGAGGATCTTCCCAAGCCAGGGATCTACCCTGTGGTTCTTAGGTCTCCTGTGCTGGCAGGCGGGCTCTTTACCACCAGCCCCACCTGGGAAGCCCAATGAACCAGATGGCACCCGATCAGTATATCTGTCACTTGTTAGAGTGATTGTGTTTTTTTGACCCTTAAACTAATTTTTTACCTCCTTCAAAGTTTAAATTAGGAGTATATTCATAAATGATCTAAAACAAATTGCCACCGTTTAGTAGAATTAAAAAGAAAAGGCAATACCTAGAGATTCTTTCAGAGGAGGCAATGGCACCCCACTCCAGTACTCTTGCCTGGAAAATCCCATGGACGGAGGAGCCTGGTGGGCTGCAGTCCATGGAGTCGCTAAGAGTCGGACACGACTGAGCGACTTCACTTTCACTTTTCACTTTCATGCATTGGAGAAGGAAATGGCAACCCACTCCAGTGTTCTTGCCTGGAGAATCCCAGGGATGGTGGAGCCTGGTGGGCTGCCGTCTATGGGGTCTCACAGAGTCAGACACGACTGAAGCGACTTAGCAGCAGCAAAGATTCTTTATGTAGGACCATAAGTCAGTAAGTCGGTCAGAATTCCACAAGTTCCCTTATAGCTGGCATTTCACCATCTTTTGTGTTAAATGTTAGAATGCCCTGGGTTTACTCCAGACTTCCTATTGGGAAAGCCATGTGTGTGCTACTCTCTCATATCCAAAGTTATTGGGACTAATAGGGTTTTCTGGAGCCATGATCAGGAGACCCCAGATGACACCCCACCTGCCCAGTGCCACCAGGCAGGCAGCAGCCATGAAGGGCTGACACCAAGGAACACCTGAAAGGCACAGGCAGTCTCAGAAGTTAAAAGTCCTTTGGAGAGACTCTCATATGTAAAGAGTTGCCCCCAAAAAAGAAAAGTTATGAAACTGCAGGCTAAGGACTAGTCAGCTTCCCATCAGATGCTTTGGGGATAAAGGAAAGGCACTGCGTCCAGAACCAGGGATTCTGTCCCACTTTCTGCTGTAGCCTCAAGAAGGGGCCCCAGAGAGGTGGAAGCCGAAGAGGACAATTACTGCAGCTCTCATGCAGCAGAACAGACTTTGCCATGGGGATTTCCAGGGGTGGCCTGCAGGGAAATGACCACTGAGGCTGGGAGCCAAGACAAAGCATTCCTTGGACCTGGTTTCTAAATCCGGGACATTTCTATTCTCATGGGAGTTCAGTAGCCAGTCCCTACGCAGTGTGGCCCTCGTATTTCCAGTGCTCTGTCTGGGGTCTTTCTTTTAGGAGTGTGGCCAGAAGGCTCGGACGGAACCGACATCAACGCCGCCTCTCGGGCCCACGAGAAAAAACTCCTGTCGACCGGCGACGACTTTGGCAAAGTGCACCTCTTCTCCTACCCCTGCTCACAGTTCCGGGTAGAGTCTCCTTCTCTGATCGCCCCCAACAGGGCACACTCCCCCCCACCGGGCAGCTGGTAGTTGAATAGAAAGGCATCGCGGGTGACAGCACCGGGCACAAACCAGGCAGCAGCAACATTAGCCTCTGCAGAGAGCCCTGTCCCCAGCGCGGTTCTGGCTCATCCCTCTCTGCACTTCCTGGGCCTCACCCCTCTGCCCTCCACCACGGCTCTCTCTACTCTAACCCTGCTGAGCTGACCCAATGCCTGGACCGCTCCTCGTCCTCCCCAGACCTGACCTCTCCTTCCGGGAGACCCCTCCCCTCCACCCCCCACCCCTGCAACCAGTTCCGGCTCCTTTGGGGTGCCTGGCGCAGCAGCCTCTGGGGCTGAACTTCTCCTTGCCCACATCCGTCCTCCCCCCCCAAAAGACCCGCCTCTCGATGTGCAGGTGCTCCAGCACTTCTGACCCTCCCCCCGGGCTCAGCATTCACTGCCCTCCATGTCTTTCCTCCCAGGCTCCCAGCCACGTGTACAGTGGGCACAGCAGCCACGTCACCAACGTCGATTTCCTCTGCGACGACAGCCACCTCATCTCCACCGGCGGCAAAGACACGAGCATCATGCAGTGGCGGGTCGTGTAGCCCTGGCAAGCACCGGGGGACACAGAACGGCCGGGGGGCACAGACTCGCATCTCGCTCGGTCACTGTGATTTCTGCTTTGTTTGCAACGTCCTCACAAACCTCAGGAAAACCACGCCCTTTACCGGTTACCTTAGCTTAGCGGATCGGTGAGCGTCACAGCGGGTCAGCCGTTCAGGTCTCTCTTTCGTTGTACAATATATGAAACATTTAATATTAAAAAAGATGCCACGGTTTACATTACAGTGACATTGAGAAGTGACTGGCGTATCCTTCGTAACTTTTCTATGAACTCTTCTAAAACAGTCACAGAATGCCTTTTTCAAAGATTGTGTGTGGGCTTCAGTGTCTCGCCATCGAGCTTGCTGAGTCAAATATTTATGATAACGAGGTCCTGAATCATGATCACTGTTGATCAATTGGTCCTAAAAGGATAAATCGATGGAGAAGAGAATGGATAACTGATCTGCACAACTGAATCAGGAAATGCAAATAAAACTTTATTTGGTTGACATTTTCTAAGGTTTCGTTCAGTCGTCCCTCTGGGAGGCTGGTGAGAAAAGGGGTCAGGTTCTCGTGTCCAGCAAATTCTGCCTCAGATTAACTTAACTATTGCAGCAGGGTACCCAGGCCTTTCAAAGTCCCTGGACTGTCTGCCTCACCACATGCAGTCAGCCGCTTAACGCTACACCAGTCTCATCCCCTCTGTCCCCCCATTCACAGGCCCGGGTGAGTGGCGGAGACAGTTGGCCACCTTCCTCTGTATATTAATTGGCATGATATGGTATTGTATAGGATTTTAGCAATTCATAATAAATACGTCAGGCTAGGCTTTACTATTTTAATGCTTATGGACATTGTATATTTGTATTTTAAGACCAAGTAGACCAAGTCACAAAGGTCTCTCTCTAGCGTACCATACACCCGTGGCCGGGAGAAGTCTGGAAGGCTCCACCAGGTTCTGAAGGCAGCTTCTCTTCCTGTCTTCTGTGCATGGACAGCCTGTTACACTATGAACTAAGACTGCGCTCTGATGGGTAACGCAATAGGTGGCTTACGTTGTCAAGAAGGCCTTATCCATTTCGATTGTGTGACAGATTGAAATCTATTGTTTACATTGGGGAATGTATCTCAGATTTTAAAATAGAAGAGTAATAAACAGACTTAAAGGCGAATATTAAGATTTTTACTTGTTCTAGGCAAGTACATGAATTGAACCGTCAACTCTATAGCACTGGTTGTTTAGAGTGGCTGGTGAAGCTGAACATTGGGAAGCATTTTTTATTACATCTCCAGCCTGCTGCGGAAGTGCCAGGCACCAGTAAACAATATGTATTAAAGATGATTCTGTTTGTATGTATCCTTATCAAATATATTCTATAATGAAATAAAATCTGAAAAGTGAATTTCTTATTGAACCTATAATCGTGAAAGTATATAAATTAAAATATTTAAAATTAGATATGATTCACACTATATTGTTTCATATCCAAATTTTTTTTCTCACCTGGGTCACTTGCAAATAAAACTATAGTTTGCATATGATGTGTCAGCCTTCATCAGATTAGATAACTCTCAAGAACTCAGTTTAGGACTTTTCCTAGTAGTCCAGTGGTTAAGAATCCGCCTGCCAAAAAAAAAAAAAAAAGAATCCGCCTGCCCACGCAGGGGGCACGTGTTCAATCCCTGGTCTGGGGAGATCCCACACGCCCCAGGTTGACTAAACCTGTGCACACATGACTGCTGATCCAACATGCTTTAGAGCCCGTGCTCTGCAACAAGGAAGCCACCGCAGTCAGAAGCCGAGCACCGCAGTGAAGAATAGCCCTCCACTCGCCGCAACTAGAGAAAGCACGCTCACAGCAACAGAGACCCAGTGCGGCCAAAAAAAAAAAATGAAAAGAATTCAGCTTAATTGTCATATCCAGTTGTTAGTTTACTTGGTTATGTAAATCCTGGCAAAAATAATGACTTTTAAATTAATAATTGAGGAATAACCAAATCAGAGAAGGGAAAGGAACCCATTATTGACTTAAAAGTTCTAAGATCTCCTTGTATTTCTATATATGTCCACTGTTTTCGAAGCTCAGTAATGGAAAAGTTATGTATCTAGACTGTTATTGCCACCTTCATCCTTGCCTGCATTTTAAATAAAATGCCCAATCTAATGCCCAGTATTAGCCTTGCAGGTATTCATTAACATACTGGGCAGTAGTCATGTGCCACCGCTCACCACCTCTCAGGCAGACAAGGCCTGGGACCCCAGGGTTCTGCTGGAACAGGGGGCCCCAGGAGCACAGCCAAATGAGTTCCTCCCCGTGGCTGCGGCCACATCAGCTCTCAGCCCGGCTGCAGAGGCTGACAGGTGAGGGGCTGAGACTCTAGCTTAGTGAAATGACGGTGGCATGGACTGGGGTGCAGGCACTGCGAGCTTGAAAGAGGATGATGGGGGGGCCTGGGGCGGTTGGGGTGAAGTCAGGAGCCCTCCGAGACATCCAAGTGTAGTGTGGGCAGGCGTTCAGCCAGCAGGTGCAGAACGCAAGTCTGGCTGGAGAGCGCACTGTGAGTGACGCTCTCCGTGGGAGGCCAGCAATGGCTGAATCTGCAGATGCTGGGCAACCAGGGCAAGGAGTCGGTGTGGGGGGTCCTTCGACCCAGCCAGCGGGGCTCTGATGACTTTGATCAGAGAGGAAGGAGAAAAGCCAGCAGGGGGCTTGGGTGCGGCAGAAACCAGATCGGCACTGAGGGCTGAGGACGGCTCAGAGGCTGGGTGGCTTGACTCTCGGTGCTTCCTCTGGAGCCACTGTGGGCTCTTTACTTGTTAAGCAAACAGCTTTCCAGCATCCGTGTGCAGAGTGCTGCTGGGCAGGGGACCAAAACACATCAAAACCCGCTGGGAGAGCATCGGCAGGTGGAGGAGAGAGGGCACGAGGTCAGGGGTGAAAGCGTGAGCTGGGGGGCCTCCAGGGCCAGCTGGAGCCGGTGGTGGGGAAGTTCAGCAGATCCCGGCATCCGTGAGCTTACATCTTTGGTTTCCACTGGGCAAGTGCACCCTGACAGCAGGGCGGGAGGGGCGGTCTGCGGTTCACTGGAAAGCCCCCTTAGGAATCTTCTCATGCCTCCCCCCCACCACCCCTTTTTGCATTTTCCTTGCACTTCCAGAGGTTGTGTGTTTGCCCTATTGGTCATTTTTTCTGTGATTTGGAAACAGGCTACCCTGGTGGCTCAGACAGTAAAGAATCTGCCTGCAATGCAGGAGACTCAAGTTCAGTCCTTGGGTTGAGAAAACCCCCTGGAGAAGGAAATGACAACCCACTCCAGTATTTTCTTGCCTGGAAAATTTCATGGACAGAGAAGGCTGCTGAGTTACAGTCCATGGAGTTGCAAAGAGTTGGACACGACTGGCTGACTAACACACCATCATCTGGTCTTTGACGCAGAAGAGAGCACAGAAGAAATAATTTGTGGAGACCCCCCTGGCTTATTCAGAGGGGGTCCGTCCACAGAATCCGGGAGGCAGCTTTTTGGTGAAAGTGAGCAGATAAGTGTGTACCTCGTACAAGGGAGAAACTGACTCCAGGCTACTCTTCATAGTTATTCAGTTGCCAAGTTATGTCCGACTCTTTGCAACCTCATGATCTGCAGCACTCCATGCTTTCCTGTCCTTTAACTATCTCCCTGAGTTTGCTCAGACTCATGTCCATTGAGTCAACGATGCCATCCAACCATCATCTCATCCTCTGTTGGCCCCCTTCTCCTCTTGCCCGCAATCTGTCCCAGGATCAAGGTCTTTCCCAATGGGTCTTCATACTAGTTTTCAATTTTTTTAATAGAAAATTTCAAACATGCACAGAAGTAAAGAGAACCTCTCACCCAGCTTCAAAAATGATTGATATCCTGAAAGCCCCATTTCTACTATCTGCCGTGATTGTGGATGTGGAGGGGGGACTGGAGTACATTAAAAATAAATCCAAGGGGCTTCCGTTGTGCTCCGGCGGTTAAGAGTCCTCCTTGCAATGCGGGGAACACACGTTCGATCCCTGGTGGGGGGAGATCCCATACGTTGCAGGACAACTTAGCCTGTGCCTCACAACTATTGAGCCTGCGCTCTAGAGACCACGCCCTGCCACAAGAGACGCCAGTGCAGTGAGGACCCCGGGCACCACAACTAGAGAGGAGCCTCTGCTGCCCGCGATTAGAGAAAGCCTACGTGCAGCAACCGAGACCCAGCGCCACCAAGAATAAACGAACGAAAGTGAGTCCAAGCCAGCGTGTCGTTTCACCCAGAAGTCCTTCAGGTTGCTTTTCTGATGAGGACACTGTGTAACCACCAAGACCTCATCACAGAGGACAGAGTTACTAGCGACGCCTCACCAGTGTCTAACTCCCGGTCCATATGCAGATTTCTCCAGGTGTCAGACCAGCCCCAGGTCTCAATGCCAAGCACTGGGGATGCAAGAGAGCCATATGTATGCCCAGGGCATACAGCGACCTTGCGTGCCCCCTCCCCTGAAAGTGTGGGTAGGGACTCAAGCCTGCACATGCGCTTAGTTCCTGACCCTTCTCTGACCCTGAGACTCTCAGCCCCTTTGCCCCCACTCCCCTCCCACTCCATCCACCACTGGGAGGAAGGCTCAGCTGTCCCTTCCTCTCTCCCTGTCCCAGACCCCCTCAGGATGCTTCCCCCATGGGTCGCCCAGACTGGATCTTTCCCTCCTTGGCTGGCAGTCAGGACCAGAACCAACGAGGAGACTGAGAAACCAGCCCTGCTCAAGGTGAGCCTTCCTGGCAGGGGGTCAATCCACCGCCCAGCCCCGCCCACCCGGGGGTCCCAGCTGTTTCAATGTGTCTCCTCCATGCTCTTCTACACATTCCAATAAAAATGGGACTTGAGCTCGGACCACGCTGGGGCCGGGCCATGGGGATGGGGAAGAGGCGGGCGGCATACAGACATTCTGCTGCCTACCTTCGATCAGATGGGCACTCTGTTCTGGGGAAGCCTAAGGGAGGGGTGAGCTCGTGGACATGGATTTTGCCTGAGCACAAAATTGTGGGGAAGTTAACAACAAATTTGGTTATTTCCGCTTCGAACCAAAGTAGGTGCATAACACCCATAAGATGAAGACTGAAAAGGTAATAATCATTTCCTTTTCCAGGGGATCTTCCCAACCCAGGGATCGAACCCAGGTCTCCCCCACTGCAGACAGACGCTTTACCGTCTGAGCCACCATTTCTCCCTGAAAAGGCAACCAACAAAACTTTAAAAAAAAAAAAAAAACTTGAAAAGAGATTTAAGCGTAAACCATCCCACCCCTGCCCCACCGGCTAGAGATACGCCACTTGGTGGCAGAAAGTAGAGCTCACCTTTGTCTTCCCCAGCTCACCAGTTCTGTCTGACCTCCTTAGGCTAGGAGTGTGGGGAAAGAGAAAGGAAATTTTTTTTTTTTAAGTACGGTTTATTTACACAGTTGTGTTAGTTTCAGGTATACAGAAAAATGATTCAGTTATATAATATATATATATATGCAGATTCTGTTCCAAGTCAGTTCATGATATTGAATGTAGCTCCCGTGCTGTACAGTAGAACCTTGTTGTCTGTTTTATATGTAGCAGTTCGTATCTGCTAATCCCAAACTCCTGATTTATCCCTGTCCCCCTCCTCCTTCCCTTGTGGTAAACACAGGATTATTTTCTATGTCTGTGAATCTGTTTCTGTTTTATGAGTTCATTTGTATCCTTTTTTTTTTTAGATTCCACAAATGAGTTATATCACTTATGTCTTTCTTCTGTCTGACTTACTGCACTTAATATGATAATGCCTAGATCCAGCCATGTTGTTGCAAACGGCATTACTTCATTCTTTTTTATGGCTGAGTAATCTTCCATTGACTTCCCAAGTGGTGCAAATGGTAAAGAATCCTCCTGCCAATGCAAGAGATGCAAGGGACGCAGATTCAAAAAAAAAAGGAGATACAGGTTCCATCCCTGGGTCAGGAATATCCCCTGGAGAAGGGAATGGCAACCCACTCCAGTATTTCTGGCCTGGAAAATTCCATGGACAGCGGAGCCTAGCAGGCTTCAGTCCATGGAGTCACAGAGTCAGACACCACTGAGCCTGCACACACCACAATGCCCCATTGTGTATACATGACACCTTGTTTATCCGCTCGTCTGCTGATGGACACTTGGGCCGCTTCTATGTCTTGCTGTTGTTGTCTG
This sequence comes from Redunca redunca, assembly GCA_006410935.1. Taxonomy (NCBI): domain Eukaryota; kingdom Metazoa; phylum Chordata; class Mammalia; order Artiodactyla; family Bovidae; genus Redunca; species Redunca redunca. Next base: position 329,410 of record SJYQ01003982.1, read on the forward strand.
CTCTTGGCTATTATAACTAATGCCACTATGAACACAGGGGTACATATGTCTTTTCCAATTAGAATTTTCATCTTTTCTAGATATATGTCCAGGAATGAGATTGCTGAATCATATAGTAACTATATTTTTAGTTTTCTAAGGAACATCCATACTATTCACCATAGTGGTTGAGTTAGGGGAAGCACACTGACTGGAACCGCCCACCCTGGCCAGGCACCATAGTAACCATTTGCATGAGTTGTTTTATGACGGGAGATCCTGATAAGGAATACGGACCTAATAAGCCACCACCAACCGGAAGGGTTCGGGAAAGGTCCAAAGGAGATACTGCGTGTCCGTCCACTTCCCGGAATCCCTCTTGCTAGCATCCATCTTGGCTGAGCGACGCGTGTGCCACCAGGAAAGACTCTGAATTAGAATGATTCGCCAAAGACCACCCGGAAACTAATCCCCTCACCATAAAGCCCGAGACTCTGAGCCACGAGGCAGAGCAGTTCTCCTGGGTTCCCTTACCCTCCTGCTCTCCACCCGAGTGCCCTTTCCCAATACAATCTCTCACTTTGTCAGCACATGTGTCTCCTCGGACAATTCATTTCCATTTCGGGCCCTGGAAGGGGTCCCTCTTCCTTCAACAGTTGGGCCAATTTACACTCCCACCAACAATGTAGGTGGTGGTGGTGGTTTAGTCACTCAGTCGTGTCCAACTCTTGTGACCCCATGGACTGTAGCCTGCCAGGCTCCTCTGTCCATGGGATTCTTCAGGCAGGAATGTTGTAGCCACGAGTTCCGGGAAACAGACTCATTCAGAAGGACAATGCAGATAGTGGAGTGCAGTTTATTACACCAGCAGGCCCAAGGCAGAGTCTCCTCTTAGCCAAGGACCCCGACCAGCCTTTGTGAAAATCTTTTATACCCAATGTGTACATGTCTGAACCCACCACTCCAAATTCCTTGAGACTTACATAAACCAAGGAAAATACAATCCCAATAACCCATCATTCACGTGCCATGTGCTCATGTGCTCAAACAGTCAAACAATTAGCCAGTAATCAATGAACCCGAGGTTACACTCGATAGATACAGAAAAATTTACGGCCTGTCTGGAGGAAGGGGTGATTAGTGTATGTTTTCTCTTAGGCGATGACTAACCTAGATGCGATCTTCAAGGTTCCCCGGTCTGGAGGGGGTCTTATCCTTCTGTTGTTGTTTTCATAGGCACTAAACACAGAGTTCAGAGTCCACTGGAAAGGTGGCCGAGCATGATCAGCATGAACAGGCCTGAGATGGGGTCCAGGCCCTATGAATTCCTTCTTCAAGAATACTGGAGTGAGGGTTCCTGTTTCTCCACACCCTGTCCAGCATTTATTGTTTATAGATTTTTTTTTTTATGATGGCCATTCTGACCAGTGTAAGACAGATACCTTATTGTAATCTTGATTTGCATTTCTCTAATAATTAGCAATGTTGAGCATCTTTTCATATGTCTGTTGGCCATCTGTATGTCTTTTTTGGAGAAATGTCTATTTAGGTGTTCTGCTCATTTTTCGATTGTCTTGTTTGTTTGTTTTTAAAACATTGAGTCATATGAACTGTTTGTGTATCTTGGAAATTAAATCCTGGTCACTTGCATTATTTGCAAGTATTTCTCCCAGTCTGTAGGTTGTCTTTTCATTTTTTTGATGGTTTCCTTTGATGTGCAAAAGCTTATGAGTTTGATTAGATCCCATTTGTTTATTTTTCCTTTTATTTCTTTTACTTTGGTAGACTGACCTAAGAAAACATTGGGATGATTTATGTCAAAGAATGTTTTGCCTACGTTCTCTTCTAGGAGTTTTATGGTATCGTGTCTTATATTTAAGTATTTAAGCCATTTTGAGCTTATTTTGTGTGCGTGATATAAGGAAGTGTTTTAACTTATTGCTGAAAAGACTCTTTTCTCCATTGTATATTCTTCCCTCCATTGTTGAAGATTAATTGACCATAAGTGTGTGGGTTTATTTCTAGTCTCTCTATTCCATTCCATTGACTTTTATGTCTGTTTTTGCACTCATACTGAAAGGTTGTTGTTGAATCACGATGCCGGGATTCTTGGCCCCGAAGGAGAAGAATTCAATCCGGGGCCAGAGATGAGGCTTGATCGCTCAGAGCTTTTGTGTAATAAATTTTTATTAAAGTATAAAGGAGATAGAGAAAGCTTCTGACATAGGCATCAGAAGGGGGCAGAAAGAGTACCCCCTTGCTAGTGTTCAGCTGGATGTTATAGTCACTAGCAGTCTGTTAATGAAAGAAAGGAATGTCTTAAAACTCAGAATGGCACCAGGCCCCTCACCCATAAGATGCATTTTGGGATAATCTTGGCACCAAATGGTTCATCCTGGGCCATAAAATGATTAACTTGAATCTTGAAGAAGGGCAGATCACCATACAAATAGTTCATTTACATAGATTAGGGGAACAATATCTGAGTATAACATACTGGTTTGTCAAGTAGGTTCTGAGCCAAGAGGGGGAACCAACTTGAAGACAGAGTTTGGAGTAAATGCATAGTACATTAGCATAGCTTAAGACAAACATTTCCATAAGAAAAAGGCATTGGTTATCTCTAGGTTTGAGAATAGTCAACTTCAGGTGAAACCAGGTGTCATTATGGCAGCACACTATTTTAAGAGAAACCTCCTTTTAAATTTGTATAGAGAAGGAAAAAATATCGCTTGTTTGTTTCCTCCTGCCACTTAAGAGAGATAAAAATGTCTGACACTTGCAGGCTATTTCCTCTGTTTGGAGACCCCTGGCCTTCCTGCCTGTTACCCTCTCAATACCACAGTGTTTTTGTTTTTTTTTTTTTTTTTACTATTTTTAAATATTTTTTCACTGTGCTGGGTCTTCACTGCTCAGTGTAGACTCTCCCCAATTTCAGTGAGCGGGGGCCACTCTATAGTTGCAGTTCAAGGGTTGCAGTTCAAGGGCTTCCCACTGCAACAGCACCCCAACCGCCTCTGTCGCGGATCACAGGCTCTAGGGAGGGTGGGCTCAGTAGTTGTGGCTCTCAGACTCAGTTACCCCCCAGCATGCAGGATCTTCCTAGACCAGGGATTGTACTGGTGTCCCCTGCATTGCAAGGCAGATTCCTAACCACTGAACCACCAGAGAAGCCCTGTTTTGATTACCATAGCTTTCTAGCACCGTCTGAAATCTGAGAGGGTTATGCCACAGCTTTGTTCTTTTGCCTTTAGATTGCTTTGGCAATTATGGGGCCTCTGTGACTCCATGTAAATTTCAGGATTATTTGTTCAGTTCTGTGAAAAATTCATGCACGATTTGACAGGAATCACATTAAATCTGTGAAAGGTCCATCTAGTCAAAGCTATGGTTTTTCCAGTGGTCACGTATGGATGTGAGAGTTGGACTATAAAGAAAGCTGAGTGCCAAAGAACTGATGCTTTTGAACTGTGGTGTCAGAGAAGACTCTTGAGAGTCCCTTGGATTGCAAGGAGATCCAACCAGTCAATCCTAAAGATCAGTCCTGAACATTCATTGGAAGGACTGAGGCTGAAGCTGAAACTCCAATACTTTGGCCAACTGATGTGAAGTACCGACTCATTGCAAAAGACCCTGATGCTGGAAAAGACTGAAGGGGAGAGGAGAAGGGGACAATAGAGGATGAGATGGTTGGATGGCATCATTGATGCAATGGACGTGAGTTTGTGTAGGCTCTGGGAGTTGGTGATGGGCAGGGCAGCCTGACGTGCTGCAGTCCATGGGGTCGCAAAAGGTCAGACACGACTGAGCGACTGAACTGAACTGACATTAGATCTGTAGATGGTTTTTGATAGTATGGCAATATTAATTTTAGCAATATTAATTCTTCCAATCTAAGAACATGGGATATCTTTCCACAAGAAAGGAAATTCTTATCCTACAATGGGCTGGTTCTCACACTGTGGGCAGGTGTTTCACTGACCCTTCCCAGGGAGCTTTCAGAGGTTCTTTGGGAGTCCTTCACTGCCCATGTCCTCTCACCCCTAGTGTGGGCCCCTTGACCTAGGGAAAGGCGTTCGGTTGGCAGCTGCTCTCTCCCGTAGCCCTGAGCGCAGGGAAGCCCACCTCCTGTCCTCTCTCTGTGGAAGTCCACCGCCCTGCAGACAGCCCTGTGGACAGGACCTGAGATGACTCAGCCCTGTCCTACCGTGGTCCCGCTTTTGACACCCTGACGCCTATAGACGGTAGTTATGCCCTTGCCGCACGGCTTCCTCCAGCATCTGCCGAGTGCCACCCTGTCACCTTTTGATTTTTCAGCCACTAAGTCTGCAAACTCCAGCAGACACACCTGGGCTCTCAATAGAAACCACGCCTACCCCTCCCTCTTGGGAGAAAGGGGGTTGGAATCAACAACTCAACTTTCCCCCAAAGAAATTCTCCTTACAAATACCTTATAAGAATTGGAATTTCTGACTCTCGCATACCCTTCATGTGGATTTGGGAGGCTGAGAGTTCTCTCGGGGACCTCCTCTGTAAACTCTGCCCCTGGCCCAGCTGCTCCTTCAGAATGCAGGTCCACGGGGTCTCGGCTCCTCCCCCAGGACTCCGCTGGCATGCAGGTGCCCAGACACACGTGTACAGGTGCACACACGCAGGCTCACACCTGCTCAGCGTCACTGGGTCTCGCCCAGCCTTACTCCTTGGCGGCCATACCAGCAGGGCAGCTGAGTTCCCATCATTCCACTTCCTCTGGGCACAACCTTGCCCATCTTCCAAAAGGAAGAGCCCGAGGGCCATAAAGATAGAGGTGCATGCCCACGGCACTCCATGAGCTGGTGGCAGAGCCGAGACTGAACTCCAAGTTCTCAGGCCCGCGCTCCACAGAGTGCCATTCAAGGGGTAGCAAGAGAGGGTTTCCGGATAAGCTGAGAAACACCATGTGCTAAGTACGGTGTGTGGTCTGTGGGGACACAAGGCGTCAGGAAACTCATATCAAACCTGTTTACATCAGCAGTTCCCAAATGTGAGCGTTGGGTACCTGCGCTCCCGATACACTGATGATTGGCCATGAATATCCACCTGGGGAAATGGTGTGGGAGAAGGTTCATCACCCAGGAGCTTAAAGTAGCCAAGAAAGAAGGAAACTCCAGACTCCTCTGGTGGTCCAGAGGTTAAGAATCCACCTGGACTTCCTTGGTGGTCCAGTGGCTAAGACACTGTGCTTCCAGTGCAGGAGACTTGGGTTCAGTCCCTGGTCGGGGAAGTTCCACATGCCCCACGACGTGGCCAAAAAAAAGAAAATGTCCCACATGCTGTGGAGCAGCTAAGCCTTGTGCCCCAACAAGAGTCCACGAGCCAGAATAAGAGATCCTGCTGAATGCAACGAAGACCCCACGTGCTGCAGCTGAGACCGGATGCAGCTGAATCAATAAGCAGATTTAAAGGAAAAGAATCCACCTGCCGATGCAATGGACACGGATTCAATCCCTGATCCAGGAAGATCCCGCGTGCCGTGAGCAGCTGAGCCCATGAGCCACAGCTGCTAAAGCCGGACCTACTAAAGTCTGCGCGTCCTAGAGCCCACACCCCGCGACGAGAGAAGCCACCGCAGACCCCGCTGGAGAAAGCCTGTGCGCAGCAATGAAGACCCAGCACAGGCCAAAAAAAAGGGAACTCAGAGGCCACACGGTTCTCCATCCCCTCCTCCACCCCCCGTTTCTGCTAGGAAGTGCTTCAAGGCCATATGCTGACTGGCAGGGACAAGGCGCACAAGGGCTCTTCTGCTTTCGCGTGTTCCCAGCCACTTCCTTTAGACTCTGTCCTGCTTCCATCTACAGCAGCCAGCCTCGCTGATGCACACAATTGGTAGCTAGAGACGCTAGGGTGCAATGGAACAAGCCCTTGGCCAAGAACAAACCTTTTAACAGTCAAGTGGCCATAGCGATGTGAGGGGCAAAATGGCAGACACTGGGAACGAATTCGCTTAGAATATTTCCGCTTATAACTTTGAGGGGTAATTTCTCCCTCCTTACCAGGCCTGAGCTAGGAAATTGCTTGACTCCCTGCTGTGACACAGTCTGTGGCATTTCTGAGATCCACTTCCCCAAATGGGCTTCTATATCCCTTAGGTAACCCCAGGACCCTTACAGCCACGGCGACCGACAAGGAGAAGAGGCTGTGGCAGTCACAGCCAGCGTGCTGCCCACCCCCCGCCCACGCCCAGCGCACTGCATGGCACTCTCTGCTCCTGTGGTCTGTGTGCTGCCCACCCTCCGCCCACGCCCAGCACACTGCATGGCGCTCTCTGCTCCTGTGGTCTGTTTCACTCTGATTCGCACAGAAGTGGCAGGCGGCAGAAGTGACAGTGGTTTAAAACCACAGCACCAGCTCATCATCTGGATTTGAAACTAACTGTGGCAGAAACCAGACAGCGTCCCTGTGTTTCTTGTCTCCGGCGCGCCGCGGGGTTGCACCATCCTCACTTTCAGTCATCCTTGGCACTGGACCGGTGTGAAACCACCTTCAGAAACTCAGACGCTGAGGGGAAGGCTTTTTCCTTGTTCTGGACTGTTTACTCCTATGTGTCTCCTTTCCATGGAAGCGGAGGAGGGGAGGACCCAGCAGGCTCAGGACAGCAGAGGCGGGGCTCTGGAGTCCAGCGTGGGGGAAGCCACAAAGCTACCGCACCCTTACCTCCCCCGAGGTACTCCGGCCAACTGCAACAGCAGGGCTGTTTATTTCAACAGTTGGGCTGCAGGGAAGCTCGGGAGGGGGCACTTTTGGGGGAGTATTTCCCCAAGTGTGTTCCGTGGAACATAGATTTACAGGGTGTTGATGGACAGGGAGGCCTGGAGTGCATGGGGTCGCAAAGAGTCAGACGCGGCTGAGTGACTGAACTGAACTGAACTGAATGAACCCTGGGTTTGGGAGTCAATGAATTTAACAGGTTTGAGCAGGCTTTTAGTGTGGGTTCTGAGAGTTTTAATATTAATACATTGAGGTGCATTGTCTGGAGGGACTATTGTATCCATCCATCCATCCATCCAACCATCCAGTAAGTACCATCCCCTCTGTGAGCCAGGCACAATAGTAGGACCACAGATACCAAAGGATACCACAGATCTTCCCTGGAGAAGGGAATAGCTACCCACCCCAGTATTTTTGCCTGGAGAATTCCATGGACAGCGGAGCCTGGTAGGCTGCAGTCCATGGCGTCACAAAGAATCAGACACAACTTAGCAACTGAGCATGCCCGTCTTATACCTGGACATCTGGACATCGCCAACCCAAACCCTGCATTTCCTCCTGCCAATTCTCTGCCTTTGGTAACCGCAAGCATGGTGCACGATTTTTTTTTTTAGTTTATTTTGTGTTTGGATTTCACAAACAAATAAGATCATACAATTATAAAAGAGAGAATAGCACAGTTCTTGGTCTTGTGGAGCCAGACAGCTGGCCACAGTCAGGACAGGTCCACAGAGACGGAGCCAGGGCGCTCAGGAAGGTGGCCTCTGAGCGGGGAGTAGAGTGGTGGAATGAGACCCTGAGGCTCGAGGCAGTGTGGGGGAGACCCTCTGAGTGCACAAAGTCCCCCAGGGCTATCTGACCACAGTCACTGCCTTTCCTTCCTGGGATGAGTCTTTAAGGCAGTCTCCAGAGCAAACGATGGGGAGGGTGCTGTTTTGTTCAGCCCTGTCTTGCTATAGATGTAGAGACCAGAGCTCTGGGGGAACAGGGATCTGCCCAAGGTCACCTGGCAGGGGTAGCACCGCCCCGCCCCCGACATGAAGCCACCTTAATTTGTTTCTTTTTATAAAGTTGATTGTACTTTGTCACAATGAAACTAATACATACTCTTCATAGCAAACTCAGAAGGAAGCCCTGCCATAGCCCTCCCACCCAGAAATAGCACTGTTATTTTTCAATGCATTTCCTTCCCGCATTTTTTTTTTCCTTAGGAGTACATTTTAGGATGTGTTTCTGTAGTTAGCATATTGCATAGACAATGCTTTATATTGCTTTTTACATGTAACTTTATAAGCATTAGCCCCTGTCATTATACTGCTAAGCTAAGTTGCTTCAGTCATGTCCGACTCTGTGCGACCCCATAGACGGCAGCCCACCAGGCTCTGCCGTCCCTGGGATTCTCCAAGCAAGAACACTGGAGTGGGTTGCCATTTCCTTCTCCATGCATGAAAGTGAAAAGTGAAAGTGAAGTCGCTGAGTCATGTCCAACTCTCCGTGACCCCATGGACTGCAGCCCACCAGGTACCTCTGTCCATGGGATTTTCCAGGCTAGAGTACTGGAGCGGGGTGCCATTGCCTTCTCTGCTGTCATTATAACTTCATTATAAATAACTCTGATCTGCTGCATATAAACAGGCTTCAGAATTGATGCTTTTGAACTGTGGTGTTGGAGAAGACTCTTGAGAGTCCCTTGGACTGCAAGGAGATCCAACCAGTCCATTCTAAACGAGATCAGTCCTGGGATTTCTTTGGAAGGAATGATGCTAAAGCTGAAACTCCAGTACTTTGGCCACCTCATGCGAAGAGTTGACTCATTGGAAAAGAGTCTGAGGCTGGGAGGGATTGGGGGCAGGAGGAGAAGGGGACGACCGAGGATGAGATGTCTGGATGGCATCGCTGATTGAATGGACATGAGTTTGAGTGAACTCCGGGAGATGGTGACGGACAGGGAGGCCTGGTGTGCTGTGATTCATGGGGTCGCAAAGAGTCGGACATGACTGAGCAACTGAACTGAACTGAACTGAACTGAACTGATGATTAATATCACTCTTAGTTCAAATCCTCTTGAAACCACTAGGTGTCATTTTGGTTGCTCCAAAGAGCTCTGGTACCATAGTCCTTTATGTTTCAGTGCAGAAAGAACTCAGTGAGAGGCAAGGTCAAAGATAAGAAATGGTTCATTAGAATCAGACGCGGGTGAAGCTTACAAGCAGGTGGGCAAGAGTGCCACACCCTGGGAACTTACTGGGCTACTGTTTCATTAATCGAAGGAAAAGTGGGTTGGGGAAAAAGACCACTTTTTTCCTCATTCTTGGGTGGCAATCAAGCTTCCATCATCAGCTCCTCCTCCAGGCTGGGCAGAGGAGTTTTCTTGTCCCCACGTTGTCAAGCATGTAGTGTCATGGCCATCGGAATATTAGTTTAGGTCTCAGGACACCGAGGGTCTTTACTCTTAAGTGTCCCCTTTCCATAAACTATTGCTTTTTATGTGTGCAGAGAGTACGGCCTAGGAGTCATTAACTTACTGAGCTCACTGGGCAGGATGCGGATCTCAGGCCTCCCTTGTTTTACTGTTTGGGGGCACGTCCCATGCTTCTGCTGCCTGGTTTTGTTAAAAGCAGGCCTGCTTGGTTTTGTGGTTAAGCAAACCTGCTTCCTTAAGCAATCATTAACTTTCAAGTTCTCCCATATTTTTTCTACTTGCAATCCCCAAGTGGGATTAACTGTTTAATCACCTACTTTGTCCCTTTACTCTGTCCTTCCCACTCTCACCCCAACGATGGCAATGATGATAATAAGAAAAAATAATAAAGACCACATTCACAGAGGGCATTTGTCTACAATGTCCCTGAAGGCTCCTTCCATCAGCAGTGAAGCAGGCTTCAACCTTTCCCATTGGAGGACCACCTACCTGGTCTGTTCCTCAACTCTGGGTGCTCGGCCCTCTTCACTTCCCGCTCCCCTCTACCCTGGCTGTCTCCTTGGCTCCCAGGGTCTCAGTCACCTCTTTGGCTCCAATAAGCCCCCGAGTAACCATCCTTGAGTCAGCTTCCTTAGTCTCATACCTGGATGTCCATCGAGCCTACCAGCACCTCGATTGCTTGTCCCACATCAATTCATCCTCTTCTCTCCCCAAACCCAGTGCTGCATCCTCCCAGCTGCCCAAGCCAGCAGTGGGCGTCCACCTCCACCCCTCTTTGGGGTTTTCTTTTTAAAGGCTTTTTGATGTGGACCATTTGTAAAGACATTATGGGATTTGTTACAACACTGTTTCTGTTTTTTGGCCAGGAGGCATGTGGGATCTCAGTTCCCGACCAGGGGTCGAACCCATATGCCCTGCATTGGAAGGTGAGGTCTTAACCACTGGACCACCAGGGAAATCTCTCCACCCCTCTTTTAGACTCACTGCCTGCATCAACAAGCTGCCAATAATAGTCACAACTCCAGCAGCTTCCCTTAGAGAGCACTTAACCATGTCTCCACTCCTTCAACCCTCTCACCACCCGAGGAGGGTGGTGACAGTCCTCCTTTTACAACAAAAGTGAAAGTGAAAGTCGCTCTGTTGTGTCCAACTCTTTGTGACCCCATAGACTATACGGTCCATAGAATTCTCCAGGCCAGAATACTGGAGTGGGTAGCCTTTCCCTTCTCCAGGGGATCTTCCCAACCCAGGAATCAAACCCAGATCTCCCGCGTTGCAGGCAGATTCTTTACTAGCTGAGCCACCAGGGAAGCCCCATTTTACAAGAAGGAAACTAAAACTCAGCGAGGTTAACTTCCCAGGGCTGAACAGTGCGTGAGTTGGGATCTGAACCACAAAGCTTCCGAGTCCACACTCAGCCGTCCTGCGTCTCCAGGGCCGAAGGAGCCATCAGCTGCACCCCCGCAGGCTCTCATCCGTGCTGCCTCTGTGCTGGCCCGGCTGCAGCCACACTGGCCACTCTGAATCCACACGGCAGTCAGAGTGAGCTTTCTGAAGACCTAACTCTCTTGCTTGAACCCCTGCAGCAGCGCTCAGGGAAACTCTCCGTCGGGTTCGTTCTTCGCAGAACCTACTCAGGGGGTTCTGGGCTCCTCTCCAACACCACCTCTGACTGCTTTCACTCCCTGTCCCCACACCCCAGCATTCTCCCTGTCACCACCCAGGCTTCACTAGTCTTTATAGGTGGTGTCTGTCCCCACACTCTTCCTCCCATTTTCCCTGGCCAACCGCCGTGACTTTCATAACTCAGCCAAAAAGCCACCTCCTCCAGGAAGCCTTCCTTGAGTGCCTAGTCTGACGTCTGGTCTCTCTCGTGTGTTCTTCCCCACATTGTACTTCCCTTATCACGTTGAATTATAAGTGTGGGTTTCCTTAGTCTACTTGCCTGTAGCCCTTCAGCCTGAGACATAAACACTGTGCATCCACGCATTCTTCCTTCCTTCCACGCATCCACCCCCTGAGTAGGTTCTGCGAAGAACCCGAAGGAGAGTTTCCCTGAGAGCTGCTGAAGGGGTTCAAGCAAGAGAGTTAGGTATCCAGCACTTAGCTCAGTCCTGTGTGTGGACAGAGTATCAGTAAGTGTTAGGGGGAATACACGAATGAATGGCCAGGTGAGTGTTTGGACTTGTATTCAATTCCTAAACCTTTGCCCTTAACCCTGAATCTTTTCCTGCTTCCAGGGTTTTACTGTCACAAACCGCACTGCAGAGAACAGCCTCAGCTGCTGGGTTTTCCTTTGAGATTTACTTCAAGGCAAATGTCCAGAAAGTGGAATTGCTGAGTTAGAGGGCAGGAACATCTTTATGTCCCCTGGTAGGTTTTGCAAAGATGAATTCCAAAACGACAGTAACAATCTGGGAGGCTTTTTCATTTTTAGCAAATGAATCCTCTCTTCTTTTCCAAGCGTCTTCCTGGCGGAAGCCACGCAAAACTATTTTTACCGAAAGGCTCTGAAGCTCGTCCTTCTCAGAGGAGAAAGGCGGGCAGGCGTGGATGGAGACAGTGTACCCGCCTTACCAGCCCATCAGCTCCGCATGCTAGCCTAGTTCTAGGTCATTTGAGGAAAGCAAATTTAAATCATGTTCCAAATTAAGCAGCAGTTCTGTGAAAGAAGGAACATACAACCGTCTCCATTTGTTGCTGCTGTTGTTTAGTTGCTGAATCCTGTCTGATGACTTCTGCAACCTCATGGACGGTAGCCCACCACGCTCCTCGCTGTCCATGGGGCTTCCCAGGCAAGAATACTGGAATGGGTTGCCATTCCCTTCTCCAGGGGATCTTCCTGACTCTGGGATCAAACCCGTATCTCCTGCATTGACAGGCAGATTCTTTACGCCTGAACCACCATAGAAGCCCCCATCACCGTGGAGGGACTTATAAACATCTTTAAAATTCTAAGAGACCAGAAAGTTATCAAAGCAAACCCATGAACTTCGGCAGGTGAGTGCTATGAAAAGATCAGAGCTGACAGCACTTTGGGGGTTGGGGAATCAGCTGATATCCAACGATTGTGGCAGCAACAGCTTCCCGCAGATAAAACCTTACAGGAAAATCCACCCTGTAATAAGGCTGAGAATGCAGCTGCTTTGACTGGTACAGTCAGGGGGGTGGAAGTGACCACAAACCCTTTAATCCTGAGTCCATTCCCCCTTCTGCCTCCCCACTCCCCAAAACAGTACCCCCCCACCCTCCCACCTCCACGTGGGTCTTCTAAGTCGATACTGCAGGATCCACCTCTGGAGGACACCCAGGCCCAGTGAGGGCAGGGGCCTGGCCAGGGCCAGACATGGTAAGTGGTGGCAGTCCTGGCTGGGGCTGACTGTCCATCTGCTGTCTGGCCAGGAGCCAGTCGGCCACGCACAGGCATGGTGTCTGACGCTTCTCCATCCTGCAGGTGGCGGGCCTCCCCCAGTGCTCACTGTCCAGGCACCCCTGCTATCAGTTTGGTTTTAGGGTTTGGTCCAATTGAAGTTCTCTTAGCAGCAGCCTTTCTATTGCTTTTTTTTTTTTTTGAAACCATCCACTTCATGTAGCTCTCCAAATTTATTGAATTCAAATCACAATAGTATCTTCATATGATTATTTTATTCTCATTTACCACGTGTGATTATAAGTCCTTTCTCATTCCTAGTGTACTTTTATTTTCTCCTCTTTAATTTCTGGGTTTGTGTGCGTTTTCCCTTTTCTTTCTTCTGGAAGCAGATTTTACTTTCATTTTTCAGTGGTTTTTGTTTTCTAATTCATTCTTTTCAGCTTTTACCCTAAATGAGTCCCTTCTTATAATTTTTAAAATTTATTTTCTTGTGTTTTAAGTTGAATATTTCATTCATTTATACATTTTTCTTGTTATATGATAAAAAAAACATTTAAGATTTGCTATTGTTGTAGCTCATGAGTGTTTCTAGGATGGTTTCCCATTTTCATTAATTTCTTGTTAATTTGTAGTTTTAATACTAATCTCTTCTTTCAGCTAAAAGTTATCCAGAAGAATATCTTTACATTTCCAAGCTAAATTTTTCTCATCTTTTTTATGGTCATTTAGGCTTTCATTGTACTCTGGTGAAATTTCTCAACTCCAAGGAACACAAGGATAATTCCAGGAGTCTTTCAGCTTCCTGGGAGGAAAGGCAGATTTCTTCTGTGCAGAACACACCCTCCACCCAACCCTGAAGTGTCCAGTCCTGATCCCAGGAACCCACGAATATGTAGGTTCTAAGGCAAAGGGAAATGAAGGCTGCAGGTAGGATTACAATTGCTGATCAGCTGACTTTGAAATAGCGTGAGTTTCGTGGATTATTCATGCAATTAGGGGCCCAGTATATTCACAAGGGCCCCTAATTATGAGAGAGGTAAGGAGGGAAAGGAGGCGAGGGAGGTGACTGCGGAGCAAGGTCAGCGCGATGCCCTGTGAGGAAGACCTGCCCTTGGTTACTGGGCCCTTCCTAAGGCGACATGAGCCAAAGAGTGTGGGTGTCCCACGGAAGCTGGAAAAGAAAAGGACAGGTTCTCTCCTGGAACCTCTGGAAGGAGCCCTATGTCATTTTAGCCCAGGGAGGCTGTGCGAGACTTCTGACCTCCAGAACAGTAAGAGAACGTACGCACATTGCTTTAAGCCAGCAAATTTGGGGTAATTTGCATGGCAGCAATAGGAAACTAGTATACTGTGTTAATGAAAGAATTAAACAGGTTACTTATCTTCTTAGCTGACTTTGAAATTAGAAGTTTACTGAGACTTCCCTGGTGGTCCAGTGGCTAAGACTCCAAGCTCCCAGTGCAGGGGCTCCGGTTCGATCCTCTGATTGAAAAGATGCACAGTGTGAGAGCTGCGAGCTGAGTTTTCTTTGGGGCAAAATGAGGACTACAGCCTGGGAGACAGCACCTCGGATAGCTCTGAGAGACTGCTCCCAAGAGGTAGTGGGAGGAAGGTCAATACATAAGATTTCAGAAAAGGGGGAATTCACTGCAATCAAGGGCTTACTTCATGAAAGGTTTCCTGCTAGTCACAAGGAGCTGATGTCACCGTGAAGGGATTTTAGTGATTTTCTAGATATGAAGAGATGAAGGGATTGGGGATCATGAAATCAGTTTCTGAAAATATCTCACTATCTACAGACCTGTTCCACCAGTTTCCCTGGAGCACACAGTGCCTCATTCTCCACCTTGAATTCCCCTCAGGGTTGTTGAGGGTCAGCAGCTGCAGCAGCACAGGGTTCAGTCTCTGCAGAGGCGGGTGGCAAACGCCCTTGCGGGTGTTCAGTAGCTGGCGAATGCTCTTCAGTTCAGTTCAGTTCAGTTCAGTCGCTCAGTCGTGTCCGACTCTTTGCGACCCCGTGAATCGCAGCACGCCAGGCCTCCCTGTCCATCACCAACTCCCGGAGTTCACTCAGACTCACGTCCATTCAATCGGCGATGCCATCCAGCCATCTCATCCTCTGTCGTCCCCTTCTCCTCCTGCCCCCAATCCCTCCCAGCCTCAGTCTTTTCCAATGAGTCAACTCTTCGCATGAGGTGGCCAAAGTACTGGAGTTTCAGCTTTAGCATCATTCCTTCCAAAGAAATCCCAGGACCGATCTCCTTCAGAATGGACTGGTTGGATCTCCTTGCAGTTCAAGAGACTCTCAAGAGTCTTCTCCAACACCACAGTTCAAAAGCATCAATTCTTCAGTGCTCATCCTTCTTCACAGTCCACCTCTCACATCCATACATGACCACAAACCATAGCCTTGACTAGATGGACCTTAGTCTGCAAGGTAGTGTCTCTGCTTTTCAATATGCTCTCTAGGTAGGCCATAACTTTTCTTCCAAGGAGTAAGTGTCTTTTAATTTCATGGCTGCAGTCACCATCTGTAGTGATTTTGGAGCCCCCCCCCCAATAAAGTCTGTCACTGTTTCCACTGTTTCCCCATCTACTTGCCATGAAGTGATAGGACCAGATGCCATGATCTTAGTTTTCTGAATGTTGAGTTTTAAGTCAATGTTGAGTTTTAAGCCAACTTTTTCACTCTCCTCTTTCATTTTCATCAAGAGGCTCTTTAGTTCTTCTTCACTTTCTGCCATAAGGGTGGTGTCATCTGCATATCTGAGGTTATTGATATTTCTCCCAGCAATCTTGATTCCAGCTTGTGCTTCATCCAGCCCAGCGTTTCTCATGATGTACTCTGCATATAAGTTAAATAAGTAGGGTGAGAATATACAGCCCTGACATACTCCTTTCCCTATTTGGAACCACTGTGTTGTTCCACATCCAGTTCTAACTGTTGCTTCTTGACCTGCATACAGATTTCTCAGGAGGCAGATCAGGTGGTCTGGTATTTCCACCTCTTTAATAGTTTTCCACAGTTTGTTGTGATCCACACAGCCAAAGGCTTTGGCATAGTCAATAAAGCAGAAGTAGATGTTTTCCTGGAATTCTCTTGCTTTTTCGATGATACAATAGATGTTGGCAATTTGATCTCTGGTTCCTCTGCCTTTTCTAAACCCAGCTTGAACATCTGGAAGTTTATGGTTCACGTACTGTTGAAGACTGGCTTGGAGAATTTTGAGCATTACTTTGTTAGTGTGTGAGATGAGTGCCATTGTGTGGTAGTTTGAGCATTCTTTGGCATTGCCTTTCTTAGTGACTGGAATGAAAACTGACCTTTTCCAGTCCTGTGGCCACTGCTGAGTTTTCCCAATTTGGTGGCATGTTGAGTGCTGCACTTTCACAGCAAATGCTCTTGGAAAGTCCCAATTTGTA
Organism: Redunca redunca; assembly: GCA_006410935.1. NCBI lineage: Eukaryota > Metazoa > Chordata > Mammalia > Artiodactyla > Bovidae > Redunca > Redunca redunca. The sequence goes on from SJYQ01003982.1 coordinate 345,354, forward strand.
GTTGACAGATCCCTGGTCAGGGAACTGGATCCCCAAACCTGGAACTAAGACCTGGTGCAGCCAAGTAAATAAAAATGTAAAAAGAAAGAAAGAAGCTAGAAGTTTACAGCTCTCTGAAAAAAGAGAAGTGCAGGCCTAAGCGCCCATCCTGTCCAAGGATATGATCCGTGTGGGAGAGGAAAAAAGGCCATCACTCCCAGCTTGTAACTGGGTGGCTGTCTTTCTCCACCAGTCTTCCCAAATGATTGGTGAGCTCTCTTCTTTTCAAACAGTTTTATTGAGGTGTCACTCACATTCCTTAACATCCACCCATGTAAGGAATGCCTGTCAATGGCTCTTGGTATATTCAGAGTCGTGCAACAATCAGAATATAATTTCACAACAATTTCTTCATCACAAGAAACGCCCTGCCCATTGGCAGCGTATTCGTTTACTAGGGTGCCATAACAAGATATCACAGACAGGTGGCTTAAACCACACACATTTATTTCCTCACTGTTCTGGGAGCTGGAAGTCCGAGAGTCAGGTGCCAGCTGGTTTGGTTCCTTCTGAGGCTTCTTCCTGGAGCTTGCAGACAGCTGCCTCTCAAGGTGTCCTCGAAGAGTCTTTCTTCCATTCCAGGTGTCTCTTCTTTTTATGAGGACACCAGTCAGGCAACATGCATGCACACTCGTGTGTCTGACTCTTTGCGACACTGTGGACTGCAGCCCGCCAGGCTCCTCTGTCCATGGGATTGTCCAAGCAAGAATCCTGGAGTGAGTCGCCATGCCCTCCGCCAGGGGATCTTCCCAGCCCAGGGATGGAACCTTCATCTCCTGCATCTCCCGCATCGCAGGCAGATTCTTTACCACTGAGCCGTCTGAGAAGCTTGGATTAGATTATGGCCCATACTAATGGCCTCATTTTTTCAGCAGTGAATTTAAGGTTCTTGCTTTGTCGAAAAGAATTGGGAGGCAAAGCAAGGAGGTTAAGAAAATATAGTGAGAGTTTATTTAAGTAAAGATAAGGTCTCAGAGGGAAAACAGGTAGACAGGTGAGGAGCTGCGGCCCTGGGTCTCTGGAAAACCTGTTATGAGGGACAAACAAATGAAGGGTTGGAGTATTCACTGGGGAAGGAGCGCTTTAGGGATTGTATTCCCCACTTCAATTTCCTGAGGGGAGAAGGGATTTTTGTCCTTATTTAGCTTAGATTCCAAGTGTCATGGTGTTGATGCGTGATGAGTATTCTTACCTGTATGGCTAATTTTGTATTATAATGGGAGCATAATGAGCAAAAGGTTACATGTGGAAGCTGAGGATTCCCGCCTTTCCCCACCTTTCTTTGTCTGCTACACGGACCCTTATCACCCCAAACGTGTGGTTTACTGTCAGGCTGGAGGTTCCTGCTTTGCTTAGTCTGCCCGTGGACCCCAGCTGTTAACAAGATGTGTGATTTCCCGCTACCTGGCCCCTGGCCCCATTTCTGCTCAGACCTAGCTACCTGCCTGCTCTAACAATTTTAACTTAATTATACCTTTTTAAAAGTCCTATCCCTAAATACATTCTGGGGTATCTACCAGGCAAATGGTTTCAACAAATGAATTTTGAGGGAATACAATTCGGTTCATAACAGATAGTTATTCCCTGTTTCTTCCCTGTTATTGGCAACCATTTAGCTACTTCAGGTCTCTGGGTTTACCTTTTCCAGGCATTTCCATTAAGGGGAATCGTCAAGCGAGTGTGTGTTCCTCGATTCTTTGTCTCGTCACAACAGAGACTTGGAGTGACGGACACTAAAGCCCGCTTGGCGTGTCGCGGCTCTCAGGTCTCGGATAGACCGTGTTACAGCTCTTAGACAAATCACTGCTACAGCTCAGTGTTACAGCTCTGTTTTATTTGGAAGATAGCAGGAAAATCCATCTTCGAGGTGTGAGGGCGCGTCGATCCAAAGACACGAGGAGAAGATCGCCGCAGCGCTCAGGAGAGAGAGAGAGAGCTGGCTTTGGCTCTTCTATTAAATGTTTCTCTCTCTCTGGGCCTGTCCCATGTAAACTGGGCCAGCCAGGAGTGTTGTTTTACCTGAGGGCCTCACTCCGGTCCTCGGACCTTCTTCTGTTCCATTTTCGCGGGCTTTTCCCTTCCTTGTCTTGTAGCCACCGCCATTTGGGACCCCCTTTCCCTGCTCTACCTACCTACCAGGAATCATGCAATATGCGGCAGTCGCTGTGGCTCGTTTCTTCCACTTAGCCTTTTTCAAGTTTCATCAGAGTGGTAGCATGTGTCGTGGTGTGTGTGTCCAGTCACTCAGTCGTGACCAACTCTTTGCAACACCATAGACTGTAGCCTTCCAGGCTTCTCTGTCCGTGGGATTTTTCAGGCAAGAATACTGGGGTGGGTTGCCGTTACCTCCTCCAGGGGATCTTCCTGACCCAGGGATCGAACCTGCGTCTCTCGTGTCTCCTGCATTTGCAGGTGGCTTCCTCACCTCTAGCACCACCTGGGAAGAATCATTACTTCATTCTTTTTTATTGGCAACTAATATTCCGTTGTATAGATGGACCTTATTTTGTTTGTCTACTCATCAAGTGATGAAAATTTGTGTTGTTTCCACTTTGGGGTTATTATGAATAATACTTCTATTAACGTTTGTGTACAAGTTTCTGCGTGGACATACATTTTCATTTCACTTGGGCATATATATTACTGGATTATGTTATAACTCTTTTGAACAGTTTGAAGAACTGCCAATCTGTTTTCCAAAGGGTTTGTGGCTCAGCTGATAAAGAATCCGCCTGCAATGTGGGAGACCTGGGTTCAATTCCTAGGTTGGGAGGATCCCCTGGAGAAGAGAATGGCTACCCACTCCAGTAGTCTAGCCTAGAGAATTCCATGGACTGTATAGACCACGGGGTCACAAAAAGTTGGGCACAATTGAGCGACTTTCACTTTCACTGCAGCATTTTATAATTCCATCCAAATTATGAGAGTTTCAATTTCTCTGCCTCTTCAACATAACTTATTTGCATTTTTAATTAAAACTTTAAATTTATAGCCACCCCAGTGGATATAAAGTGGTGTCTCATTGCAGTTTTGATTTGTGTTTCTCTGATAGCTAATGAGGTTGAGCATCTTTTCATCTTCTTTTTGGCCATTTCTGCATCTTCTATGGAGAAATAGATTTTCAGATCCACTGCCCACTTTTTAATTGGCTTATTTATATTTCTATTATTGAGTTGTAAGAGTTCGTGATATATCCTGGATACAAGGCTCTTTTCACACATATGTTAGCAAATATTTTTCTCCATTCTGTGTGGTGTTTTTTCACTCTAATGGTATTACTTGCAACAAAAATTTTTAATGTCGATGAAGTTAAATTTACCTATTTTTTTCTTCGGTTGTTTGTGCCTTTGGAATCATGTCGAGGGAACCTTTGCCTAACTGATTTCTGACGGGTGTAGAAGTTAACGGCGGCTTGCAGCAAGCAGCCGTGAGGGGTAGCTAGAAGCAAGGTCTTAGTTTCTCAGACCAGGAGTCCTAACCACTGAACCACAGGAGCCAGTACTTTGCGCTGGAGTCCCTAGTCCTTGCCTGCCTAGTCAAGAATGAATTCAGGCAAGGAGGCAGAAGGTAAAGAGTAGACTAACAAAAGGAAATTACATGCGGAAAAGCGCATGGGCAAGCTCAGAGAGAGCGTTGAGCCTTTGAGAAGTTTAAATCCTTTATAAGTGGGCAGTTTTCCGCGTCTTTGTCTTCCTTCAGACCAATCATCTTACTTTGTACTCACCCCCCACCCCCAGTTAATTTGTATCAGGACCCTCCTTTGAGGCGTGCACACACCCCTTAGCCAAGAGGGGTCTTGAAGTGGAGGCTTCTGGGAGGAGCAAGACTCATTATGGCCTGGAATTACCCTCTGACTTTTGACAAGAAAGAGCCTTTCTGCACATGTGTAGCTTCTCCCTTATCCTAAAAAGGGGGAAGTGGAGATCCCTTAATCCTTTACTCAGACAGTACCCCTCTTTGTCCTGCCGTGGTTATTTACTTGAGATGTAAAAACAAGAGACAAACACTGGCTATTTACCCTGTTTCTGTTGTTACTTTGTAGAGCAAACAGGACACTGACTGTAAATTCCTCAACTGAAGCCCCCCATCTCTTGTCTCAGAAAGTGCAAACAGAATGGTGGCTGATTGTAAATATCCAACCTGGAGCCTATCTCTTACCTGATAACCAGAAGTAGTGAAGATTCACACATGTTTCTTCTAAGGGTTTTATAGTTTTAGTTCCTATGTTTAGGACTATGATTTGTTTTAAGGTATTTCTGTGTGTGATGTAGAGAGTCCAAACTTCATTCATTCGTGTGTGGATGTCTAGTTGTTCCAGCACCATTTATTGAAGACTGTTTTTTCCTTCACTGAGTCTTCTTGGAGCCCTTGTGAACAATCAATTGAACATAAGTGCAAGGGTTTATGTCTGGATTCTCAATTCAGTTCCATATATATATATATATATCCATGCCAGTATCACATTGTTTGAATTACCAAAACTTTTAAATAAATTTTGAAGTCAGGAAATATGTATCCTCCAGCTTTGTTCTTTTTCAAGACTGTTTTGGCTGTTCTGGGTCCTTTGCATTTCCAAATGAATTTTAAGATCAGCTAGCTAACTTCTGAAAGAAGAGATTTTGACAGGAATTGCATCAACTCTGCAATCAGTCTGCAAACTCTTGCCTTTGTTACAATATCAAGTCTTCCAGACCGTGAATCAGTGTTTTCCCATTTATTTGAGTCTTTTTCAATTTCTTCCAGTGATATTTTCAGTTTTCAGTATATGTCTTAACACTTCTTTTGTCAAATTCATTCCTAAGTTGTATTTTATTCTTTTCTATGTTATTGTAAAAAGAAGTTTTCTTAATTTCATTTTCACATTGTTCATAGCAAGTTTATAGAAATACAATTGATGTTTTGAATACTGCACTTGTATCCTGTAACCGGGAGCTTCCCTTCCGGCTCAGTGGTAAAGAATCTGCCTGCCAGTGCAGGAGATGTGGATCCATCCCAAGGTCAGGAAGATCCCCAGAGAGGGCAATGGCAGCCCGCTCCCGTATTCTTGCCTGGGAAATCCCATGGACAGGGGATCCTGGTGGACTTCAGTCCAGGGGGTCACAAAAGAGTCAGACATGACTTAGCGACTGAACAGTAACATCCTGTAACTGTAGTGAGCTCGTGTATTAGCTTTAAAATTTTCCAGTGGATTACTTAGGATTTCCTAAACACGGGATTATGTCATCTGCAAATAGAGATCGTTTTACTTCTTTCTTTCCAATCGAATGCCTTTTATTTCTTGCTAAATTACCTCCAGTACAATCTTGAAAAGCAGCAGTGAAAGTCAATAACTTGGCCTTGTTTGATCTTAGGGGAAAGTCTCCAGTCTTCTGACTAGCTTTTTTAACTTAAAAACTCAATTTTGTCCTCAATTATGGCTTCTCCTCCTTCCATCCCATTTGGAACTCCTATTTTTTCAGAATTTAGATCTCTTGAATCCATCATTTTTGTGTTTTATCTTGTCGATGATCATTTCTATTTCTTACTATCTTTTACTCTGCTTCTCCAAGTAATTTTTTCATCTGGTCTTTTAGGTCCTTGGATTTCAGGCCCAATCCTTCCTGCCACTCCTGCCTGCCACCTGTTTTTTGTAAAGAGTTGATAGGGACAGAGTAAAGGGATAAAGTAGGTGCATAAACAGTTAATCCCACTAGGAGGTTGTAAATAGGAAAAAAAAAAAAAG
>SJYQ01003984.1:42274-61493 GCA_006410935.1 Redunca redunca
AACTTATGAATTACAATCATTTCTCAGACAATGTCCCTTTAATCAGTAAAATAGAATTAATTTTGTTTTGGTATATTACTGTGTGAAATAATTATAATTTGTAAAATAAGCCAAAAATTATCAAAATCTGGTCTCTCTGACCTACATATCACAGCCCTTTGTATGATAGCTTGACCAGTCATTCCACTTAGGACACTGAACAAACCATTCTTCAATAATTTCTATTTTCATAGGCTCTTTTGTCATTATGTCTTAGGAAAAGTTGTTTATTTGTGAAACAGACCATGTTTATAAGTCCTGGGAATAAGTTCAAATAATCCTTTATATGTTTCCAGCTCACTGTGCACAACAGACTGAAATATTGAGAAATATCTAAGCTGAAGTTTGTTTCTTTAGTGTTCAATTACCTCAAGATATGGTGAGGTTTAAAATAAGTAAACAAACACGATTCTTTAAGGAGTGTAATAAGATGAAACNACAAACATGATTCTTTAAGGAGTGTAATAAGATGAAACAAAATCATCCTCAAGGAAGCTTCTTATAGCCCACTGTGCTTATAAAACTATCTTATCAAAAGCCTCAGTAAGGTTTTAACCATTAAGAATGTGTGTCTACTGAACAAAGCTATAGTGACATCAATTCATGAACAACTTAATGCTTCTAACCATTCCAGAATAGGGTATCTGGGGTTTAGTTAGTCTTTTCCTTTGCTTTTCCTTCTTGGTTATATTTTTGAGTGATAGAACAATTTGAAGCTAGAAGAGATTATTTCATGGGATCTTGATCTCACCATAATAATCATAGTGAATGCAGTCCATAGTCTTAAATCCCAACTGAGTCAACTGCACAGTCCCAGCTTTAGTGTTAGATGCATTAATACAGTGTGCATGGCTCTCTATGAGACTTTGAATACATTTTTCAAGATGGCTATGTGAAAAATCATGGTACATTTTCAAGAAATAGCAGGACTGCTTTCCTTCCTTGGAAATTGAATTACCAATTGAAATGCTGAAAAAATAAAGCTAATCAAATTCTGAATATTAAAGAGTTTAGAAGGGTGAAAAATTAAATTATTTGCCAAAAACCAGTACAGAGTCATAAGTATATATTTATACAATAGGAGACTTGCCTTGTGGCTCAGATGGTAAACAGTCCACCTGCAATGCAGGAGACCTGGGTTCAATCCCTGAGTCATGAAGATGCCTTGCAGGACAGTAAGGCAATCTACTCCAGTATTCTTGCCTGGAGAATCCCATGGACAGAGGAGCCTGGTGGGCTACAGTCCATGGGGTCGCATAGAGTTGGACATGACCGAGCAACTAACACAAACACACACACACACACACACGCGCGCGCACACACACACACACACACACACTCACAGAATATAAATGTGAAGTTAAAGCAAAATGCAGTGATGAGCAATACAAATTAGTACCTTTTGAGTACAAAGTGACCAGCAGAAATGCTAAATTCTTAAAATGGCTTCATAAATATAGAAGCTGTAAAAATCTTTATTTCAATTTTGCTCAACCTAGTTTACATAGCCTCCATTTCCTTGGGAATGATACTACTTAGTGGAAGATAAAGAAAAGATTTTCAGAAAGGAAAACAAAACAAAAAAACAGGATGAACCAACATTACGAACTGTATAGCAATTAGCTAGGAATGTGAAGTAAAGGAGAGACAAGCAGGTCTTTGTGAATATTAAATTAAACTTTATATGGAAATTATGTAAAAATCTTGCAGGAAAAGAAATGTAGGGTTGGCAGCTTGTTTAAGCAATTTAAACTAGATAGCCTTTAATTTTTGATACCATAAGTTATTCTGGCATGTTTTTCTGCTCCCCACTCAAGACTTTCTCTTGCTCGTCAACTTCTCATTGGCAGCAGTTCACTCACTCTCTCTTTTTAGACCCCTTTACACAGGTAAACAGGGCTTCCCTGGTGGCTCAGAGGGTAAAGCATCTGCCTGTGATGCGGGAGACAGGTTTGATCCCTGGATCGGGAAGATCCCCTGGAGAAGGAAATGGCAATCCACTCCAATATTCTTGCCTGGTGAATCCCATGGACAGAGGAGCTTGGTGGGCTATAGTCTGCAGGGTTGCAGTATGTCGGCCACGACTGAGTGATTACACTACGCTACACACATGTAAACAGTAGTGAAGAAGCACAGAGCTTTTGTTCATGTGTTGATAATCAGTGGTTAAGAAATTAAAACAGAGAACTTTCAAACTATTGTATTATTAATTTATTTTAAATAGCAATAATAAATCTAGTATTTTTAACAAAAATAAAATTTTTAATGAAAAGTGACAATATGTCCCAGAAAAAAATGTGAATAAAAGCACATTTTTATGTTTTGCAGATTTCTTTAATGTCTTGCTAAATAGAAGACATCAAGAATCTCTGTTTCTCCATCCCATGTATATGAATTCATACCTCTTACAGTCTTGGGAAAACTCAACTCCATACTCTTGAGAGAATGAAAGTGGAAAGGCACATAACATGTCAGGATTATTTTGGAAAGAATTTTGACCTTGCAAATTTGCTCAAAAATCTCAGAGAACCCCAGGGGTCTTGAAACCATATTTTAAGAACTGCCACCCCAGGAAACTAGTTTAATAAAATACCCAACATTTGCTGCATTTGTTTCTTCCTTTAGGCACACGTTCTCCTGGCCATGAGGGTTTTCTGCTTCTGTCCAACTTGATCTAAGCTATAATTATCCAAACCTCAAGAGAAATGAAACTCAGCCTTGATCATCAAATGTAAGTAAATACCAAATAATCCAACTTACTTGTTCACCTAGGCAGTAAATGTTACTGAAAAAAAAAATACTTAAAAAAAATTCTCTCTCAGCTAAAGACATTTAAGTCTATGGAAACAAGGATAGTTATTTTTTTCGGCTATAAGGTAAGTGAAGAAACAATGACATACTTTGGCAAGTAAATGACAGTTGGTAGGGGAAACCATGGTCCTTCAGATGAAGAGAGAGCCATCATCATTATCCAGTCAGTCTTTCAACAGATAGCTACTGAATGCCTACTCTGATTCAGATACTGTTCTGAGGAATTGTATGGAAACATCAAAGAGATTCTTATTTCACCAAGTATTGATCCAGTTTAGTTCATAATTACTAATGGTAGGTTCTGAACTATTAATATAAAGTTAAAAATGGACACTCAGAAGTAATCACTAAATAAATGAAGGACTTAAAAAATCTTATAATTCTTACAGATGTTTCCTTATCAGCTTTATTTCTTAGTGTCAAACAAAAATTTCCTATGATGATTGCAACTGTGATAGATTAAAATTGTTAGATGAACAGGCAACTAATTAGCCTCTAATGGAGTTTACAATAGAATCTCATATTGATTTAAGGACTTCTAATTTCAGTTTCATCAGAAATATAAAGAGCCACCTCTCCCTGAAAGACAAGAATATCCAACAGCCTTGATTTGAAAAAAAAAAAAAAANGGTTGTATTAATTTGTTCTGGTAAGCATATCTCATCTAGAACAGCAGCTTTAATTAACTTCACCATGCAGTTAGATTTACAATAATACTATGTCATTTCCGAAGATCCTTAAGTATTTTTTGTACATATCCGTTATTAACGTGATTTCAAATCTTTGACTGTGTCTCTGTTCTCTGCCATTTCCTCAGGGATTTAGTCTTGCTTTCGGTGCACTGTCTGGCAAAGAAGGAGGGGGACAAATGACTTTCAGTCAGGTCTTCCTACAATGGTAGTTCTTTTTTCATAGGTTAGAAAGATATTGTAGGAATCATACCAGTTGCTGAGGACAGTTAATCTTAGACTCAGGAACTAGGCAATGCTGAGTGCTAGGATCCAGTGGACCTACTGTAAAGTCAATTCAGATAAAAAGAACATCAATCATGTATGTTCCTAGTTTCCAAGCTGAATACTGGATGTTTCTGTATCCTTAGGAGTTACACTTCACATTAACAAGGATCTAGTCATCTCTGAAAAGTCGGAGATTTCCCTTTCCATAGTAAATGACCATGGATACCATTAAAGGAGACTTGAAAATATGTGTTATGAACTTGGGGGATTATATAAAGAAATCTGCCTTTCTTTCATTTACAATGCTATCCTTCTATAAGCTAATTAGTTCTGGAAATTGAATGAGGCAAGGGCCACTGTATATGAAATTGTACATGTTAACACAGACATTGAGAAAAGGTAGTTTTTATTTTTTTAAGTTTTTATTATATAAATCAAGCAAAGCTTTGGTGTACTATCTTTCAGTTTCTCAGAAAATTATGACTCATTAACTTCATGGAGAGATCTCTTTGGGCAAGACCCCTGATACTAAAACCACTTTTTCCTATAGAAAAGCAGATAGGCATCACCTGAGAGGTCTTAGAAATTCAGAATCTCAAATCTCACCCCCAACCTACTAAGTATGAATCTGTGTTTTAACATTATATACATGTAATACAGTTGCCTGTTAAGCAAATGGAAAACACTCAATAAGATCATTATATTAAATTTTGGTTACACCACCTAGATGTTTATTTTGATAAGCATTTTGATGATTCAGCTTTGTGACTTTGAGCTTCTCTTATCCTTGCTGATATCAGATATATCACTTCATTTGCATATTTTCCAGTTACCAACTCTAAATGTAATGTGGAAAATTCTGAAAAAGATGGGAATACCAGAGCACCTGAAATGCCTCTTGAGAAACCTATATGCTGGTCAGGAAGCAACAGTTAGAACTGGACATGGAACAACAGACTGGTTCCAAATAGGAAAAGAGTATGTCAAGGCTGTATATTGTCACCCTGCTTATTTAACTTATATGCAGAGTACATCATGAGAAACGCTGGGCTAGAAGAAGCACAAGCTGGAATCAAGATTGCCGGAAAAATATCAATAACCTCAGATATGCAAATGACACCACCCTTATGGCAGACAGTGAAGAGGAACTAAAAAGCCTCTTGATGAAAGAGGAGAGTGAAAAAGTTGGCTTAAAGCTCAACATTCAGAAAATGAAGATCATGGCATCCAGTCCCATCACTTCATGGAAAACAGATGGGGAAACAGTGTCAGACTTTATTTTTCTGGGCTCCAAAATCATTGCAGATGGTGATTGCAGCCATGAAATTAAAAAAATGCTTACTCCAAAGGTTATGACCAACTTAGATAGCATATTCAAAAGCAGAGACATTTACTTTGCCTACTAAGGTCCATCTAGTCAAGGCTATGGTTTTTCCAGTAGTCATGTATGGATGTGAGAGTTGGACTGTGAAGAAAGCTGAGTGCCGAAGAATTGATGCTTTTGAACTGTGGTGCTGGAGAAGACTCTTGAGAGTCCCTTGGCCTGCAAGAAGATCCTACCAGTCCATCCTAATGGAGATCAGTCCTGGGTGTTCATTGGAAGGACTGATGCTGAGGCTGAAATTCCAATAGTTTGGCCACCTCATGCGAAGAGTTGACTCATTGGAAAAGACCCTGATGCTGGGAGGGATTGGGGGCAGGAGGAGAAGGGGACGACAGAGGATGAGATGGCTGGATGGCATCACTGACTCGATGGACATGAGTTTGAGTGAAATCCGGGAGTTGGTGATAAACAGGGAGGCCTGGCGTGCTGTGATTCATGGGGTCACAAAGAGTCGGACACGACTGTGTGACTGAACTGAACTGAACTCTAAATGTAGAGAAATCATATACAAGTATTTGTTGTAAGAGTGTAGCATTCTCTTTGGTTAAGCACCTTAAAATATATTCCCATAATTATTCCCCAAATTTCCATTTATATAATTTAGTAAATACTTTATATTCTATTTGAGTATAATCCCTCCCTTCCCTAGAATATTGTCATATTTATACCACCTGACTAAAGTGAGTTTTCATTCTGACTAACAATCGAAAGTGTAATGTTATTACAAAGCAATGAAGATGAAGAATATAGAAGAATCTCATGAACATAACAGTAAGTGAAAGATTAAAACCACAGTATAACTTCATTGATGCAAATTAAAAAAAAAAAATTACTGTTTCAAAAATTAGTTGTGGTTACCACTGGAGAAAGATAAAGTACTGTCAGCAGTCCAGCACATAGAGGACTGTCAAGAGTACTGATAATGCTGTTTCTTGACGTAAATGGTTATATGTGTTTGTTGTTGCTGTTTGGTTGCCTGGTTGTGTCTGACTCTTTGCAACCCCATGGACTGCCAGGCCTTCCTGCCCCTCACCATCTCCTGGAGTTTGCCTAGGTTCGTGTTCGTTGCACTGGGGATGCCATCCAACCATCTCATCCTCTGAGGTCCTTTTCTCCTTCTGCCCTCGATCTTTCGCAGCATCAGAAAGTGAAAGTGAAGTTGCTCAGCTGTGTCTGACTCTTTGGGAGCCCATGGACTGTAGCCTGCCAGGCTCCTCCATCCATGGCTTTTCCAGGCAAGGATATTGGAGTGGGTTGCCATTTCCTTCTCCAGGGAATCTTCCTGACCCAGGGATCAAACCTGGGTCTCCCTCACTGAAGGTAGACTCTTTACCATCTGAGCCACCAGAGAAGCCAGGGACTTTACCAATGAGTCATCTGTTCTCATCAGAATACCAAAATATTGGAGCTTCAACGTCAGTCCTTCCAGGAAATATTCAGGGTTCATCTCCCTTAAAATTGACTGGTTTGATCTCCTTCCTTTCCAAGGGACTTTCGGGAGTCTTCTGCAGCACCAGAGATTGAAGGCATCCATCAATTCTTTGGCGTTTGGCCTTCTTTACAGTCCAGCTCTCACAACAGTACATGACCACCAGGAAGACAATAGCCTTGGCTATACAGACCTTTGTCAGCAGAGTCTCTGCTTTTCAACACACTGTCTAGAATTGTCATTGCTTTCCTGCCAAGAAACTATCATCTTCTGATTTCATGCCCACTGTCACCATCTGCAGTGATCTTGGAGCCCAAGAAGAGGAAATCTGTCACCACTTTCACCTTTTCCCCTTCTATTTGTCATGCAGTAATGGGGCCAGATGCCCTGATTTTAGTTTTATTATTATTTTTTTTAATATTTAGTATTAAGCCAGCTCTTTCACTCTCCTCCTTAACTCTCATCAAGAGATTCCTCTTTTTTTTCTGCCATTAGTGTGGTATCACCTGCATATCTGAAGTTGTTGATGTTTCTCCCACCTATCTTGACTCCAGCTTGTAATTCATCCAGCCTGGACATTCTCATGATGTGCTCAGTGTAGATTAAACAAACAAGGTGACAGCAGACACCCCTGTAGTCTTCTTTCTCAATCTTGAAACAATCAGTTGTTCTGCACAGAGTTCCAACTGTTGCTTCTTGACCCACATAACAGATTTCTCAGGAGACAGGTAAGATGGTCCAATATTCCCATCTCTCTAAGAGCTTTCCATCTGATCATGACAGTTTTTCATGATTCACACAGTCAAACTTAAGCATAGTTGATGAAACAGAGATAGATGTTTCTCTGAAATTCCCTTACTTTATCTATAATCCAGCAAATATTGGCGATTTGATCTCTAGTTCCTCTTCTTTTTCTAAACCCAGCTTGGACATCTGGAAGTTCTTGGTTCACATAATGCTAAAGGCTAGCATGCAGTATTTAAGCATGACCTTACTAGCATGGGAGATGAGTGCAACTGTCCAAAGGTTAGCACATTCTAGGGTACTAACCTTCTTGGTAATTGGGATGGCAATTGATCTTTTCCCATCCTGTGGCTCCTGCTTGGTCTTCTGGATTTGCTGACACAATGAACACAAAACCTTGATGGCATCCTCCTTTACAGATTTGAATAGTTCTGCTGGAATTTCATCACATTCACTAGCTTTATTAACAGCAGTGCTTCTTAAGGCCCACTTGACTCTGCACTCCACAATGTCTGGCTCTGGGTGACCAACCACACCATTATAGTAATCCTGTTCATTAAGATCTTTCTATGTAATTCTTCCATGTATTCTTTCCACCTCTTCTTGATCTCTTCAGCATCTACTAGGTCTCTACTATTTTTATCCTTTATTATGCCCACCTTTGGCTGAATGCTCCCTTGATGTTTCCAATTTTCCTGAAGAGATCTCTAGTCTTTCCCCTTTTGTTGTTTTCTTCTACTATTAAACACTGTTCATTGAAGAAGGCCTTCTTGTCCTTCCTAGATATTCTTTGAAACTCTGTATTTAACTGAATATGCCTTTCCCTCTCTCCCCTGCTTTTTTCTTCTCTTCATTCTTCTGCTATTTGTAAAACCTCCTAAGATAACCACTTTGCCTTCTTGCTTTTCTTTTTCTTTTGGATGGCTTTGTTCACTGCTTTCTGTATGGTATTACAGATCTCTGTCCATAGTTCTTCAGGCAAACTGTTAACTAGATCTATACATTAATAGTTAACTTATCTATAATAAATAAGTTTAATGATGCTATATCTTGCCATATGTAGTATGATAATGTAAATGCTTGAATGAACTGCATTTATGCTTTATGTAAAAAAAAAAAAACAGTAATGAGTAGGTCATTAAAATAATTTTTAAACTTTTTCCTCTAAAGGAAAATCTTTCTTAGGAAACTGAGGCACCAGGAAAAATGCTTTATACATATGGAACATTTCAGTATATTTTTCACTGTCTTCAATTTACCAGATGTGATTATTCTAGTTGTTGAATGCACATTTTTTTCAGTCAGCATATTTTCTGATACCTAAAATACATGGCAAAGTCATGCATTCAACTATTATTATAATTCAGTATCACACAAATTAAATTTCTGAGCTTAGTTTTTAGCACTCAGCTACAAAAACCAAAGCTCTAACTTCTAAAGACTAAGAAAGGTCTTGCAAATCATTCTGTATTGTGATACATTTATTAATATGTTCATATAACCTTCTCTTTTAATTTATCAGCATGCTAGCTTACATTAGTATATTTTCTAACNCTTTTTTTTGTGAATTTGTGTATATTTTAAGTTACTAATTCACTTTTCCCAATATTGTGCTTCTAATTGAGTTGTATATATATTTTTTTCTTGAGTTAGATTCTTTAGGTATGGTGCTTATGATGTTAGATTTGTGTTAACTCAAATGGCTGAATTATCAAAACAGACTCACAAGAAATCATAAATTCTACTCAACATCAATCATTATGAAAGATTCAAATGATAAGCCCCAGAAACATATAAAACATTATTTTTCTAAAGGATCTAGAAATAGCCAAGTGCATCTGTGTATTCCTGCCACCTCTTGTTAATATCTTCTGCTTCTGTTTTGTACATACCATTTCTGTCCTTTACTGTGCCCAAAACTTTGCATGAAATGTTCCCTTGGTATCTCTAATTTTCTTGAAGAGATCTCTTGTCTTCCCCATTCTATTGTTTTCCTTGATTTCTTTGTATTGATCACTGAGGAAGGCTTTTTTTTTTATCTCTCCTTGCTATTCTTTGGAACTCTGCATTCAGATGGGTATATCTTTCCTTTTCTCCTTTGCCTTTCATTTCTCTTCTTTTCATAGTTATTTGTAAGGCCTTCTCAGACAACCATTTTGCCTTTTTGCATTTCTTGTTCTTGGGGATGGTCTTGATCACTGCCTCCTGTACAATGTCATGACTCTCTGTCCATAGTTCTTCAGTCACTCTGTCTATCAGATCTAATCCCTTGAATCTATTTGTCACTTCCACTGTATAATTGTAAGGGATTTGATTTAAGTCATACCTGAATGGTCTAGTGGTTTCCCTACTTTCTTCGATTTAAGTCTGAATTTGGTGATAAGGAGTTCATCATCTGAGTCACAGTCAGCTGTCAGTCTTGTTCTTGCTGACTGTATAGAGCTTCCATCCTAAAGGAAATCAGTACTGAATATTCATTGGAATGACTGATGCTGAAGCTGAAACTTCAATACTTTGTCCACTTGATGCCAAGAATTGACTCATTTAAAAAGACCCCAGTGCTGGGAAAGATTGAAGGTGGGAGGAGAAGGGGATGACAGAGGATGAGATGGTTGGATGGCATCACTGATTCAATGGACATGAGTCTGAGTGAACTCCAGGAGTTGGTGATGGACAGGGAGGCCTGGAGTGCTGCATTCCATGGGGTCACAAAGAGTCGGACACGACTGAGTGAGTGAACTGAACTGAAGCCATTGATGATGGCTTGGTCTTGAGCCACCCAATATAGAGTGGTAACTACTTCTACATAACATATTAATTGCAACCATATCCCTCTTTCACAGAACTTTTGATGTTATCTTAAACACCAAATTATTCTTTTATTCCAACATCAATAGCTATTTGAATTTTTATACATGTTTTGATGAGAAGATGTAATTATAAGTTTAGATTTTCTAAGACCTGTTTCATTTTTTCCCCTACCCTATTGTTTTTTGTAGCTATCAAATCAGTTGAAGGCTTCAAATTGGTCCCATAAAATCTTTTGTAATCCTGGGCATCACTGGCTACATACATTTTATCTTCACTTAATTCTTTAATAAATCCACAGTGCTTGTTATACCATATAACCCCATCAAGTAAGGTAATTTTTAACATACCATATATTAGTTAACTTATAGTATCATTTTCATTACTTTCCAATGGAAGTCTCTTTACCCTGCTTACCAACCATCTGCAGTAATAAGGGATGTAAGTAGAGGATATTATTCATTAAATTGCATACCCAAATTAGCTTATGGGCATAATCATACCTCAGGTATCATATACAAGATTTTAATGTCATCAGTTTCAAAGTATTATTATTTAATATCCCCTTTAGTATAGAGAGAAACTGTATTGATAATTTATTTGTTTTATCTCTACCACAAGACAGACATGTTACCTTTTTATCTATGGTATCCTTGTCATTAGAAAATATGAGTCCATGCTATCCAGTGGCATCCTTTTCATAAATGCATCCCAATAAATTGAGCTTCTAGCTCTAACCTATAACAACATATGTATTGTTTTCTAAGTGTGGGTATCTGAAAACCATCACCTGACTTCACAGAGTGCAGTCTTATAAGGCTTTTTGTTCAAAGGGGAATGATACGGCGAAGTGAGAGAGAGAGAGACAAGCAATGCTCAGAGGTTGGAGACACATCAACAGCACGAGCTCCACATTACTTGAAATGTTGTGTTAAGACCATGGCGAGTCTCTGACTTGAACTACTAAGATCTGTGGCAGGAATCTTGATTTGAAGAGAACAGCCAGAAAAAGTTCTCAGTGGCCCTTTAAGGAAACAAGAAGGGTTTTCAAACCTACTAGCCTATATGCAAATCATTAGTACAGAAGTTAACCTTGGGGATCAACAGAGGCTTCAGACTCTAAACAGCATATCATAAATCTCCTTGCACTCATCCTGGCCAAGAATGAAAAATTGGATATCCAAGCATCCCCAGAGAAAGAGAGAATATTCCCACTGCAGCTGTAAATCAGCTCTGTAACCACATTACAATTTAGAATGATCAAAATATTCAACAGTTCCTGCTGGGTGAGCTTGTAGCCCTCTTCAGGCAAGGTTGACAGTTTTCGTGATCTATCAACTTAGCTGACACTTTCAGTCCTCTTGTAGTCAGTGAATCTCCCAAGATGACTACCAACTGTGGCCAACATCTTAGAAAATATCAAATGATCTTGCTAGAGCTTGGTGATCACCATGAGGACACAGGAGGAACATCAGAGTTTCTGCTGCAAGGACTTTATCATTCTAACTTCTAGTATAATGTCAGGCACATAGTAGGCACTGCATAAACATTTGTTTGCTTAATATAAAACTTACTTCCACACCATGGAGTGTTCCTAATAAATAGGCAAGTCTATTTAGTTTAATGATTTGTATCCAGATTGTAAGTTTTGTTTGACATAGTAATATGAGACTAGGTCTCAAATTTTGGCACAATGGGACCTGGGTTAATCACCTACATGTACTGTTGACATTGTATAACCCTGGCTTGAGTACAGTTTAAGTATTCATGTGCACATAAATCTGAATCTTGAGTAGACCATGTGAAAAAAAGCTACTGTGTTGGGACTTCCCTCGTAATCCAGTGAGTAAAGCTTCATGCTCCCAGTGCATCCCTAGTTCAGTTCCTGGTCAAGGAACTAGATCCCACATGTCACAACCAAGAGTTTGCATCCTGTGATTATAAGAACCTGCATGGTGCAACTAAGTTCAAAGATCCCATGTACTGCAATTAAGACTTGGTGCATCCAAATTAATTATTTTTTTTAAAGCTACAGTGTACTCTATATAATAGTTACTTGACAATACTCTAGCTTCAGTGATTAATCCAGGTCCCATTGTGCCACAAGTCGGTCTGGCTGTGGCTCCTCAAAAGCAAGAAAGGAGAGACAATAGTGCTATATGGCCACCAAACCACTCTTTGGCCACTCTCTTCAGGGCTGCAAAATAATACTTCCTCCATCCCTAAATAAGTGGCACACAGCTCCACTGATTATGCAAATTTGACTTGCTTTCTTCTATCAGAGTTTGATGAATTGTAAGGATATATCAAAGCCAATTTCAAGAAAGCAAAGCAAACATCCATCTGTTGGGAGCTCCCAACAGATAATCGGGTAGCTTGTTTTGTCGTGGCTGGGAGCTGATCACAGGATTCAGAAACAGAACAATGAGCAGGCAGACCTCAGAGGGCTCTGTCATGACCCTTCAGGCAATCTGATTATGTATGTGTCAGTTTCCCCCTGATCTCCTTAATGTTTTATGATCTTGAATATGACATTTCCGTTTTATCAATGAGCTCTGCTGATCAGTTCCTTTTGTACTTGAATGTTTCTCTTATATTACCCAAAACACTCTTGGTATTACCTGTCTCAGGATTACTTTATGTACTTCTGTGGTGGGGACATTTTCTACAAATGTTCAATAAAAAGCTAGCAATTATCTTTCAAAGGGCTATAATGAATGGCTGCATCAGGCAGCTTTTGAATCTAAAATCCCTGTGGTCTTTGCTGAGTAACATTATTCAGTTTGTGCCAAAGTTTCATGCTATGCTTTCTAGTTGTAGGCACTTTTAAAATCATCTGAAAAGTCAGGTCATGAGATCCCAATGGGAATTGGGCCACAAACCTTTGTGAAGAGTTTAATGCCTGTTTCTGCTCAAAGCCCCTTTCAAATCCATATCTTTCTGGTAAGTTTGTGAATAGAGGCCAGCAGTAATCCTAACTGAGCAATGTGGTTTTGCCCAAGTCTAGTCTCGCCAGTTTCTGGGGTTCTTGTTCAGTGGCACTGTCAGTAATAATAGTTTATGTCTCACACTACAAGGGATGTTCCTAGTTTCTCCTGCTCATGTATTTGGCAAACATATCACAGACTGGGTTGGGCCTTGAATTTAGCTGTGTTTGAGCCACTCTCTAATGGTGTTATAGGAGACTTAGTTCTTAAATCCTATGATTCTTCCTCTAAGGAATTATTGTATCAGCATTGTAGTACATAAACTTACTTTTGAAGGTCATCAAGTGCAAATCTCACTGCAAGTTCATGAACAAGGTATAGGCAGATTTAGTGTCTGTTGAGAGATATTTTTCTAGTTAATAGGCAGCGACAATTTGCTGTGTCTTCACATGGTGGCAGGGGCAAGGGAGTATTCCAGGGCACCTTTTATAAGGGCACCAATCCGATTTGTGAGAGTGCCATCCTCATTGTTCAATATCCTCTTAAAGACTCCACCTCTCGCCTAGTTAATCAAGGAAAAATGAGAAAAGACACTGGCATCCAGGTTGGTGAACTCTACGAGTGTTTTCAGAAAAAAAATATTTCAATTATAGATTGGATGGGTTTCATTTAAGAAAAGATTAAATTGAAAACAACATCAAGTTAGGTGGATTTAAGGGTGATTTGTGGCATGGAATTACAGACAACCCAACTCAGAGAATATTTTTGGAAAATGTATGATTTACCCCAAAAAGGGCTATATTTTAGGTCAGTTCAGTTCAGTCGCTCAGTTGTGTCTGATTCTTTGTGACCCCATGAATCGCAGAATGCTAGGCCTCCCTGTCCATCACCAACTCCTGGAGTTCATTCAGATTCACATCCATCGAGTCAGTGATGCCATCCAGCCATCTCATCCTCTGTCGTCCCCTTCTCCTCCTGCCCCAAATCCCTCCCAGCGTCAAAGTTTTTTCCAACGAGTCAACTCTTCGCATGAGGTGGCCAGAGTACTGGAGTTTCAGCTTTAGCATCAGTCCTTCCAAAGAAATCCCAGGGCTGATCTCCTTCAGAATGGACTGGTTGGATCTCCTTGCAGTTCAAGGGACTCTCAAGAGTCTTCTCCAACACCACAGTTCAAAAGCATCAATTCTTCGGTGCTCAGCCTTCTTCACAGTCCAACTCTCACACCCATAGAGGACTACTGGAAAAACCACAGCCTTGGCCAGACGGACCTTAGTCGTCAAAGTAATATCTCTGGTTTTGAATATGCTATCTAGGTTGGTCATAACTTTTCTTCCAAGGTGTAAGCATCTTTTGATTTCATGGCTGCAGTCACCATCTGCAGTGATTTTGGAGCCCCCCAAAAGTAGTCTGACACTGTTTCTACCGTTTCCCCATCTATTTCCCATGAAGTGATGGGACTGGATGCCATGATCTTTGTTTTCTGAATGTTGAGCTTTAAGCCAACTTTTTCACTCTCCTCTTTTACTTTCATCAAAAGGCTTTTTAGCTCCTCTTCACTTTCTGCCATAAGGGTGGTGTCATCTGCATATCTGAGGTTATTGATATTTTCCCAGCAATCTTGATTCCAGCTTGTTTTTCTTCCAATCCAGCGTTTCTCATGATGTACTCTGCATATAAGTTAAATAAGCAGGGTGACAATATACAGCCTTGACGTACTCCTTTTCCTATTTGGAACCAGTCTGTTGTTCCATGTCCAGTTCTAACTGTTGTTTCCTGATATTCTAGGTCAAACACACCCAATTGAGCTCTTGTCCTGTGCATGCTCAGTCATGTCAGAGTCTTTGTGACCTCATGGGCTATAGCTCACCAAGCTCCTCTGTACATGGAGTTTTCCAGGCAAGAATAAGGAATGGCTTGTCATTTTCTACTCCAGGAGATCTTCCCGACCTAGGGGTCAAACCAGGATCATTGGTGTTTCCTACTTTGGCAGGTGGATTCTTTACTAACTGTGACACCTGGGAAGCAATATTTGAGCACTAGGGCACACATAATAGTAAAACACTTTCCCAAACAACATGGATGTTACCAGTGCTCAGTTGCAAATATGTGTTGGCTTGATCAGCAGTGTCCCTACTATGCCAAATTTCTTTGGCAATAGTAGAACTGGATTTACAGTATTGAATCAGGTGGAAATAACATTTCTTCAGGCTCATCATCAGGACCCAAATAATAATCATTATTGTTAATCCAAATAGGGATATTTGATAAAGCTCAATTCTAGGACAGTGGTGCAGCTGGAGATGCAGCAGAAATCCAAATCAAGGGCCCAGTGAATAATGACTGTACCGTAATACCATTCCCATCAATGTTGCTTTTAATAGACTTTTGTCCTTTCCAAGGAGACCACTGGACATCTAATCCCAATAGAATCAACACTATTAAAAGCTTTAATTAAGTACACTAGAGAATCAAGGAAAATAAATGAGTTATGCCAATTACTACTGTGTAGCAAAGAGTTGGACACGACTGAGCAACTTCACTTTCACTTTTCACTTTCATGCAATGGAGAAGGAAATGGCAACCCACTCCAGTGTTCTTGCCTGGAGCATCTCAGGGATGGGGGAGCCTGGTGGGCTGCCATCTATGGGGTTGCACAGAGTCGGACACGACTGAAGCAACTTAGCAGCAGCAACTGTGGCATATCTGACACCTAAAATTCTCTGTAAAAACTGTATTGTGGTGTCTGGATATGATTACATTCACAAACAACACAAAATCTAGAATTTAGTGAATAGTAACCCTTATTAAACACACAGGACACTAGGAATATATGATACAAGGAAAACACCTTTTTTTTTCCTAATGAGTTAAGAAAGGAAATGATGCTATATGTTATTTACTTCCTCAATACCTATGATATAGCATAACAAAACCTGTACAGGTTTACTGATAAAATTAAATAAAAACAAGTTTTATATAAATGATGAGTCCCAAAGTTAGAAAGTATTATGCAAAATAAGAAAAAAAACTCTAATTGATATAAAATCCATGAAAGCCAATAAGTGGGTCTCATTCTTAAAAATAAATAAACTTGAATGTTGTTGCTAACACATATTAAAACTTCTAAATAATACCAGTTGATAAAGGAAAATCAATCATCAAACAAAGGAAAAGAATATCAGGGAATAAGTAGGTGAAAAGATATATACTCAAAGTAACATAATTTGTAGATATATGTTCAAAGTAACATAATTTGCACTTCACTACAGAAAGTTCAAATCATTGTCATTGAGGATGTTTATTGACTCCTCTATATGAGATATTAGAACATGTGGTAAGGAAATTATAAAAAACAGTGATCCCTGAGAAACATGTAGCAAGATGGTACTGACTGAAGTCCCAGAAAAGAGCAGGATAATTCAAATAGGTGGCCTGTGAACCAACTCTTCATATGTTGTCTAGAATTTCCTGTAAATAGGGTGAAGGAGGAAGGCAGGAAACCAAAAATAGTCTCCTATAAATCTACTAATAACTACACAACTTGGTAAATAGATTGATTATGTCTTTTAGACAAATGATTCTTGTCTTTAGAACACCCTCATTAGAATACAATACAGAATGTCCCTCATTCAGGGTTGTTTATGGTAAAAAAAAAAAAAAAATACACACACACACACTACTGACCATAGAATACTTATATTATAAACAAGCCCCACATGTATGCATATATATACATGTGCATGCATGTGTACTCAGTCATGTCTGACTCTTTGCGACCCCATGGGCTGTAACCTGCCTGTCTATGGAATTTTCCAGGCAAGAATACTGGACTGGGTTGACATTTCCTACTCCAGGGTATCTTCCCAACTGAGGGATTAAACCCACATCTATTGTGTTTCCTGAATTGGCAGGCAGGTTTATTAGCAAAATAGAGATTCTATTAAACTAATGTTTTTTCAAATGTATATTGAAGACAAATTTGTATGCTTTTATCACCTTTAAAAATTAAGGCATGATACAAAGATAACTAAGGAAAAAATTAAAATGAGTTGTTAAGAACTCAACAAAATTCTATTCCTTTTTTATAAGAAATGATACAAAGATAACTAAGGAAAAAATTAAAATGAGTTGTTAAGAACTCAACAAAATTCTATTCCTTTTTTATAAGAACATAAGAATAGATTTAAAAAAATAAAGAAATTAAAGATAGTAGAGTTAATGCTATTGAAACATCTCATTTCACATAGGAAAAGGTATCGTATTCAGTAAGCAATCTACAAATGGTTTGAAATTTTAGAGACTTAACAATAGAAGTTTATTTCTCACCCAAGATAACAAGGTTCAAACTACAAGTCATAAGACAGGTTTTTTTTTTTTCTCCCAATTGTAATTGAGAAACCCAGTCTTTGAATTTGGTTGGGGTTTTATCATCCATTAGGGAATCATTCTTATTTCTGTCCAGCTGGTGCAAGATAGTGTTAAAAGACATACTGAGTTTTTAAAGGTCTGACCAGGAAATAACAGAGATTATTTTCATTTTAAGTGAATTGCTCAGTTCAGTTCAGTTTGGTCGCACAGTCATGTCCGACTCTTTGAGACCCCATGAATCTCAGCACCCCAGACCTCCCTGTCCATCACCAACTCCTGGAGTTTATCCAAACTCATGTCCATCAAGTCAGTGATGCCATCCAGCCATCTCATCCTCTGTCTCCTTCTCCTTCTGCCCCCAATCCCTCCCAGCATCAGGGTCTTTTCCAATGAGTCAACTCTTCACATGAGGTGGCCAAACTATTGGAGTTTCAGCTCAGCATCAGTCCTTCCAATGAACACCCAGGACTGATCTCCTTTAGGATGGACTGGTTGGATCTTCTTGCAGTCCAAGGGACTCTCAAGAGTCTTCTCCAACACCACAGTTCAAAAGCATCAATTCTTCAGCACTCAGCTTTCTTCACAGTCCAATTCTCACATCCATACAAGACCACTGGAAAAACCATAGCCTTGACTAGACAGACCTTTGTTGGCAAAGTACTGTCTCTGCTTTTGAATATGCTATCTAGGTTGGTCATAACTTTCCTTCCAAGGAGTAAGTGTCTTTTAATTTCATGGCTGCAGTCACAATCTGCAGTGATTTTGGAGCCCCAAAACTGCTAGAAATAGTCAAATAACCACAGCTGGATTGTTAGATTGACTAGGTAATTGCTTATCTAGCATGTCTGTACTGTGGAAGGGGAGCAGAAATTTTGGTGGACAGTTAGCTCTATCAATAGAAAGGCATGGTTTACTAGGTTGATAGAAGTTCAATGTTGTAACTCCAGCCTTGTCACTAACTTGCTACATAACCCTATGCAGTTTTTTTAAAAGCAGATATTAGCTTTAGTTTCCTAATTAATGCATAAGAAAATGTTGAACTAAATAATCTCTAAGCATTTATAATTATACATTTAAATGTTAATTAACTATCTTCCTCTTCAGTCACAAATAAACTATGTGATACAGACATTCTAATTGAGTATGTGTATATTTTTAACCACCATGTGATGTATTTATTGCTCTTGTGCTATGCTTAGTCACTCAGTCATATCCAACTCTTTGTGACTCCATGAGCTCTAGCCTGCCAGGCTCCTCTGTCCATGAGGATTCTCCAGGCAAGAATACTGGAGTGGGTTGCCATGCCTTTCTCTTAATGAAGAGTTAAAAATAGAATAAATTGATGTTAGAAACTATTTCATGTTATCAGTTTGATGATATTTTAAAACATAAATCTTTGCACCCTCAGATAGAAGCCCAATGACAAATATTTGTAGAATGCATTATCTTCACAATTCAAGAATAGTATAATCTATTTAAAGTATTTTAGCTAATTTATACTTTCAAGCAAATATATTTTCCTTCTAATGTCAAAAAAGTTAATGAGTTGCTCCTATTTGCAATTTTTTTTTACACTTATAGTTCTAAAGACTTATAAAATTGAGACCTTTTCAAGAAACCATCAGAGACAATGGTCTTTCTTATTAGACAAAAGAGCAGTAAAAACAATCTTTCGTCATTATTGGTTTCAGGATTGAAAGGCTTTTAAGGTATAATTGGATTTTAAAACCTTCATTTATGTAGTAGCTAGAGG
>SJYQ01003984.1:61616-74273 GCA_006410935.1 Redunca redunca
AAAAAAAAAACAAGTTTTTATTGTACTTAATAAAATCTAATCTTGTAGATACTATGATAGAATCTTAACATAATATATACAAACCCATCCCTCCCTCAGGCTTCAAAACCAATTTACATGTAGATGACACAATTTATATCTCTTTTAGCATAATTTAGTTTGCATTTTCAGAAAGCACAAAATGAGCACTTTTCCCTCGTGGTAAACAACAAAATTGTGAGTAGGTACTTCTCGCATAGTACAAAACACCATTTGAAGAACAATAATTGTGATGTTCCTTGGGGATTATAATTGATCTAATGCATGAAGTCAAAGAAAATATAGTTAATATTTTAAATAATAGTTTATTTTTTTATTAAAGGTTTATGATACACTGGTTTTCTTCTACACTATATCATATATGTGTGTATACATAGTCTTTATAGTTACAAATCTTGTAATCATAGAAAAGCATTATAATATTCTTGAACAACATAGATGAGAATTTTTTCTGCTTCACAGTCTCATGTACAAATAGTTATTATTCCTCCAATGCACTGGAATATAGCAGTTGAACTTCCCTACCCAGATTATCAGCATGCATTCTCATTCCTCATATGCTCAGAGTGCTTACTTCTAGACAGTGGCTAGTTCTGCTTTGACCTAACTATTAGAAGCAGAATTGGTTTCTTCCCTTTTGACATGTGGCCACATATGTTACTCAAAGAGTCTAAAGAAATGCCCTGTTCTTCTATCTTCCACCACCTAAACACATCATCACCATCTGGGGAGATATCTGAAGTGATGGTAATAGAAGAGATAGGATCTTTCCTTGGTCACAGAACTCCTGTTGGATCTTGGGAGGAAGAATAACTGCCTTCTCTGCCTCTTCTTGGGTTACATCAGTCAAACCTCATGCTCACCAAAGGAATCCTGAAAGCTACTTTTGTTTTTTATCCTAAAATGCTCAGGAATGCAAACAACACTTCACTTATTGGCATATATTATTGCAAAGTAAATGTAAGATTAAGGTTATTGGAAATAATCTGTGTAACAGCACGTAACATACAAATAAATCTATCCATTGAAAATTAAACTTGAACAAACACGTTAGCAAGACTGCTGATGCAAAACACTCTCCAATGTTAAAACATACATTCTGTATTTTAAGTGAGAAAAGATAAATATGACCAATAGAAACTATCTCTGACTTCTACTTTAAAAGCCTAACTCTAAACATGAAAGTCCGATGTCCAAATAAAAAAGTACTCATTTATTTGAACTCAGTTAGTAAGAGCCAAGATTTTGCCCATGAAGCCCAAGTGTCAAGTGTGCAGATTTCATGTGGCAGACTTTAGGGGGATCATTTCACGGACCAATACAAATTGCATTCAAGCTCTTTTCTATAACTGTAAATTTGACATTCAACAGAAGCAGAAGATATTAAAAAGAGGTGGCAAGAATTCACGGAAGAACTATACAAAAAAGATCTTAATGACCCATATAATCATGATGGTATAATCATCTAGAGCCAGACACCTGAAATGCAAAATCAAATGGATACTAGGAAGCATCACTATGAACAAAGCTAATGGGCATGATGGAATTCCACTTCAGCTATTTCAAATCCTAAAAGATGATGCCATGAAAATGTTGCACTCAATATGGCAGCAAATTTGGAAAACTCAGCAGTGGCCACAGGACTGGGAAAGGTCAGGTTCATTCCAATTCCAAATAAAAGCAATGGCAAAGAATGTTCAAACTAAAACACAATTGCACTCATCTCACATGCTAGTAAAGTAAAGCTCAAAATTCTCCAAGCCAGGCTTCAACAGTATGTGAACTGTAAACTTCCAGATGTTCAAGCTGGATTTACAAAAGGCAGAGGAAACAGAGATCAAATTGTCAACATCTGCTGGATCATTAAAAAAGCAAGACAATTCCAGAAAAACATCTATTTTTACTTTATTGACTATGCCAAAGCCTTTGACTGTGAGGATCACAGCAAACTGGAAAATTCTTCAAGAGATGGCAATACCAGACCACCTGACCTGCCCCTTGGGACATAAGTATGCAGGTCAGGAAGCAAAAGAACTGGACATGGAACAACAGACTGGTTCCAAATAGGGAAAGGAGTACGTCAAGTCTGTATATTGTCACTGGGCTTATTTAACTTATATGCAGAGTACATCATGAGAAACGCTGGGCTGGAAGAAGCACAAGCTGGAATCAAGACTGCTGTGATCAATAACCTCAGATATGCAGATGACACCACCCTTATGGCAGAAAGCAAAGAAGAACTAAATAGCCTCTTGATAAAGGTGAAAAAGGTGAGAGAGAAAGTTGGCTTAAAACTCAACAGTCAGAATACTAAGACCATGGCTTCTGGTGCCATCACTTCATGGCGAATAGATGGGGAAACAGTGGAAACAGTGTCAGACTTTATGTTTTTGGGCTCCAAAATCACGGCAGATGGTGATTGCAGCCATGAAATTTAAAGACACTTGCTCCTTGAAAGAAAAGTTATGACCAGCCTAGACAGCATATTAAAAAGCAGAGACATTACTTTGCCAACAAAGGTCCGTCTAGTCAAGGCTATAGTTTTTCATGTATGGATATGAGTTGGGCTATAATGAAAGCTGAGCACTGAAGAATTGATGCTTTTGAACTGTGGTGTTGGAGAAGACTCATGATAGTCCCTTGGACTGCAAGGATATCCAACCAGTCCATTCTAAAAGAAATAAGTCCTGAAACTTCACTGGAATGACTGATGCTGAAGCTGAACCTCCAATACTTTGGCTACCTGATGCAAAAAAGAAAAACTGACTCATTGGAAAAGACCCTGATGCTGGGAAAGATTGGAGGTGGGAGGAGAAGGAGACAACAGAGGATGAGATGGTTGGATGGCATCACCAACTCAATGGACATGAGTTTGAGTAAACTCCGGGAGTTGGTGATGGACAGAGAAGCCTGGCTTGCTGCAGTCCATGGTGTCACAAAAAGTTGGACACGAGTGAGTGACATTTCAGTCACTGAAACCTAGTGTGTCTCTGTCTCAGTCAGTTAATCTGTTTCTAAATCTGTTCTTAGATGCATATCCTGGAACTGGAGAGGGAAGTAGTGAGTATTAGATTCAAAGATAGGTACAAAGGAAAGAAGTAAGACAGAAGCATGCTTGGAAGTAGCTACGGTCAGTGGAGCATAACTTTAAATCAGATGAACTATATTTTAAGTCTCTTCCCATCATTATTTTAGAAATAATAGAAATGAAATGGCTTTTCCCTACCATCATAGGGACATTTAGGAAAGCAAACTGTACTGCAAGTTTTCTGTTAAACTTTAAGATTTTATTAAAGGATACATAAGAGAAGGAGAAATTTCAGAAATGCATTAAATATTTTAAAATAATACACTTAATCAGATACACTTCATATTTGACCAAATCCTTGTTTGTATTTTATTTCATTTAGAAACTTTTATACTTTATAAAAACTTATTGGAATTGCAAAATACCTTTCATAAATAATGTAGTTTCTTATAGGCTTTAGGAGTAATTTTATGTACATCAGCAGATGAATGGATAAGAAAGCTGTGGTACATATACACAATGGAGTATTACTCAGCCATTAAAAAGAATACATTTGAATCAGTTCTAAGGAGGTGGATGAAACTGGAGCCTATTCTACAGAGTGAAGTAATCCAGAAAGAAAAACACCAATACAGTATACTAACACATATATATGTAATTTAGAAAGATGGTAATGATAACCCTGTGTGCAAGACAGCAAAAGAGACACAGATGTATAGAATGGACTTTTGGACTCTGTGGGAGAGGGAGAGGGTGGATGATTTGGGAGAATGGCATTGAAACATGTATATTATCATGTAAGAAATGAATCGCCAGTCTAGATTTGATACAGGATACAGGATGCTTGGGGCTGGTGCACAGGGATGATCCAGAGAGATGATATGGGGTGGGAAGTGAGAGGGGGGTTCAGGATTGGGAACTCATGTACACCCATGGCTGATTCATGTCAATATATGGCAAAACCAATACAGTATTGTAAAGCAAAATAAACTAAAAATAAAAATTAAAAAAAATAAAGTTACTATCTTTGTTGATCATACGAATTAGTTTAATCTACTAAATTATCAGGCAAAAACATGTTCATATATATCAACCCTGACACTTATGAAGCTGAGTTCATATCCATTCTCTTAAATTTTCTTTTTGAATTGGAGAAGTTAATATAATAATACATTATGCATAATATTCCCTAAAATACTCAGAGTGAACAGACACATATTGCTTTTATCAAAAACAATTAAAAATTAAGTGTAACAGTTCAGTTCAGTTGCTCAGCCATGTTCGACTCTTTGTACCCCAGGAATTGCAGCATGCCAGGCCTCCCTGTCCATCATCAACTCCCGGAGTTTACCCAAACTCATGTCTATCGAGTTGGTGATGCCATCCAGCCATCTCATCCCCTGTCGTCCCCTTCTCTTCCTGCCCCAATCCCTCCCAGCATCAGGGTCTTTTCCAATGAGTCAAATCTTCATATGAGGTGGCCAAAATATTGAAGTTTCAGCTTCAGCATGAGTCCTTCCAATGAGCACACAGGACTGATCTCCTTTAGGATGGACTGGTTGGATCTCCTTGCAGTCCAAGGGACTCTCAAGAGTCTTCTCCAACACCACAGTTGAAAAATATCCATTCTTCAGCATTCAGCTTTCTTCAAGTCCAAATCTCACATCCACACATGATCACTGGAAAAACCATAGCCTTGACTAGACGGACCTTTGTTGGCAAAGTAATGCCTCTGCTTTTGAATATGCTATCTAGGTTGGTCATAACTTTCCTTCCAAGGAATAAGCATCTTTTAAGTTCATGGCTGCAGTCACCACTGCAGTGATTTTGGAGCCCAAAAAATAAAGTCTGAAACTGTTTCCCCATCTATTTCCCATGAAGTAATGGGACCAGATGCAATGATCTTAGTTTTCTGAATGTTGAGCTTTAAACCAACTTTTTCACTCTCCTCTTTCATTTTCATCATGAGGCTTTTTATTTCCTGTTCACTTTCTGCCATAAGGGTGGTGTCATCTGCATATCTGAGGTTATTGACATTTCTCCAGGCAATCTTGGTTCCAGCTTGTGCTTCTTCCAAGCCAGCGTTTCTCATGATGTACTCTGCATAGAAGTTAAATAAGCAGGTGACAATATACAGTCTTGACATACTCCTTTTCTTATTTGGAACCAGTCTGTTGTTCCATGTCCAGTTCTAAGTGTTGCTTCCTGACCTGCATATAGGTTTCTCAAGAGGCAGGTCAGGTGATCTGATATTCACATCTCTTTCAGAATTTTCCACAGTTGATTGTGATCCACACAAAGGCTTTGGCATAGTCAATAAAGCAGAAATAGATGTTTTTCTGGAACGCTCTTGCTTTCTGATGATGGAGCAGATGTTGCCATTTGATATCTGGTTCCTCTGCCTTTTCTAAAACCAGCTTGAATATCTGGAAGTTCACAGTTCATGCATTGCTGAAGCCTGGCTTGGAGAATTTTGAGCATTACTTTACTAGCGTGTGAGATGAGTGCAATTGTGCAGTAGTTTGAACATTCTTTGGCATTGCCTTTCTTTGGGATTGGAAGGAAAACTTACCTTTCCCAGTCCTGTGGCCACTGCTGAGTTTTCCACATTTGCTGGCATATTGAGTGCAGCACTTTCACAGCATCATCTTTCAGGATTTGAAACAGCTCAACTGGAATTCCATCACCTCCACTAGCTTTGTTCGTAGTGATGCTTTCTAAGGCCCACTTGACTTCACATTCCACGATGTCTAGCTCTAGGTGAGTAATCACACCATCATGATGATCTGGGTTGTGAAGGTTTTTTTGGTACAGTTTTCTGTGAATTCTTGCCACCTCTTCTGAATATCTTCTGCTTCTGTTAGGTCCATACTATTTCTGTCCTTTATCAAGTCCATCTTTGTATGAAATGTCCCCTTGGTATCTTTAATTTTCTTGAAGAGATCTCTAGTTTTTCCCTTTCTGTTGTTTTCCTCTATTTCTTTGCATTGATCACTGAGGAAAGCTTTCTTATCTCTCCTTGCTATTCTTTGGAATTCTGCATTCAGATGCTTATATCCCTGCTTTTCTCCTTTGCTTTTGGCTTCTCTTCTTTTCACAGCTATTTGTAACACCTCCCCAGACAGCCATTTTGCTTTTTTGCATTTCTTTTCCATGGGGATGGTCTTGATCCCAGTCTCCTGTACAATGTCACAAAACTCATGCCATAGTTCATCAGGCACTTTATCTATCAGATCTAGTCCCTTATACCTATTTCTCACTTCCACTGTGTAATCATAAAGGATTTGATTTAGATCATATCTGAATGGTCTAGAGGCTTTCCCTACTTTCTTCAATTTAAGTCTGAATTTGGCAATGAGGAATTCATGATATCAGCCCCAGTCAGCTACCAGTCTTGATTTTGCTGACTGTATAGAGCTTCTCCATCTTTGGCTGCAAAGAATATAATCAATCAGGTTTCAGTGTTGACCATCTGGTGATGTCCATGTGTAGAGTCTTCTCTTGTGTTGTTGGAAGAGGGTGTTTGCTACGGCCAGTGCATTTTCTTCACAAAACTCTATTAGTCTTTGCCCTGCTTCATTCTGCATTCCAAGGCCAAATTTGCCTGTTACTCCAGGTTCTTCTTGACTTCCTGCTTTTGCATTCCAGTCCCCTATAATGAAAAGGACATCTTTTTGGGGTGTTAGTTCTAAAAGGTCTTGTAGGTCTTCATAGAACTGTTCAACTTCAGCTTCTTCAGTGTTACCGGTTGGGGCATAGATTTGGATTACCATGACAGTGAATGGTTTGCCTTGGAAACGAACAGAGACCATTCTGTTGTTTTGAGATTGCGCCCAATTACTGCATTTTGGACTCTTCTCTTGACTATGATGGCTACTCCATTTCTTCTAAGGGATTCCTGCCCGCAATAGTAGATATAATGGTCATCTGAGTTAAATTCACCCATTCCAGTCTATTTTAGTTCACTGATTCTTAAAATGTCAACGTTCACTCTCACCATCTCTTGTTTGACCACTTCCAATTTGCCTTGATTCATGAACCTAACATTCCAGGTTCCTATGCAATATTGCTCTTTACAGCATCAGACCTTGCTTCTATCACCAGTCACAACCACAACTGGGTATTGTTTTTGCTTTTCCTCCATCCCTTCATTCTTTCTGGAATTTTTTCTCCACTGATCTCCAGTAATATATTGGGCACTTACCGACCTGGGGATTCCCTCGTTCACTATCCTATCATTTTGCCTTTTCATACTGTTCATGGGGTTCTCAAGGCAAGAATACTGAAGTGGTTTGCCATTCCCTTCTCCAGTGGACCACATTCTGTCAGACCTCTCCCCCATGACCCGTCTGTCTTGGGTGGCCCCACATATCATGGCTTAGTTTCATTGAATTAGACAAGGCTGAGGTCCCTCGGATCAGATTGGCTAGTTTTCCGTGATTATGGTTTCAGTGTGTCTGCCCTCTAATGCCCTCTCACAACACCTACCATCTTACTTGGGTTTCTCTTACCTTGGACGTGGGGTATCTCTTCACGGCTGCTTCAGCAAAGAGAAGCCTCTGCTCCTTACCTTGGATGGGGTCGCCCCTCCTGACCTTTAACTCTGAGTAGCTACTCTAGGCCCTCCTGTGCCCATGCAGCCACCCTTCTTGGATGTGGGGTAGCTCCCCTCTCCTGCAGCCCCTGACCAGATGTGTTGCCATGAGACAATTCAGCTTCTCAATCTGTGGAGCAGCCAATACAGAGTTCTTTTGTGACAGTGGAAGAAATGTTTTTAGTGGATGTGAGAAGCACAAGCTGGCTGGTACGAGATGAAGAGTGAAAGGCTATGGGAGCCTGTGCAGACAGCATGTGAGGATGACTGGCTGATGACTGCATCATCCCTAATACTTAATGTAAGTGGTAGTAAATTACAATTTTAATAATAATTTGAATGGTTCCTTTGGTTTTGTTTATGTAAAAGATGTCTCATTGTCATGAATTAAAATTGCAATAATGTACTATGCAAGTTCCTGTTAAAATATTGCAGAAGTCAGTATTTATGTTGTAATAGATGATAATCTAAGGAAAAATATATAACCTATTCAGTTCCATTTACTAGAATCACTTGAGAATCATGTGTTACTGGCTTTTTAATTTTGAGAAACACTTGTAAACCACTTTCAATTCAATTCACAAGCAAATACCAAATAAATACTATCTACTGAGCACTGTATTATATGCTAGGGAATTAAAGATGAACAGGCCGTCGTCTCTGCCCTTGAGGCAATAATAGTCTCATACATTGCAGACACATAAACAGTTGGCTATATAAAAGATGATGTGTGCAAGAACAGAGATATGTATAAGTTTTAGTTAGATAAGGGAAAAGTATTTCTATGAAAATAAGATACACCATAAAATAGAGCAACATTTATTGTATGAGAAATAGTTCAGTGTTTTAAACACAAGGTATTTTTAGCATATGTTACTATGTTGCAAAATGAGTACTTAATATATTGTATATAGTACTATATGTATGTTAATATAAAATAATGATAGTTAAATTTGAATTTAGATAAAATGCAATAGTTAAGTATATTTTAGACAAAAAGNAAAAAAATTGCTGAAACAATCTAGAGAATATCATAAATTTAGTTAAAGTGTGAATCTGGGAGTGAAATCCGTTGATATGATATTCAAGCTTTGATAGCATATTGCTCAGAAGCATGTCTGTAGGTAATACAGAAAGAGAGTGCATGTGAGAGCTCATTAAATAGAAATATGTGAAAGTCATCATGTTCATATCACTTGATTGGATTTTAGGTGTGATAATTGGTACCATACTTGACAAACTGAGTATAAAGAGAAAGCTGTAGGGTGCCAGGATAGATGATTCATGCCTTACATATAACCTTTAATGAACGTATTCCTGGATAAAGAATCAAAAGCGGAAACAGAGATAGAACATGGATCATAGTGTTAAAAAGCAGATAAACACTGTATGAACACTTAGCTTTTCCGAATTCCACTATGGCCCATAGGCATGCAACCAAAGAAAATAAAGCAAAATGAAAAATTTAAACCAAAAGACAAACAATTCCACTAAATTAGCATAAGGCTAAGAAAGATCTTGTCATAGATAATTTCTGTAAACTCACTTGATGCACGGTTCCTTTCTATTTGTGCAAGAATCCAGGGCATAAAAATAATTAAATTCCATCAAAGCTTCAAACTATTGTCTAACTTATTAGTCTGATGTCCTAGTAAACAATGATAATTCATTCTAACCCCAAGAGAAAAACTGCTATGCTGGCTTAATTGCAAAATGGTTAATTTTAGCTATAATTTATAGCCACCATAAATTTTTCTTCAGGGGATATACATAACTGTGTAAGATGAGTTTAGAAAGGAGTACATGAAGTTTAAAAGAGAAATGGCAATGATATTCATAGAAAATTGATATGTGGTTTCAGAAATGAATATGTAGCATTAATTAAAATATGAATGAAGCATATTGTCAAATAAAAGATGAAGATTATATAACAGCAAAAGAAAAAATATATAGCTACATTTTAAAAATATGAAGTTTGCTAAAATACAAGGGGATGACTTCAAAGCAAATATGTGAAAAAATATGTGCTAGGCAAATAATAATCAAAAGATGATTATCTAACGATTTATATGTGAGCAAATACACTTTAAGCCAAAACTTTACTATATATGGCAGTTGTTGTTGTTTAGTTGCTAAGTCATGTCTGACTCTTTTGCGACCCTATGGCCTGTAGCCTACCAGGCTCCTCTGTCCATGGGATTTCCCAGGCAAAAAACACTGGATTGGGTTGCCATTCCCTTCTCGAGGGGATCTTCCCAATCAAGGAATCAAAATAGCCTCCTATATTGGTAGGCAGATTCTTAACCACTGAACCCATATATAGCAGCCCAAATATTGCAGTAAGTACACATGTGTAATTATGGTTTTTGTATGTATATGTGTTCATACTGCTAAGAGATTCAATTCAGTTGGAGACTATTAAAATATTTACCTTTTATGTACATGAAATATAACTTAATGGTTCAGTTCAGTTCAGTCACTCAGTCATGTCCGACTCTTTGTGACCCCATGAATTGCAGTACGCCAGGCCACCTTGTCCATCACAAACTCCTGGAGTTCACTCAGACTCACATCCATCGAGTCAGTGATGCTATCCAGCCATCTCCTCCTGACCCCAATCCCTCCCGCATCAGGGTCTTTTCCAATGAGTCAACCCTTCGCATGAGGTGGCCACAGTACGGGAGTTTCAGCTTCAGCATCAGTCTTTCTAAAGAAATCCCAGGGCTGATCTCCTTCAGAATGGACTGGTTGGATCTCCTTGCAGTCCAAGGGACTCTCAAGAGTCTTCTCCAACACCACAGTTCAAACACATCAATTCTTCGGTGCTCAGCCTTCTTCACAGTCCAACTCTCACATCCATACATGACCACTAGGAAAACCATAGCCTTGACTAGACAGATCTTTGTTGGCAAAGTAATGTCTCTGCTTTTCAATATGCTATCTAGGTTGGTCATAACTTTTCTTCCAAAGAGTAAGCCTCTTTTAATTTCATGGCTGCAGTCACCATCTGCAGTGATCTTGGAGCCCCCAAAAATAAAGTCTGACACTGTTTCCCCATCTATTTCCCATGAAGTGATGGGACCAGATGCCGTGATCTTTGTTTTCTGAATGTTGAGCTTTCAGCCAACTTTTTCACTCTCCTCTTTCACTTTCATCAAGAGGCTTTTTAGTTCCTCTTCACTTTCTGCCATAAGGGTTAAATTCAATAATAGAGAATTCTAAATAACTACTCAGTAGCAAAAATTCATCAAACAAATAGGAATGCTCAATAGCAAACATAAAAATAGCACATAGCAAAATCAATAGCAAAATATTAATCAAAAATTCAGTTAAAAAATGGGCAGAATATCTGAACAGACATTTTTCCAAAGAAATGCAAATGTCCAACAGGTATGCATCATCATTAATATTCAAGGAAAAGCAAGTGAAAACCACAGTGAGATCATCTCACACCAGTTAGAATGGCTACTATCAAAGAGATATAGCAACTGTTATTGAGGATGTGGAGAAAAGGGAACACTTGTGCTCTATTGCTGGAGAAAAAAGTATGAATGTTCTTCAAAACATTAAAAATATAACTAATATATGATCCAGTGATTCCACTTCTAGAAAATGAAAACACTAGCTCAAAATGGTATCTGTACTCCTGTGTTCATAGTAACATTATTTATGATAGTCAAGGTCATAATTGGAAACAACTTAAGTGTTCACTGATAAATGATAAATGAATGGATAAAATANGAAATAACTTAAGTGTTCACTGATAAATGATAAATGAATGGATAAAATATATTCACTTTCACACACACACACACACACACACACAGACGATGACCCTGACCATGAGTTTTTAGATACAATACCAAAAGCAAAATCTATGAAGGACATCTTTGATAAGCTGGACTTCATTAAAATTTTTTTAAAAAATCTGCTCTATGAAAGATGGTATCAAGAAAATGAAAAGATAAGCTACAGACTAAAAAAAAAATATTTGCAAAAGACATTCATTGAGAAATGGAAACTAAAAAAGGATATGATTTGGATAAAAAAGGAACATCATGTGATTTCAAGTGACTACATTGAATCCACCACTACTTCCTTGCACCCATCTCCTGGGAAGTGCTCAACAAGGTGTAGGTGAGTAGCTTAGGAACATAGCCTGCGGTGACTGAAAGATTGCTCTTGTTGACTCCAAGGTCCTTTCTACTTTTACGTGTTCATGATTCTATTATACAGACCTCATCACTGTGTAAAAAATGAAATATACAAAAAGACTGAGAAAAGGAAATAGGTGATGAAGAGTTAACTCCTCTTTGCTGCTGATTTACTATATATTCTGCTTCCCTGACAGTTCAGTTGGTAAAGAATCCGCCTGCAATACAGGAGACCCCGGTTTGATTCCTGGGTCAGGAAGATCCGCTGGAGAAGGGATAGGCTACCCACTCCAGTCGGAGAAGGCAATGGCACCCCACGCCAGTACTCTTGCCTGGAAAATCCCATGGACGGAGGAGCCTGGTAGGCTGCAGTCCATGGGGTTGCTAAGAGTCGGACACAACTGAGCGACTTCACTTTCACTTTTCATTTTCCTGCATTGGAGAAGGAAATGTCAACCCACTCCAGTATTCTTGCCTGGAGAATCCCAGAGACAGAGGAGCCTAGTGGCTGCTGTCTATGGGGTCGTACAGAGTCGGACACGATTGAAGTGACTTAGCAGCAGCAGCAACCCACTCCAGTATTCTTGGGCTTCCTTTGTGGCTCAGCTGGTAAAGAATCCAGGCACAATGTGGGAGACCTGCATTTGATCCCTGGTTTGGGAAGATCTGCTGGAGAAGGGAAAGGCTATCCACTTCAGTAGTCTGGCCTGAAGAGTTCCATGGACTATATAGTCCATGGAGTCATAAAGAGTTGGACACCACCAAGCAAATTTCACTCACTTACTCTAAAGTGAAGTTTGCGTCTCAGGTGAGACTTTTTGATCCTTTTTTTTTTTTTTTTT
>SJYQ01003986.1:0-10921 GCA_006410935.1 Redunca redunca
TTTTTTTTTTTTTTTTTTTTTGCATTGTTCACATAAGAAGGCTTTCTTACTGCTCCTTGCTTTCTCTAGAACTCTACATTCAGTTGGGTGTATCTTTCCGTTTTGCCTTTGCCTTTTCTTCTTTTCTCAGCTATTTGTAAGGCCTTCTCAAACACCCACTTTGCCTTCTTGCATTCCTTTTTCTTGGGACTGGTTTTGGTGGTCACCTCCTGTACAGTGTTATGCACCTCCATCCATATTTCTTCAGACACTTTCTACCAGATCTAATCCCTTGAATCTATTTGTTACCTACACTGTATAATCATAAGGGATCTGATTTAGGTCATACCTTAATGGCCTAGTGGTTTTCCCTATTTTCTTCAATTTAAGCCTGAATTTTTCAATAAAGAGCTCATGATCTGAGCTACAGTCAGCTCCAAGTCTTTTTTGTTGTTGTTGTTGTTGACTATGTAGAGTTTCTTCATTTTTGGCTGCAAAGAATATAATCAGTCTGTATTCAGTATTGCCCATCTGGTGATATCCATGTGTAAAATTGTCTCTTATGTTGTTTGAAGAGGGTGTACCATTGTCCTTAACTAACTAAAAATAGAACCTGTGTGTGCTGAAATTCTACAGTAGTTTGCCCTCAACTTTAGTTCTACTTTTTTTTTTGCCCTTAACTGTAATAATACATATTAAATAACCACTATCACTTAGTGCATATTTATTCTGTCTCAAACCTGGTGTTAAATGGCACATGTGTATTCACCATCACAATCACCTCTTCTGTAGTTGTTCTAAATGTAAATGATTACTACCTACGGTGAAACTAAAAGTAGATGTAATCTTTGTTTCTGACTCAAAAGTTTTATGTTTTCCCAAAGCCTTTTCCCCCTGCTCACCACCTTATAGTGTTAGTTGCTGAGACCCCTGAAGATGCTGAAGTCAGTTCTCCAAGCCTTTAGTGTTTCTTATCACCTGCCGTTTTCTCAAGGAACAGAATATCTCTCTGGAGCTTATTCAACTTTGGATCATACTGTTTTTTTTTTTTTTTCTCCTTATTGTGGTATCAGTATAATTTTGTTCCTTGTTTAATGTGACAGTTGGGGAGAAAAATACCATCATCATTTTCAGAATAACCAAACTTCTTTGTCTCTTGTTGTTGCTTTTTAGTGGCTAAGTTGTGTCCTGCTCTTTTACGATCCCATGGACTCGCCAGGCTCCTCTATGTCCATGGGATATCCCAGGCAAGAATACTGGAATGGGTTGCTGTTTTCTTTTCCAGGGGATCTTCCCACCCCAGGAATTGAACCCAGGCCTTCTCCATTGGTAGGCAGTTTCTTTACCACTGAGTCACCAGAAAAGCCCTGTTTATCTCTACAAGCAGGTTATTTTGTCTTTACATGAATGTCAACTTTTCATCTAGTTATTAGATAAGAATATTAATAGTTCTGGGCAAGTACAAAACTAGTTGAACTTCCATGAATATGATTGAATTTAAAGTTTGACTTGTATTTTGTGTCAGGCAGGTATGTTTGGTGACAGTGTTCCTGCTGCCATTGGAGCTACAGCTGAGCTCTGGACTCTTGGCCTTCAGTTCCTTTTCTTCTACCACTCCAAGTTTTAGCATTTAATACTTACGAAGTGCTTTAAAGTCACAGAATACCCTGACATCACCATGACTTTATCAGGAGACTTTCTTTATGAATGAAGGCGGGAGGGCCACACCTCCAAGGGGGCACTGATGCCTTCAGATTCAAAAGCAGTGGACGCAGCACCAGGAACAGTTTGTCCAGTTCATCATTCTGGCTGAGGGGGCAGGTGACCAGGCACCTCTGGGAAGCTGCCTTTGAACAGTGAGATACAGATGTCACAACTCCGCCTGCATATCTCAGCTGCCTTTGGAATGCATTGTGACTTTTAACACAAATGAGCACTTTTCAGTGTGGCAGTGCTCGTGCAACTGAGCTGAGCTTTAGAAACATGTGAGGTGACTGGCCTTAGACTGGGATGATCATGTCTTCCAATCAACTTCAATAATCTTTGTTTCAATTTTAGGCAGCCTCCCTTGACCCCTCCTTGCCCAGGATAGATGGCACCTCTGGTTTCTCTTCATCAGGCAGTGCTCCAGGTCCTAGAAAATGAATCCACATATTATTATATATATACATACCACTATATATGTGGTACATATGTAAATGCATTGAAAAATGCCTGGAATTATACCCAAGGAGATCTTAAGAGATTCACACATACATACATATGGCTTCCCTAGTGGCTCAGACGGTAAAGAATCTGCCTGCAATGAGGGAGACCCCGCTTCGATCCCAGGGTGAGGAAGATCCCCTGGACAGTAGAATGGCAAACCACTCCAGTGTTCTTGCCTGGGGAATTCCGTGGACAGAGGAGCTTGGCAGACTACAGTCCATATATAACCACACTCATATTATCTTTGTATAATTGAACCATGAAATGTACACTCCTTTGAATACCCTACAGGAAAGCACCGTTAACTAGTGCTAACTCTGGGAAGAACGTAAGCCCTGTAAATCCTGTATATCTTGTTAGCCTCCCACAATCACAAATGACCATTTCTATCTACAACCTTCCAACATTCTTTCATGGGAGAGGGGAATGTAAAGGTGACAGAACTGTGAGACAAGAGCAAGAGGTTTAAGGTCTTTAAGAAATGGTCCTTGAGATTTTTAAAACTGTGAGACTAAATGTAGTATTATTTAGTCAGAAACTAAAATTTTACAAATCATTTAATGATACACAATAAATCAATTGTGTCCTTGTAATGTAACCAAGCAGCTTGGGGGCAAAAGTATGGAGAATATTCATGAATACATTTTCAAATCTTTTGAATTATATGAATATATTATACACTTTTAATTACAATAAGAAATTAAAAATCTTTCCAAAATCTTTTCTGCCAGTTATTTTACATTCCCCTGCCAAATAATTAGTGTGTGATGTGCTATGGGGTGGGGCCTCCAAAACTGAGATTCAGTGTCAGAATAAAAATGTTAAAATAGTCCTGTTACTATTTCTATGGAATTTTTGAGGATGCCCTATATGATTTTATAAAATATAAAAGTAAAGGACTCAGTAAAAAGAAGGAAACTTGTGAAAGATTGTCCAAGAGTTCTCTCCTCTGGTCCTAAAGTTTTCTTTTTTTCACATCCAGTTTTAGCCAACCTTTGAAATGGGTTCAGTTTCAGTTCAGTCGCTCAGTCGTGTCTGACTGTTTGCCACCCCATGGACTATACAGCACACCAGGCTTCCCTGTCCATCACCAACTTCTGCACATTGCTCAAACTCATGTCCATTGAGTCGGTGATGCTATCAAACCATCTCATCCTCTGTCATCCCTCCTCTTCCTGCCTCAGTCTTGCCCAGCATCAGGGTCATTTCCAAATGAGTCAGTTCTTTGCATTAGGTAGCCAAAGTATTGGAGGTTCAGCTTCAGCATCAGTCCTTCCAATGAATATTCAGGACTGATTTCCTTTAGGATGGACTGGTTTGATGTCCCTGCAGTCCAAAGGACTCCCAAGAGTCTTCTCTAACACCGTAGTTCAAAAGTGATCAATTCTTCGGTGCTCAGCTTTCTTTATAGTCCAATTCTCACATCCATACATGATTACTGGAAAAACCATAGCTTTGACTAGATGGACCTTTGTTGGCAAAATAATGTCTCTGCTTTTCAGCTGTCTAGGTTTGTCATAGTTTTTCTTCCAAGGAGCAAGTGTCTTTTCATTTCATGGCTGCAGTCACCATCTGCAGTGATTTTGGAGCATCCGAAAATAAAGTCTCTTACTGTTTCCATTGTTTCCCCATCTATTTGCCATGAAGTGATGGGGCCAGATGCCATGATCTTAGTTTTCTGAATGTTGAGTTTTAAACCTACTTTTTTACTCTCTTCTTTCACTTTCATCAAGAGGTTCTTCAGTTCTTTTTCACTTTTTGGCCCAAGTGTGGTATCATCTGCATATCTGAGGTTATTGATATTTCTCCTAGAAATCTTGATTCCAACTTGTGCTTCATCCAGCCCAGCATTTCTCATGTTGTATTCTACATATAAGCTAAATAAGCAGGGTAACAATATACAGCCTTGATGTACTCCTTTCTGGATTTGGAATCAGTCTGTTGTTCCATGTCCGGTTCTAACTCTTGCTTCTTGACCTGCATACAGATTTCTTAGGAGGCAGGTAAGGTGGTCTGGGTTAAATGGGTTATTTCTATGCTAGTTAAACTGTTTCTATTTATGGAAAAAGGTGTTCTTCAATCCATTTTAAAGGCTAACTCTGACATCAAAACATGATGAAGACAGCATAAAAAAGGGAAAATGCCTGCCAATTCCCCCCTTTATTTGAACAGCAGAAGATTTTCATAGCTTCAGTGTCTTACTCTATGCTTGCCCACTGTCAGGAATGAAATTCAGGAAGATCTATCAGAGATGCTATGTGTTCCTGTCTACAGTTTTTACAGATGAAACTTTAGATGCAGAAGAAACTTTAGAAGCCACAAGGGCTTCCCTTGTGGCTCAGCTGGTAAAGAATCTACCTGCAGTGTGGGAGACCCACATTGGATCCCTGGGTTGGGAAGGTCCTCTGGAGAAGGGAATGGCTACCCACTTCAGTATTCTGGCCTGGAGAATTCCATGGACTATAGTCTATGGGATCGCAAAGAGTCAGACACGACTGAGTGACTTTCATTTTTTTTAGATGCAGATAGGAAGGAAGAACAAAGAGGGTGGGTAGGGGAACAAGATCATCAGCTCTAGCCAAAGATTAGACTTCAGTTTTTAAAAATCAGCGTTACAAGCTAGATGTCCATAGATTCTTCCCTTCAATGCATGTGAGTGCACACACATACTACACAGACATCACACCACAAGCAAAACCTAGTTCTCTGTTTTATTCATTTCTACTTGTCCACATTTCTGTTGTGGTCTTTAGTATTGGACCGTGGCTGCCAGTCCACAAAATGCTTCTGGCAGTCCACTTCCCACTATCTCCTCTGTCTGCTATTGTCCTCAAACTCTTACCCTCTAAGCTGGGAGCTTTCTTTCACTTGCTTTCCAGGTGTGCTACTTCTCAGTAACCCAGCTCATGTCAGTTTTCAATAGGTTCCATTAATCTGGTTCATGCAGTGCTATTCTCTCCCAGGGACTCATTCTCATTTTCTTATTTATGGATCCTTTTTGTACATTTCCTTGGGAGATTGGGGAAAGGCAACCTTTGCTACCTCCTTATCTGGAAATATCTTTACAGCACTTAATTAAATAATGTACCTGGATGTTTTACTAAACTGATTCTTAGATTCTCTGTCTGAAGCATCCCTCTTATCGTGAAATGAGAAAATGAGGGCATGAATTTTATCTTTTTAGTGTTTTTTATTGTGAGAACAATGTGATTTTACTTTGAATGGAATTTCCTTCTTATAGAATTAGAAATAAAGAGAAAAATACAGTTCCTCTATTTCTCCCTTGTGTGTCTTAAGTAATGCTGTCTTATATTTGTCTTCCTCTTGCAGTTCAGGCAATACAATTAACTGTCTCTGTACAATTATTCTTGCTCCTGTATAAAGAATTAGCAGTGATTCCCATGTGTTTTTGGAATTCTATTTCTTATCTTTTATACCACACTACTCTCTCATAACCAGTTCTAGCTGCAAATCTATTACGAATTATTTTACGGGCAATTTATTCTTTTCTTTCCAAAGTGTAAGTATGATTATTTTTCTCCCCGTTATGACGACGTGACAAGTGTTTCAATTTACAATTTCCCAGGAATTCCTTTAATGTCCAAAGTATCTGATAAAATACACATGGGATCGCAGGCTTCCATTTGCTTCAGTACATTTTCAATTATAGATAGTGAAGCGCTTGGACCCTGAGTTCCCAGAACATATATAATCTCCCATAACTGCTGCACATCTCCAGCTGCTTCCTTCATCACTCAAACCGGGGGTCTCAGGTGGGTTGGTGTGCAAAACAGTCCATGTGGGATTTTAAACTGTGTTTGTTTAGAATTTCAGATTGATGCTTGCCACCACTGCTTCGCAAACACATTTAAGGAGAATAATAAAAGCCCTAGAAGCCTACTTTATTTTCCCACCCACCCCAACATAACTAATGGAGAGGAAACTTCACAGTGAAATGGAAATATTATAAACTCAGAATCAACAGAACGGGACTGAATGCGGTTTTACTGCTTATTACATGTCTGACTTCAGACAAGGCACTTGACTTTCCTGAGCCTCAGGAAAATGGGGTTGATATTAGATGCTCCCTCAGAGCCAGGACTCTCCTGAAGATTGATAAGGTAATGGAGGAGCTTATAAATGAGAGCTTTTGTAATAAGGTGAAGTGTGACAAGGCTCTGACTTGTGTTGAAGCTTACATAATCAAGATCCTCATGCCCAGGTTTTAAAGGCTCGTGGTGAGGGCGGCTCCCTCCCTCTTCCCCAGTCTCCACTCCCATCAGTCGCTGACAGTTTCCTCTGCCAGCACCTCCGTGGCTCGTGCTTGAGGACAGATTTCTCCTGCAACAGAAAACACATCAGCGTGCCTAGGCTGAGGCCAGAGAGTGGCTAACCCTCAGCACCGCTCTGCTTGGGCCTTGTTAACTCTCAAGTGAGGAGTCCAGTGGGCAGTTAGATTTAGAAACTGGAAGCTCAGTAAGCTTTAAAGTCAACAGTGAGAACTTGAATCAAGGAAATAATCCCCAATAGAGACTAAGCCTTTTGTATTCCTGTATGTATTATAGTATTCTTCACAAAAGAAGGAAACAATTAGAGGCCGCCCAAATTGGAGGCCATCCTCTAATAAAGGATTAATTTAGCACAGCGAAAAATCACTTGATAATATTTTATACAATTTTAATGGTTATATTTATGGATACTTTAAACACTTCAGAAAATAGGTTGCAATGCCTAATAACAAAACAGAATGAAAAGCTAAATATAAAGTTTGACCTCAGTTATGTAAAAAAAAAAAAAGAAAAAATAGTTCAGATGAAATACACCAACATGTTAACAGTGATTGTCTCTGGATTGTGAGTTTAAAGTGATTTTGATTTTCTGAATAATCTTCTATAATTTTAGATCTCTAACCATAGCCATAATTTGTACAGAGAAAGGGTGGCTTTGCTTGAAGACTGGCTGCAGCTTTATGAAGGGCATTATCTTAGAGGCTGCCTGGCCTCGGTCCGCTCTCAGGTTGTCACCTTCCAGTGTTATCAGAAGGTCGGTTGCCTCACCTAGAGTCCAGCAAATGGAGGTGGCTAGTCTTGAGAGATATTTTATCATGGTTTTGGGGAAAGGCAATAAATCACCCCTGCCCGCAGCAGAAATCACCTACACAGTGAGC
This sequence comes from Redunca redunca, assembly GCA_006410935.1. NCBI lineage: Eukaryota > Metazoa > Chordata > Mammalia > Artiodactyla > Bovidae > Redunca > Redunca redunca. The sequence continues at coordinate 7,355 of SJYQ01003986.1, forward strand.
AGAAAGCTTGGGCTCCTTGGCCTGGACAGCGCTGAATGAAACACAGGCGACTTTGGCTTTTATTATTTCCCTTTTCTGTGCATTATGCTGACCCTACTCTTCACATGCAATTAATTAGATTTCAACTTACTGAATAGTATACCAATCCAAATTTGTGTCCCCATGTTTATCCCCAATTCATATCTGCTTCTTTCACATGCATTTTTCTGGCTCACTTCCATCATTGATTATTCATATCCATTGTATGTGAATTTTATTTCTAAATTCTTAAAAAATACTTTAATATCATCCTATTGAACTATTAATGGCTTACATTCATTTCCATAACTGGAAAATAACTTTTGAAAAGGTGCAGAGTCTGGCTTATTTACTTGTTTTTTAAACACTCCCGTGAATGCGCTTAGATGTGTTTATGAAGCAGTCATGCTGGGGAGCAATACTATTGTCTGTGCCAAAAGCATTCTTGAGTTTATTCTTCTAGTGTGATCATCTACCAAACTGTCCACATTTAAAAATGATTTTTGATATTTTCCAAATTACTAATTGACTCTCAGAGGTCACAGAAGCTGTTCTGAGAAATCTGCAAGAGACTTTGGAGGTAAGGTCCATAGAGGAGACTCTGAGCCTAGAACTGTACATGCAGTGGTGGTTAAATATGGGCATTCCTCAGCCAGAAGTATATGCCTTCCCCAAGGACAAACTATCAAATGTGTCTCTTGGGGGTGGACTAAGAACTATATTTAATTATGGAAAATAGCACTGTAAATATTTTATAAATGTGTGTGTTTTATATGTCTATGGAAAATAGCACTGTAAATATATATATAATATGAATTTTTTTTTACATAAGCATCTCTTTCTCTCTCTTCAGTCGCTAAGTCATGTCCGACTCTTGTGACCCCATGGACGGTAGCCTGCCAGGCTTCTCTGTCCGTGGGATTCTCCTGGCAATAATACTGGCGTGGGTTGCCATTTCCTTCTCCAAGGGATCTTCCTAACCCAGGAATTGGACCCAGGTCTCCTGCATTGCTATGATTGGCAACTGGGGCATATGCCTCTCTCAAGACAGTGTTGAGGAATTGCTGACAGCTTCTCCAGGAACTTTTAACTGACCCACTCCAGTATTCTTGTCTAGAGAATCCTAGGGTGGGCTGCTGTCTGTGGGGTCACACAAAGTCAGGCACGACTGAAGCAACTTAGCAGCAGCAGTTTAGCTAGTTAGGCTCTGAGAAGTGAATGAGAGCTGTTGGACAGAGAGTACAGATTATAGACTCAGTCCACTTGTAGAGTTGAGCATAATGGTCCTGGCAATGAGTGCAAACTGTGAAAATGTAAATTTTTGTGAATTAGAAATTGATGCAGAATTAGGCCACGAAGGTGAAGAGTTCTCTTTGTTTTTATGGATTGTTTTCCTATTGTGAGACAAGGCTAATGTTTCCCTAAAGCATCATGGCTTCCACCTATTCCTTTCTCAGTCAATCCTTTCTCACATTCAGCATTTAGCATCGACGCAGGAAGATCCCCTGAAGGAGGAAATGGCAAGCCACTCCAGTATTCTTGCCTGGAGAATCCCATAGACAGAGGAGCCTGTAAGGGACCTCACTCCCATAAAGGTTTTCTTTTGGTTTCTGTGGTGTAATTCTTCTAGAGTCTACATTTTCTGTTCTCTATTACCTGATACTAGAGTCTTTCCTTAGGCAAACGTCTTATTTGTCTTACTCAGGGTGTGGCTTAACCAGGGAGACCAGGGTGGCCCCTGAGAGTGTGAAATCAGTGTATTCACAGAGCTTATGTTTCTCTGTGACTCTATTAGGCCACCCCTTTAGAGTCTCAATTTAAATAAATCTTTGATTCTGGGTAAACCATGCTACTGAGAAAAAAAGTTACTATATACATTGTCAAGAAACAGGGGCCCGTTGGTTCTGACATTAATAAAGTACAGTGATTTTCCAAATTAGTTTTGTTATAACTTCAATGACTTCTATTTATGTAGTTCATAGATTGTACAAAGTACTTGGTGCATATGTGATATCATTTAGTCTTTGCCACCATATGAGTTAGGTAATATTATGCTCATTTTGCTAGTGAGAAAATTTAAACTCAAGAAAGGTTATAATTTATTTGTCATCACAGAACCATTAAGAGACAAAGCCAAAAGTAGAACTTGGATCTTGCACACCCAAATCCTGTGCTCTTCCCTAAAGTTCATGCTGCTCTTTTGCATAAAGGCTCTATAGTCAAGCAGACCTTCTGATTTTGTCCAGGACATTTTGAATTAGGCAATAAAATAATAAATTAGTCATTGCAATATGCATATTGCCAAGAAGAGAAAAAAAACTAGATTGATTTATATTTTATGAGATAGCCATTGTTACTTAGAGGTCCCCAAGGGAACATTGACCAACATGTTTGGGAACAGAAAATAGCTAGCCTAGGGCTTCAAGAGAACATGCAAGGGTTTAACCTTATAGACAGTTTATTAGAAACTTCTGGCTGGCTTCTTTGAATACAGCTGAATGGGTGGTTGTAGAGCCAATAAACATGGGCTATTTGAGCCCCACTCCATGCTTGGTTTGTTGAACACTGACTGTGTGCCAGGCCTTGTGCTAGCTGTTGGGAAGAAAGCCATTGAAGAGAACTGGTCTCTCTGCTTCCGGTTTGTTCTCCACCTTTCCTCAGTCCAGTTTATTCTCCACAAGCTCCATAGAGATCCAGAGTGATCTTCTTAAAATGAAATCCTGACCATGTTCCTCCAATGTCACCAGGCTGTACAGAGACAAAGTTCACACCCCACTAGGAACCTTTTCGGAACTGCCTGATTCTCTCCTATTTCATTCTGCTTTTATGCCATCATAGCATGCACCACATGGTAATTAGATTGCCTATTGTTGGTATGTTTCCTGAAACAGTAACTAGGACACGTCAGGCATTAAAATATCTTTAAGAAGACCACTGAGTGAGTGAATAAATGAAGGAATCCTGGACAGTTTGTCAGAAATTTTGTTTTGTTTGTTCTGTGTCTCCAGCATGTATTAATATTACAGTACATGTCTCATAGTGTTACTGAACTCAGGTCTGGCTGCTCACCCTTTAAAGCTCAGTATCTGAGAGGCCATTATTGGTGGAAAGGAAATTAGTTTTAGTCAAAAAGCCAGCAATCAGGGAGAAGGCAGACTTGTGTCCCCCTGAAACAAAATCTGAAGATTCTGCTTGGCCATGAATGTTTTTTTTTAATTTTTGTTTTTAATTGGAGGGTAATTGCTGTACAATTTCATATTGGTTTCTGCTGTACAACAACATGAATCAGCCATAAGTATACATATATCCCTTTTCTCTAGAGTCTCCCTCCCACTGCCTCCCCTATCACAGCCCTCTAGATTGTCACAGAACACCTGGTTGAGCTTCCTTTGTTGTTACAGTAGCTTCCCACTAGTATGTTTTACACATGGTAACAACAGACTAGTTCCAAATAGGAAACAGTTCCAAATATGTCAAGGCTGTATATTGTCACCCTGCTTATTTAACTTATATGCAGAGTATATCATGAGAAACGCTGGGCTGGAAGAA